>CM022471.1:26817174-26854314 GCA_011952105.1 Coreoperca whiteheadi
AAGAGAAAGTTAAAAAGTGGCCCACGTTTTTTGTGTGGGGTTGAGGCCGGAAGTCGGGCCCAAGGTGGCCTCAGGCCTTCAAAAAAAAAAAAAAAAAAAAAAAAAAAAAAAAAAAAAAAAAAGGCAGCAGAATGGACCTCAGCCTCTCTGAACAACAGGCCATCACAGACAGTGACAGGGTGTACTGTGACTTGCAGTGACACACAGATGGGAATGCAGCGAAGCCTGAATCAAATTGTTCAGTGTTGTGTAACCGCATGTCATTGGGGTGAACGTTTCATTACGAACCTGTTAAGTAATGTGATAAGGAAGAATTGATGTCTCCCCACTAGAAATGAAGCACTGCAATGCTAGTCAGTCCTAACAGTCTTAATTCCTTTTGTGAGAAAGTCTTTGTGAAAATCAAAGCAATTCATGTTTCACTGTTGCTCCCTTTCGGCCATATTAGGTGCAGTCCAATGTTGCGCTGTATAAGCGTGTAGATGCATGGGAAATTGTCTCCATCAGCTGGGCAATCATGGACGTAACAGCTTGGGAAATGATTCTGGAGCGGCGTACACGTATATACTTGTCATCTTTATGCACAACAAAAGGGAAATCATTTCTCCGGTTTGTTTCTTCAAAGTGGAGCTAAGGTAAGGCTAGTGTCCGTTACGTATACGGTGGTAAGGGTACATCATGGTGTAACGTCGATTCTTTCCCCGGGTGTCTGCCTTGGTTTAAGTTGGCTAATAGAAATACTTCAGACAGTCAACAAATCAACAGTTTTGTGGTAATTATGACCCCTTTTTTAAAAAATTTGATATGCATTCACCGAAATTAACAACATATAACACAAGACATAACAAAGAGACACAACAGAGAATTATACGTATATGTATATATATATATATTGTCAGAGCGTGGTAAACCCCTGTACTGGAGCAGCTCTCCGTTTAAAGGCTCCCATCCTTAGACTCTCAGAGTGTTACCCTAAAGTACTGACTAAGGACTTTGCTTGCTGGCGGCGAGGAGACATGCCGAGCTTCTGACTGCCTACATCCAAGCGTCTACTTCTGAAACAGCAACCAACCGAATGGCCCGTTGGCATCCGTTACCAACACCGGCAGCTCTCCTCTAATTAATCTGGGCTCTTGTTGCGGTGCTAGGATGGGTTTTAGTGGCTCGGATGTGAGCCCCAGTCCCCAGGGACTGTTAATTTCATTGGCTAGAGTAACCTGCAAGGACCTGTTAAGATGTTATGCCCACAACAACCTAAATTTCTACCACCATCGATGAACTCAAAGACAATGTCACACAACTAGTTTACCTATGATTGGATTATTTACTGCAATAAGCTTAAGCAAAGGCAGTAGTAAAGTAGTAGTACTGCTCAATTCAATTTCAATCTTCAAACAAATCATTCAAACAAATCGTACAGTAACTACACAGCGGAGTCTTAATTTCAATAGTTATCTGTTTCAGGAAGATGGAGAGAGCAGAGTCTGTCCGGCCCGGAGCGACCCCCCCCTCTCATTCCACAGCTCCGTCCAAAGCCCCCAAAATGTTCTTAAAGTCTCTTGTCCCTGACTCACAGTGTGAGAAGAGGAACTTCAGTCCGACTTTGTGATTCTCTGGAGTAATCGGTTTATCCGTTTGCGTGCTCAATTCTTCCGGCACTGAGAAAGTCCTAGAAGTCCCTTTCTGTTGATCGCACTGCTCACGATCTCCTTCTTCTAAAGTGTTCCGACGCAAAGGCACAAGGAAATAACCTTGTTTCTCCCTCTGTGTCTCTATCTAACACACTCCTGTTACACACACTATGACATCTCAAAGCACATACACACATTTCGGGCAGTTGTTGACCCTCTCTTGTTATGACTGCCTCCTTATTTGGGCATCCGGAGAACCCAGCAAGGTCTTTTCCCACATTCTAAGCAGTAATAGCCACCAGGTCTAATCAGTGCAACATTTTTTCACACAGTGCTTTAGTTTTTAGACATGCAGTCTTCTCAGCTCTAGCAAATGCATTCATCTAGTTATCAAAACATTCTCACTAACATTTCGTATGATTAATGTTGATTATTTTCACTTCTAGTTCATAATGCAGCCTACAATTTTAACATAACTCACGTGTCATATAATGCATCAAATCATTTAAATGTAATTTACTCTCGATTGCTTCCAGTTTAAGCAAAGCAGGGGTACAACGATCTCAGCATACTTGAAAAAAAAATAAAATATATATATATATATAAATCCCCCTTTTTCATTAGCTTTCCAAATTACATATGGTAATACATTATTAAACTTATAAACACTAACAGATACTACAATACCGTGGTATGACAAGATAGCCTTAAAACACTTTGAAAGGCCCTCCGTAATGCCAGAGCAGCCTACTACTCATCACTAATAGAGGAAAAAAAGAACAACCCCGGGCTTGTTTTCAGCACTGTAGCCAGGCTGACAGAGAGCCACAGCTCCACTGAGCCATGTATTCCTGTAGCCCTCAGCAGTAAAGACTTCATGAGCTGCTTTAATGAAAAGCTTTTAACTATTAGAGACAAAACGAATCGACTCCTGCCCCTTAGAAACTGCTGTAAAACCTGATATATATATTTAGACAGCTTTTCTTCTATCGACCTTCTCCAACTAACTTCAATGATTTCTTCATCTAAGCCATCAACCTGTCTCTTAGACCCCATCTCAACTAGGCTGGTTAACGACGTTTTACCCTTAGTTAGCACAATCTGTCTTTATTAACAGGCTATGTACCACAGTCCTTTAAAGTAGCTACAATTAAACCTCTTCTTAAAAAGCCCACTCTTGAGCTAACCTTCCCTTTCTCTCTGCGATCCTTGAGAAAGCAGTCGCCCATCAGTTGTGTGACTTTCTACGTAACAATAGTTTATTTGAGGATTTTCAGTGCACAGAGACAGCAGTGGTAAAAATGACCTTCTAATTTCATCAGTCAATGGACTTGTCTTGTTTACGCTTTGGGAAAGGTGAAGACAGGTAACATAGGAGTGAGAGGGGGGATGACAAGCAGAAAAAAAGGCTACAGTAAGGACTCAGCCTTGTACATGGGGTATGCACTCTGCCAGGTGAGCTGGGACATTTAATTTGCTTTAAAAGAACTGCACTAAGCTGGTTTAAATCCCATCTATCAGATCAATCTCAGTTCTCAAGTCTTCGGAATTAATCTCAATTGTGAGTAAGCAGGAGAGGGAGATTCCAGGGTGTGTGTGTGTGTGTGTGTGTGTGTGTGTGTGTGTGGAGTGTAAACAGCCGCGAATGTTTACACTCCACACACACACACCCTAGAATCCCCTTCTCCTTCTCCGGTGTCATCTCGGGCCACTGCTAGCCCCCCCTCCTGTCCTCCCTTTACACCTTCACCGGTTCCTCTCCCTATTCAGACAGTCGTCACAAAGAGAGGGCTCCACGTTCACGTTGGGCTTTTAAAGGGTTAACGACAAGCTTCTTTCCATAAAATGCACCGCTGTCCCGTCGCCGGTCACTGGCGCATTCTTAAATGTGAAGTCTCTCTGAAAAAAGAAGGAGACTTTTTTATTCTACATGAGTTTATCCCCTCCCCCCTCCCCCCTCCTAGATTTCCTGATCCTCACTGAGACTTAGTTGGAGTCTGGTGAGTATAGCCAGCTTTTAGAATGATGTCCCCTAGATTATGACTCTTTCAGCTCACCCAGGCTTAGTGTTCGTGGAGGAGGTATCGCAGTCACAGGTGCACTTCCATTGGAACTAATGTTCACACCAGTTCTGAGGTCTTTATGTGGAGGATTTGGGCCATCAGGGTATCAGGTTCTCCATCTTGCTTCACATTATGCCCAATCCTCAATAACCTGTTCGTTACTCCCCCTATATAAACACGTCTACTGCAAGGAAATCTCAGATGCCTACAGAGCCTCCTCTCCATTCTGCTGTATTAAGGCCCAACGCCTTCAGCTGAACACGGAACAACGAGATACAAAGTTTAATTCAATCTGTGGAGATATCGTGGACTCTGTTGCCAAATCTAAGCCCTGGCTGAATAGTGACAGCCTTGCTCTAAGGCAACTTTGTCGCAAGGCAGAGCGTAAATAGAAAAAAGGCTGCAGGTTTCAATTTGAGATACTGTGAGGCTGTCTGGCAAATGATCAGCAATCTGTCAAAGCTTCAAAAGCGAAATATTTTGCCATCTCCAGAAACTCCCATGGTCCCAAAGCTCCACCAGGTCAACTATGTGGTGAAAGGTCGCATTTTCAGCTAAGGAACATTGCCAAATTTAGGTACATCGTCTCTCTCATGAAGACTGTTACCACAGCATTAATCTCCTCAAGCTGACTACTGCAAATCACTGTACTGTCGGTGTTGTCCGGTCCTCTTTGTCTTACCTGCCGGTGCAGAAAGCTGTGAGACTTCTGTTACCAGCAAAAGAGACAGCATTACACCTGTACTAGCATCCCTGCACTGGCTGCCTGTCAAATACAGGGTTGATTTTAAGGTTAGTTTATTTTTGTTTCGAAAGCCACACATGGGCTGGCACCCCCTGTACATTTCAGAGCTTCTCTGCCCCTACTCCGACTCTAGGCGTCTTCACAACAACTAGTTTTAACTGTTCCACGGCCAAGGCTGGTGAGTAAGGGAGATTGTGCCTTTGCGGTGGAAGCTCCAAAGCTTGGGAATAGCCTGCCGCTCTCGGATCAAATGTTCAGCCGCCATCGACACGTTTAAGAACAAATCTCAAGACCTACATGTTTCAATAGCCTTTAGACGCTCATAGTGGTTTGGGTATTTTACAATACTTACGTTTTTATAAATTGATCTGACAAGTTTTATTCTGTTCGTTTGAAATGTGTGCACATATTCTGATATTGCCTTGTATTCTGTCATTGCTATTTATTATCATTATTAAGTCTTCTCACATTAAGTGCAAGTGCTTGTGTGCCTTTTTGCTACCGACGTCAGCTCAAAGACAGGAGTCCCGACAGGGAAGCAGGGGAATGCACTGGACGGGGTCACCAGAAAAACGTATTGGCCAAATCAATATCAGTTAAAGTGTACCCTATAGTAACCTTTTTCTTTGGCACTAATTGTTGAACTTCCGTATCCCTACGCATAATCCCAACTGTATTACGCCGCAGATCAGCCGTTTGGATCAGAGTTACAGAGCGGCACAACCCCGGCCGGACACAGCACCATCTTTGAAACCTTTAGAAAATGTGGAGTTTGATTTCATTGGGGGCGAGTTGGCCGCCGTCTGCTGTAGGCAATGCAATGACTATGGATAAGTACCTAAACAGCCCCACTTCAAAATACCCGAGATAGTCCTTTAAACATCCTGTATCTTTCAAATTGAAGTATATCTAAACATTCTTAAATGGTATAATGTC
The DNA here is from genome assembly GCA_011952105.1 of Coreoperca whiteheadi. Classification (NCBI taxonomy): domain Eukaryota; kingdom Metazoa; phylum Chordata; class Actinopteri; order Centrarchiformes; family Sinipercidae; genus Coreoperca; species Coreoperca whiteheadi. The sequence continues at coordinate 26,822,550 of CM022471.1, forward strand.
CCCTTTCCTCATCATTTATCATTTTTCAGTGTCCATCTCCTGCAGTTTTCATATGACCCAATCATTTCGTTAACTTCAGCGCCCACCGGTGACTAAATGCTCATTATTTTCTGTCTTACCTGTGTCTGCTTACCTTGATTCATGATCTTGAGAATGGGCTGAGGTTGAGGGCCTTCCGGCACGCTGTGGACCTTATGGAATATATCCATTTGTATCTTTGAAACTTCATGTCCAAACTGATATTATCTGAGACTCCAACATGTCACTTTGACTGTATGACAATATCCTTTCAGACAGTTCAAATTCAACTTTAAGTCATTAAGCCGTCTGCGATTGGGCATATGCTTCACCTGTACTTTCTCTGGCTTTTGGAGCCAGAATGTTTGGAATATGCAACAGGCTACCGAAATAATCTTTCAATTAGTACATTTTGGTCATTTCTTGCCTAGGAGTCCGTAAAGAAGCCCCGTCTTGGAGCCTGTGTGGGTAACTGGTCCCACAAAAAGTACCTACTTCTAGGCTCTAAATACAACACACATTGCTATTTATTAGGCTACTCGGCCTCTCCTCTGCCGTTAACATGTTTTGATTTGAGCCTGGGAACTTGACCTCATCACAGATGTTGCCTCATGAGACAGGCCTCTGGACTGCAACTGTAAGCAAGAACAATGAGGTCTGTGGTCTTTGCTGTTATTTAATTCACTATAAATGATACCAGTTGAAAACACACAAATAAATAAAAAAACGAACCAGACCAGATTGTAGTTTGTCTTCACTTTATTATGAAGGTTTTCCAAGGATGAAGACCTGCAACTTCATGATACGTCAGCACTCGTCCCTTCACCCCATAAGCCTTTACATTAATATTGGATATGTATGTTCTACCCAGCAGCTTTTGGGATCTGGTTCTAGTAGTTGGTCTGGATTATGATAGGATCCACCTTTATTTTATAAATCCACTGATCAGCCAGGAAACTTAAAGACATCAATAGCAGCAACTTGTGATTGCTACTGAGTGCTGTGTTGGCAACACACATCTACCTACAAGCGTGGACATTTGGAAAAGCCAAGTCTTTATATACAGGGGGTTTGGTGGGAAAAACATATACAAATTCCTTCGAAAATTAAAAAAAACCCAAAACATTATGTTAATTAGAACACTCAGCATCTTTCATCCCATGATACACTTTACTGTACTGTACATCTGGGTATACTGTAGAAAGTGAATAAAATGATGGCTATGTACTAGAGACACATAAAGGGCCCCCCTCCTAACTATCCTTTTAATGTAGGTTTACTGTACACCTTACCTATAACTGTATCATGTAGGGAAAAAATAATCAGACTCTGCATTGGCACAATATTTAAGGATCAGGAGCAATAAATGTCATTGGGACATCCCTCCTTTTGACTGAGCCCTGTGACTTTCCAACGTAAAACGCTAACTTCCAACGGAGGCGGTGGGTCCCCCCCGAGGCCGTTGGCCCGTTTAGTAAGCCGTTCGTGCTGCCACATGTGGAAGTCGAGCCCATGTGGCAGAGATCACAGTAAGGAAAGCTTGCCGCAATTTTAGGAGGTTTCCAAACTCCACTTGGTGATGTGTTACCGAAGCACAGACAGTTCATGGGTGAGATACAGTGATACATGTATTTACACAAAACTACACGTTACCCTTTCTTCATACAGAGAGAGTTTAATTGAGGTATTTCTACAGGGCTTGGCACAGAAATAACGCTCAGCTGCTCTTCATCCACCACCTCTGTAAGGGCTTAACGGAGAAGAGGTCAGGTACAGCACAGTACACAGATACAGAAACCTGTGCTGATGTATTCAACACAGTCCATCTAAGGGCTGGATGCAATCTTAATACTCCTCAGTACAATGCGGTTAGAATCACATTGCTTTGCGTCATTTCACACTTGTGCTTTGTGTACAGACCAAGTTCAAACTTGCGTTGTACAACGAAGCTGGCCTCTATATGAAACCTTGAAAGGCCTTTTTTCACATAAGACATTTTGACCCGTCACAGTATGAAAAGCGCAAGTGTAAATAATCAAATGAACGGCGGCCGAATTCCGCGTAGCTGCTCCAGTTACAGGGTCCTCGTGCGGACGCTTTGCACGGCAGACGCCATAGCAGGAAAAGCACAGGAGATTTTGGTATTGATGGCTCAGTTCAGCTTTTCCTGCTGTGACATGCCATGTCTGCGGTGCAACTTTATTTATACAAACCCAATTTCACAAATAACAATTTGCCTCAAGGGGCTTTACAATAAGAATCATAAGCATAGTCGTAAACGTACGACACCCCCTGTCCTTAGAGCCTCGATTCGAATAAGGAAAAACTCTTTGTAGGGGAAAAAAAAATGGAAGAACCCTCAGGAAGAGCAACAGAGGAGGGATCCCTCTCCCAGGACGGACACACAGGAAGCGGATGTCGTGTGCACAGAGCAGATTCCCTACTGCCATGTCTTACGGGGATACTTGAATAGAACAGAGCCTTTGTTAACGTCTTTAGAAACGCCTGTGCTTTTCCTCCGTGACAAGTCAGAAAGTCTGCTGGTACAGATGTTCTCATAAACCAGGGGGGAGGCTGTGGCATTGTTGTAGCTGCAGAAGTACTGTGCTGGTAGAACAACCTGTTCCCTAGAAATTACGTTTACACAACTAATTCACAACAGCAAAGCCATTTTGAAAGAAACATAACGCTGGCTGGATTAATGTCAAGTAACATCCCCTTGTAATGACTACAGCATTATTTCCCTTTTTTATGGTCATGTTAAGGCACTCACAGGTCTTGGTAACAGAAAGATCATGTTCCTGATTTCATTTAAAAAACAAACGGCGGAGAGACCTGAAGCACGCGACCCGCGTTTATTGCCACGGAACTGAAACTACCACCTTTCTCTGACCTTAACCAAAGCGCTCTCGTTGCCTACCTGCAAATCTCGGCCTCGGGAGTCAGAGTCCTGCGCTGTGTACACGCCAACTGCCCAACCACCGCTCCTGTGAGGTACTGTACACAAAGGTAGCATTTGCCACCACAACGCAATTGAGAAAACTATTTAGTGACATAAATGCAGAGTTTGGGGAGAAAAACTCAGCATTACTCTCAACAGCATGTTACTTTTCTCTCACACCAAGGATTCTTCCCACCTGTAAACTGTTGCCTTTTTGGCATTTAATTGATGCCCAATGCCCTGCAAAGAGATAAAGTATTCACGTTATCACTCAATCACGACAGCATTGGAGCACAACCCCCCCCCCCACACACACAAACACACTTTTTTTAAATTGGCAACATATTTTCCATTCATTCTACAAGGTCACCACAGGAGACAGACTTGTGTGTCATCTTGTATTTCAGATAAAAATGACGAAAACTGCAGCGCACTACAATGCTGTTGGCCTTCGGAAAATGTGCACACAGTAGCAATGAGACACACGACTGTGCTGAGAAAAAGAATTCCCTGCTTCATTTTTCAAACGTTTAATTGAAAGATTAACCCAGGGTGTGCGGGCATACTCCACACACGTTCACTGTCATGTAAAAATACGTAGGAAACCACTTAACAGACGTAGCGTGCCGACGTGTGGGAAACTGTAACGGCAGCCAAAAGGGATTGATGTCACTTTCACCTGTGCGGCTCCGGCAGAGCTCCGTCCGAGGCCAAACACTTGGTGCTTGCTTGGCACAAACACCGGAAGCAGCTCCATCGAGAGCGTAAGACGGCTTCCAGTCTTGGTGCTAGCCATACTTAAGACCCATCTCTGTACTAGATGCACAAAGATGACGTTTATAGAAATCTTCTCTTTTGACTGCGGTTGGCAGCAACACGTCAGACTGCTCCTTTAAGCACAACGATGAAATCGCTCCTTGAGGCCTACACCTTCCTCTTCTTCTTCTTCGCACCGACCAAAAAAACAACTAACTGGGAAGAGAAAAGAAAACAACGTTGATCCCAGGAGTCTTATGACTAGTGTAGAGAAGCTGCCAAGCTCACCTCAGGAATCAGTCTAACATGGAAACTGACGAGCACGATGCAGCAATTAGGACTTCTCCCCCTTCTGCTTCTTCTTCTTCTTTTTCTCCTTCTTCTTTTTCTTTTTAGGTGATTTTGCTTTATGTGTTTTTCCTTTGTCATCGTCACTACTGTCACTGCTTTCCTCTTTTACTTTTTCTCTGCTGTCCTTGGCTATTTTCCCCTTTCTGTCGGTGTGCTTCACTTTGACTTTGCCACGGCTTCCGACGGCCTGCTCGTTGGTCACCTCCTCCTTGACCCTGACGTTTGGAGGAGATGTCAGCCCACGGGACACCGTTATGAGCATCCTCTCCTTCCTCATCTCCTCCTTCAAGGAGATGTTTTCTGCTGTCTGCCCGGCCCTGTGGCTTCTGTGGTCGTCCTCATGTTTGCTTCTGTGATCTCGCCCGTCCCTCCAGTCTCGTTGGTAGTCTCTGTGGTTCCTCTGATCTCCTGAATCCCTCTGGTAACCATAGTCCCTGTTCTCTCTCCTGTCTGAGGGCTGTGGGTGCTGGTTACTGCTACTGCTGAAATAGCGCAAGTGTCCTTTGCTGTCGCTAGCATTCTCGTCCATCTGCACTGTCTGCTAGAAACACACACAAAAAAACTATTTTGCAGCGTGAGGATAAAGAAACCAAAAAGAGTCCAATAAACCCCATAATATGAAGGTGCTGGACTACAGCTTTGGCTTTTTTTGTGGCCTTGTCAGCAATGGGGCTGAAATGTAAATGTAATGTTCTGAGAGTAGAAGAAAAAGCCATGGGGTTGAGAAAATCACGGGATTCATACCTACACACATTCGATGTGCACACCACATTTCACGGAAAACTGCCTATTAAAGCTATGTAACGTTGAAAAAAGAAACAACATCTTCCTTTTAAAATTCAAAGCACCCTTGCTCAGTACAAGACATTCAGGGGTTTTGCTGCTACAGCCTGACCAGAAGCTCCTGGTGGCTAATGTTGGCTAATAAAAGCAAACTTTGGAAAACAGCTCGCTCACTTTAGGAGCCTCCTCCCCCCGTGCTAGTTACACTACATTGTAGCATTTGCCATTAGCCTGCCACAGCAGGCGCAGTTTCTGCTTCCTCTTTTTAAATTAGGTCTACAAAGTCGACATTTAGGCCTCACAACTCACGAGGTTATCGGCATTTGTACAATTCATTGCACTGGGACTACAAAGACACAGCAGGCCCCCCCCCCCCCCCCCCCGTGTGTGGCCATTCTGAACAGGTATAAACACCTTTGCACACATTGGACAAACTGGTTTAAAGCATACTGAGGACTTGAGCACTCGCCCTTTGCTAAAATAACATATGTATCTATATTATTATATATATATATATATATATATATTTCCTTTTTGCCAACAAATTCCATAAAAACACCAAAACCTTCTGACTTCCCGAACATGTCTGTGGCTCTCAGCCCCAAGCCCAACTGTTCCTACTGAAGACATAAACCTTAAAAAATGGGTCACCAATATATAGTGCCATTAAAAGAAAAGGCTCAGTGATTTACAGCTGATCACTGTAGCTTTTAGGAAACGTTACTCAAACTGGGGAAATACTGCAGCAGTTGGGGACTATTTCCTGCAGCGCATTAATCCACACTTGGTGCTCTACTATTTGGGGCAGCAGGATGGTGTATGTGGGATTGATTCCAAATAAACTACAGTGTGTGTGTTCATGGCGACGAAGGAACGTGTCACCCAGTGCAGCAGTGACGCTCCCTGGTGTGTTTTTAACAGTTTTTGGACAACAATATGGAGCTCTGAGGCCCAGAGGAAGGAGCTCCATCAGACTTTGACACACACACACACACACACACACAAACAATACTTGTTAGTAGCACACATTCATTGGTGGTTTTGGTCTTTTCATGGGCTAATTTGACAATAAGGAATGTAAAATATTAGCAGACTCATCCACACAGAGGTCTACGGGAAGTATACTTACACTGCTGGAGTTACTATGGCGGTGGATGGTTGCATGGTTTTCAGCACTATTCAAATCTCCAATGAACTCCTCACATGTCTGGCAGTAAAACCCAATTACGGGTGTCAGAAAACTCAATCCTGCACATGGACAAGAAAAGCAGTGACACATGTGGAGTATTTTAGCGTGTAGAAGACAATAAAGACGACAGGAAGCACAGGGTTGGCATTAGAGAAAACTGCTTTACCATCCTGCTGCAACAATCCCTCCAGTTCTTTCATCAAGGCGTCCATTTTACTTATTCGGGCCTGTTTCTCTCTCGTCCTTTCCTCCTCATCACCTGCCTGGGAAACACAAGTGGGAAATCCAAAATTAAGGGCCTTTGCCATTCTTTAACGTGTTCAACGTTACAAATGCCGAGGAGTCAACGACAGCGCTCGGGAATCCTTTACCTTGTGTTTGTCGGAGGATGTCTGAGATGTGCCACTGCCATCTCTTTTTGCCCGCTTCTCCTTTGTTGCTTGAGGAAGAAAGAACAACAACAACAACCTCAAAACCCTGCATTCTACATCCAAAGCGTTAAACAATAAAGCCAGAGAAGATAAATCATCAGGCCAGGTGGAATCAGGCTCCAAATTATCGGGTACGCCTCCACGTACAGCTCTTCACCAAAATCTTATCCTGACAACTGGAGAGAAACAGATTCAAAATCAACTTGACACATCTTAGAAGTCTAAATGACTACCTTTAGGACAGTAAACGCGCACCAAAACGAAGCAGACATTAACCATGCGTCCACACTTGATTTTACAGATCAGCACACTTGTGTACATTCAGTGTCATCGTCACGTTTGAGGCTGGTCTTCTATGTTTTTCTTTCTGGTCAACAAATCCCATAAAAAAAGGACCAAAACCAACAATGTGTTAGTCATTCTGTCAATACTTTGACTTCCCAGAACCGTCTGTGGTACCCAGGCCCATTCGCAAACACAAAACGGGTCACAGGTAGTTGGTTTCATTAATAAAAGGCCCAGTGATTTCCTCAAACAGCTCGGCTCTGCAGTTTTGAACGAGTAAACAACGCATTTGCTGGAGACCATTTTCAGCTGCGGAAGAATACACATTTGTTTCACAAAGAAGTAGTTACCCAGGAAAGGTGGGACCAAGTCACTGGTGGTTTTTGGTCTTTTCATGTGATTTGTTGACAACTGGAAAAATGTTGCCAGCGTTATCCTTTTAAAAAAAAAAAGGTACAGCTGCAAGAACGGGTGTTAAGTATTTAAGTAACCTGCCTAACACGGCAGTTATGCAATCGTTTTGGAAACGCAACGGTTAAAAACACTGATAAAAACTACAATGTGCTCATGAAAAGATTTGCAACTGCACATATTGAACAGATGCAGTTCAAACTTTTGGCATACACAAAAGTCAATAAAATAATAACCAATCAAAGTCGGCCTCAGTGTGAAGGCATGGTTAGTAGGCTTTTAGGCCAGCGATTAGGTTGAATCTTTCCTTCAGCACAGGATTCTCACCTTTGATCAGTGACTGTAGAGACTCCAGAGCTTGTCGTACATTCGGGTTGCTCAGTGCCGGCAATGCTAAGCCTGCTGCAGTTGGTTCTGAGCCGAGAAGTACAGAAGACAGCTGCTTCCCCTCCTTCTGCCCCTGCATCTTCCCCACGATGTCGCTGATGTCTGCGGTGCCCAGGCTTTTCAGTATGTTCTTTATCTTCTCACACTCACTGCTGTCTAGACTGGCAGAGACTAAGCTTGACGAAGTCATTTGAAGCGGTTGCTTCAGATCAAGGAGATCCCCAAAGCCACTGAATATGGACCTATTCTGATGCTGTAGACTGCCAACAGCAAGACTATCCATTTTGGCATGTTCTTCGATCTGGGAAAACGCAGCAAAAAGTGCGGCAGAGGACTTATTGCCTTGTTTTCCTCCAGTGTCTTCGTTCCCATACAAGAACGACTCTTCATCGTCAAGGTCATCAGCTTTCTGGACTGCAGAGTCCTCTTGACTTTGCGCATGAAGCCAAGAGAAGTCGCTGCCGACCCTGTCATGGGGAAGGAGCATGCTGTCGTTTTCCAATGATGTTGAATTCTCCTGACTGTCATGTTGCTGGTGTCTGTGCACATCGGGCATGCACTCCACTTTTTTGCTTCCATCTGACGCCTGTACAGAAGAGTGCACAACAATGACGTACACTACACAGACGCTACACACCCTCTTCACTTTGTTATCTTGCTTGGCTACTACTGTTTTGGCGAATTGCGAGGCACAGCCAGGTCTATGCATGCAACCGTTTTACCTGCCTGTGTTCACCCATGTTTTCAAGGCCTTGCAGATCATCTCAAGCCTAATCTGAAACTCGTGTAATTTAAAGCATTTGACCTAGTGCTTGCATAATAGTTGAACAAAAAGTGGTAATGTTTCTAAAATCTTTTTTTATCGTGGGAATTTGATACACTTGAGTTCTCTCTATTGACAGAAAATAAAACAAAAATATAATTTGACTGTACACATCATTCCTTATTAAACAGTTACTAATAATAAAAGATTAAGCTTATTGTTTTAATAAAGAACAGTTACTATACTCATTAATATTTACTTAAATCAGTAAATATAGGGATTTACATTTTCCCCAGAAGCCAGAAATGTTAAAACTGAAGATTAACATGAACTAATGTACACTTTAATTACTGGCATTTTTGTAGTTACAGCTGCTCAATGTATTCACTTCACTACATGGAATTTCCAGCGTAGGTGGTATGGGAGCATCATGATGGAGCAAAATTCAAATGTGTATTGGCATTAAGAGACATGGCTTTGCTGCTAACACTCAGCTTCTCAGTTACACTTAAAAACAAACTACCAGTGCTGGCACACCATCTCAGAAAATAAACCTGGACCTTGTGTTTTATGATCATTTCTGCATTGAAGTGAGCCCCTAAGCCGAATATGAAAATGTGCAACTTTGGCGACCTGTGCAATACATCACAGACTGCAAATTTCCACTGCATTGTCAATTTTTTTAATGTTATTAGAAGAATTTGAAAGAAATCATTAAAAAAAATAAAAAATCTACTCTTAGGGGTAATAAAGTTCAGCTTTGGTTCAGCAGTCTACGTCCTAAAAAGTCCTAAAACTGAAGAGGCCGATGGCTGCAGCAGCTGTTAATGCAGTCGGTTCAACGAATAGGATCCTTCCTGAAATTAAACAACCTGCTCAGACATGGAGGTGGATGCCAAGAAGCGCACTGCTGCATGTGTCTATCAATACGCAGCGAGCCCGTTCTGTGTGCATTTTCCCCCCGGCAGTATGGCTTTTGCGCACATTGATTGACAAAAATTGATGCTAGCTAGAGGTTAGCTGTTGACAAGTTACTGGCTGGTGATTGTGATAGTTAGCTTGGTTGGCGATGGTCGTGTTGGCGGAAATCACCTAAATATGTACGCTCAAGGTCGCGTGTCGGTGCAGGATCGGTGCGTGAGTTCACCGTCATACAGAAGCGCTTCTGTCGGCTACACGTACATGTCCACGTAGACGGTGGAGTCACTTAGTGATCCGTAGCAGTTTTATTTCAGACCACTGCGTTTTAGCTTCACGTTATGCTCACGTTTACTCAAAATGCTTGGTTAAATGTAACATTAGTTTGTGTGGACGCTACCGCACTACCGCAAACAAAGGAGCTAAGCTACGGAAAAGCTATTTGATTGAGAAAACAGTGACGCTACAACCACACTAGTAAAGAAATCTAGTTAAACTGGTAACGCTGCTACTTGTAGCGCCGCTACGGTCTAACACTGCGTACAGGTGCACACATTCTCCCATCCCAACTTTTCTGGGGGAGGTGGCGTACACATGTTTTAAGGCCCATATTGTGAGTTATAATTGAGGCCCCTGGTCATTTGGTCAAACTTTTGCTTTGAATGGAACTCCTGGATTGGGTATGTTTAATGAAAACGCTGCTGGTGTAACCAAAAAACATCTTCAAGAATCACACTTTTTGCAGAAATCTACACTGATAAGATATTTTGTAGAATGAACGACAAGCTCTACCTGAATAGTAAGGATGGCATCTTTGAGGGTTGGCAACCGCTCTTCCAGTTCTTTGCTGTTCATGACCAGCTTCAGTCCTTCTAACAGACTATTCCCCGTCATCCCTGTCGGATTATTACTGCTGGTAACACTGCTGCAGGTGTGGCTGGGGCTCCTCTTTCTCTTTTTGTCTTTGCCACGGCTCTTTTCACCACTGCTACTTCGTGACTTGGACCTCCTGACCCGGCTCTTGCTCCGTACATGACTTTTCTTCTTGCTTCGGCTCTGGCTCTGGCTCCGACTGCGAGCCCTACTTTTGCTTCTAGCTCGACTCTTGCCACGAGCATGACTTTTGCTCCTTCCTCTGCTATGACTGCGCGCACGGCTTTTGCTTCGCGCACGGCTCTTGGCTCGAGATTTGCCCCGGCTTTTACCACGACTTCGGCTTCGGCTATGGCTTTTGCTCCTGGTCACGTGTTTCTGGAACTCAGGGTCTGATTTGACTGCTTCTTTCAGGACATTAGCCGACTTAAATGCATCAGCCAGGTTGTATGCCATGTTCCCTTTGAGATAGTCTGGGAGAGGCTTGTTGGCTGCAATGCATCTCAGGAATTCCTCACCGGCTCGGTCACTGAAAATCAACAATGCATGTACTTCAAACACAAAAAGTATGTCCGTTCAACTGTTCCAGCTTAGACTTATACGAAACATTTAATCAAAACATGCACACATATACCTGTTGTCTGGAGGATGATGTTCCACAGGAGTGGGATTCCACTGTGGGACCTCTGTGTGCGGTGGTTCTGCAGGAGGGCCGATCTGCTGCCTGCCTCCCAAACCAATCACTGTACTATGGTCTGTGGAGAAGCTGCTACAGTGGGGCTGAGAGTATTCAGAATTGATGTTATAGTGCTGTACAAGACAGAACTCCAATAGCATATTTAAGAGAATACTTCTTAGATAAATCAAAAAGGGACAGTTGTCCCTTTCTGAGTTAAGAGTTTACACAGAGTACTTGACATTTACGAACTGATCACAATAGCAACTGGTCTGTGCTTACACATACAGACAATGTACAGTACACGTTTCGTTTTACAATTTGCCAGGGAGTAATATCGCACCCTACTGTCGATCAGCTCCATCTTGCTGCAAATTACATGCTCAGATCGAAAATACTAGTCAACAGAAATAAACTGGTGTACCTGAAATGAAATAGGCATTTCCTAATTATCAACAACAATCGAGATAATGTGCAGAGTAAGGAACCATCGGGACACGCGGGTCAATACTTTTCTTCTATGGGGGGTGAAGCATATCCAAAATCACGTGCACCAGTTCCTCAAACACGTACCTGCGTGCCTAACTTGCACTCCGGCTGACCTGGTTAACTTAGTGAGCTGAAGTGTGGTATTGAGTGAAGCTACAGTGGTAAGGAGCAACGTCAAACACCTAACAAATTTCTAGTTATTGTATATATAGAGGCATGTGTGGCGCTGTCGCATCTAGTGTGGCGTATCAGTGCAGGGCTGAGTGAAGCGGATGCCGGTAGGTGCGAAGCACTAGGTCTGTATGGTTATACTGTCACAGCCTGGTGTCGATATCAGCAGGCAATTAAATGAAGGTGAACAGTGAACGGCTGTGAGTAACGCCAGTGCGCCCTCAGAGGCTGTTTATCAACATATAAACCCTGCTGCCGTTAGATGCTCGAGGTGTTAAGGGGGGGGCGGGTTCATTCACCTTCACATTAATTGGCACTGGTGAGCCAATGAGCCGTGATTCAGGGTCTTATGGAAGGCGGGTGTGTCGGAGTGTGCCTCCACTCTATGGTTTACTTACAGTCGACATTGTAAGAATCCCCCACATTAATTCATAGATCAATGCAGACTTGTAGAGGCACGTGTCATGCTGGCGGGTATAGTGTGGCGTATCAGCGCAGAGTTTAGTGAAGCTGATGCTGGCAGGTGCGATACACTAAGTTGCCGCACCTAACACTTCCACCTAATCCGCTGATGCAGTCTTCTAGCTAAAAGTAAAGATACAATAAATGGTTGAAGCAGCCATTTTCTGTCACTCCAAACAGCACTAGTACAAATGCCAGCTTGACAAAAACTACTAAAAAATACCACTGAACAATACCATAAAGCCATCTCATCTATCAAAAGATATGATATAGGGTAGGGCTGAAACAATTCCTCCAATAACTTCATTACAAAAAAATAATCGATGCAAATAATTTACCTCAAAGCTCCGTTTAATCCATATAATTACATTCCGTGTTTGTGTTTCGCATGGATGACTATTGCTGTCGCACAATGCCCTTGGGCTGTGCGCGATCAGAGACAATTCAGAGCGTCTCTGGTGTGATTTGACAGCGCAGATTACAAAGAGGAGGAAGAGGGATAAAATAGTGAGGGGCCAGAGACAGCTAAGAGACAGGCCTAAGAAAGCAACCGAAAGTGAAAACTTTGCACAGTGCATCGATTGTAAAACCGAACTAGCTTACCACAATAGCACGACGTCTACGCTTCAGCATCTCAGCAGAAAGCATCGGACTGGACACGAGGTTAGGGCTGGGTATCGTTGAAAGATTTTCGATACTAGTACCAGTACCTTAACTTCAATACCGGTGCCTGAACGATACTTATTTCTATACCTATTTTATTACATAAAAGCAGCTAGCTCAGCTTGTCTGACAACAATCCACCGTGTCAACTTCAGGAGTATTTCTCTCCGTTATCCGTCGGTCTGTAACGTTAAGCAACACCATGTTTGCCGACCGAAACGCTCTCCACTTCGGCTACAGGTTATCCATCCCCGCGGCGGCGAGGACAAGTTGCGCGGGGGCTTCCATCTCGGTGGGCGATGTGGTAAACGGACTCACCAACGAGCCGATACAGGTTATCTGCACTGGCTGGCTAACTAACAAGCAGCACAAAGTTCACTTAGTTATCTGTGCAGATAAGCAGCTGGCAGTAAGAAAAAACAGTGAGGTCCGTCTCTGTGCGTAACCTAGTGTTTTGCCTGCATGCCTCTGCGACTTTTAACATTAGACAGCCAATCACCAGCATTACTAGATCTTGCTTCAAGCATGCTGCATGCTTACTGGTGCACTGACCCTGAGGAGATTTACTCCCTAGGTACTGAAATTTGGTACTGCATGACATGCCATTTTTTGATACCCAATGGTATCGAAGCAATTCGGTCGGTACCATAAAAGTTTCAAAGTTCGGTACCCAGCCCAACATAAGGTATATGAAGGCTAGTAAAGAAGTAGTTAGCTACTAAGTGATGTCCCTAATTTAGCCTGGGTTTGGTCAAGAAAATAACCACATCAAAAAAAATAAACATCGCTGTCAATTTGTGAAAGCCTGAGCTTCATTCATGTTATTATTAGGATAGTCAGTTCCTGTCCACTCGTTTTTTCCTCCTAAAAATTAGACAGTCAGACAAATACAGTGGGGCAAAAAAGTATTTAGTCAGCCACCAATTGTGCAAGTTCTCCCACTTAAAAAGATGAGAGAGGCCTGTAATTTTCATCATAGGTGCACTTCAACTATGAGAGACAGAATGAGGAAAAAATATCCAGAAAATCACAGTCTGATTTTTAAAGAATTTATCTGCAAATTATGGTGGAAAATAAGTATTTGGTCAATAACAAAAGTTCATCTCAATACTTTGTTATATACCCTGTGTTGGCAATGACAGAGGTCAAACGTTTTCTGTAAGTCTCCACAAGGTTTTTACACACTGTTGCTGGTAGTTTGGCCCGTTCCTCCATGCAGATCTCCTCTAGAGCAGTGAGGTTTTGGGGCTGTCGCGGGGCAACACAGGCTTTCAACTCTCTCCAAAGATTTTCTATGGGGTTGACATCTGGAGACTGGCTAGGCCCTCAAGCACCTTGAAATGTTTCTTACCAAGCCACTCCTTCGCTGTCCGGGCCCTGTGTTTGGGATCATTGTCATGCTGAAAGACCCAGCCACGTTTCATCTTCAATGCCCTCACTGATGGAAGGAGGTTTTTACTCCAAATCTCACGATACGTGGCCCCATTCATTCTTTCCTTTACACGGATAAGTCGTCCTGGTCCCTTTGCAGAAAAACAGCCCCAAAGCATGATGCTTCCACCCCCATGCTTCACAGTAGGTACGGTGTTCTTTGGATGCAACTCAGCATTCTTGCTCCTCCAAACATGACAAGTTGAGTTGTTACCAAAAGGTTCTATTTTGGTTTCATCTGACCATTCTCCCAATCCTCTTCTGGATCATCCAAATGCTCTCTAGCAAACTTCAGACAGGCCTGGACACGTACTGGCACTGCAGGATCTGAGTCCCTGGCGGCGCAGTGTGTTACTGATGGTCGCCTTTGTTACTTTGGTCCCAGCTCTCTGCAGGTCATTCACTAGTACCCCTTTCCCCCCAAAATGAAACAGGTGCTGGTTCAGAGCCAGTGCTAGAGCCAGTTTGGAGTTAGTTCAAAAGCGGTTCTTCCCTCTAGACCAGCAACGAGTTGGTGCTACTGAAGAACCACTTTTCCTGGCTCCGAGCTGGTGCTTCGACTGTGGAAACACAAAGAACCGATTTGAAACTTGGCTCTGGCTCCGAACCAGCACCAGCCCCGCCTCGGTGGAAAAGGGGTATGAGTCCCCCCCGTGTGTTCCTGGGACTGTCGCTCACCGTTCTTGTGATCATTTTGACCCCACGGGGTGAGATCTTGCGTGGAGCCCCAGATCGAGGGAGATTATCAGTGGTCTTGTATGTCTTCCATTTTCTAATAATTGCTCCCACAGTTGATTGCTTCACACCAAGCTGCTTCCCTATTGCAGATTCAGTCTTCCCAGCCTGGTGCAGGTCTAAAATTTTGTTTCTGGTGTCCTTTGACAGCTCTTTGGTCTTGGCGGTAGTGGAGTTTGGAGTCTGACTGTTTGAGGTTGTGGACAGGTGTCTTTTATACTGATAACGAGTTCAAATAGGTGCCATTAATACAGGTAACGAGTGGAGGACAGAGGAGCCTCTTAAAGAAGAAGTTACAGGTCTGTGAAAGCCAGAAATCTTGCTTTTTTGTAATTGACCAAATACTTATTTTCCACCAACATTTGCAAATAAATTCTTTAAAAAAATCAGACAAAGTGATTTTCTGGATTTTTTTTCCCCTCATTCTGTCTCTCATAGTTTGAGTGTACCTACAATGAAAATTACAGGCCTCGCTCATCTTTTTAGTGGGACAACTTGCACAATTGGTGGCTGACTAAATACTTTTTGCCCCCACTGTAAGTCAGTCAGAGAAAAGTAATTTCACATGGCATGAAGAGAAAAGTAGACAGCTAAAGGCCAGCTTTTAATCCAGAATGGACAGTCTCTTACATTTGGGGTTCATTCTTCCCTTTGGCAGACTGTGGCGATTATTAAAAGCCACTAATGTTACGAGACAAAGCACTGAGCATCTTTTGAGCAAACATACACTCTTAAATCCAAACTGAGCACACAGAAACTAAAACGATTAAGAGCAAATATGAACGATCCACCAGAAAGAGGAGCGTCTGTATTTTTGACGGTACTGAAAATAATACCTTCGGGATTTCTAAATGCCCTGGTATACCGTAATACCGCCCAAGCCAAATGCGTGTTACTAAAAAAAAAAAAAAAAAGACTACTGAGCCTTTCTACCAACTGCATAATGTTGTCTTCACTCTCAACACTCTCTATGCTGGTAGAGATTGCACAACACTTTGTGGTCTAAAAGAACAAAAAATCATTCAGAAAAGGTAGATATGTGCAATATAATAAACCAAATGTAAAAAGAAAAAGGACATTAGTTAACATTCTATTAATCAATTTATTCTTAGACAGGGACGCAAGATAACTTAAGTACATTTACTCGAGAACTGTACAGTAATAGAATACTTTCACTTTACTTAAGTATTTCTTTTTGGGATACTTAATACTTTCACACCACTACATTTACTATAAATGTATTACATTTACTCATTTGGCGGATGATTTTCGCCAAAGTGAAGTACAAATGAGGCACTGTCCATATCCCAGTGGATCAGGAGGCAGTTTCTTCTGTGCCTCTGCAAGCTTTCTTCCTCTTTTTCTAGCTATAGAGGAATGCTGCAAACCCTTTTCTGCATGGTCCAATGCCTCTGCCAATCCTCGATTCCTTTATATTTTTGACTGCAAAATATGGGAAGCAACACAACAGACATAGGCTGTTAAACATAGCTGAACAGATATTAGATATACAGTATGTATCACAGTATAATCATTCCCACAAAATAAAATCAAAGAAAATAGAAGTGGAAACTTCATTTTACAATAGCAAGAAAGTAAACACTAATATTTGCAATCAGAGAAGTATTTAAGGTTGCATAAAAGTTCAAACCGATGTAATATGCGGCGTGGAAAACGCACGGCTCACAAACAACCTAGTCCATTTCTCTTTTAAAAAGGAGAGTCGGGTGAAAAATTTACTGGGAAACCCTCTCCTGTTAAAAATGAACCAATCGCCAACTGAGTGTAGCCAATGCAAGTGGCTGATCCGTACGGTGCTGACAAATGCAACTGAAATGACCTCTGCAGTACGGTTTGTGCCTGGTGGCCACGAGGCATAGATGCAAAGGGCACTGTCACTCTCCACTCACAGGTTTCATTATGGATATATTAGATGATAGATTGTATTTACTAGCTGATTTGTCTTGTGCTTTCATATTGTAATAATATCAGTGTTGGCACAAACAGGTGACCGTATACCTAGTATAATGCCAGAGGTAGGGTTGTCCTACCTCTCCCATGGTAGAAATCTCTAATACCTGCTTGACACTGGGTGAAAACACAGCAGCAGGGCTAAAACAAGCTTCCTGCACCGTCTCCTCTGTTTTCAATGCCAACCTCTGAGGTCACCAGGCGTAAAGCTGGAAAATGTTATGCTTGTGTAGCTAACGTTGCTAGCTCAGACGTGGAGAACTTTAGGCATGGTTTTGCAACGGTTAAAGGGTGAAGACCATGCTGTACAGAACCGTGTCTCTATAAAAAAAAAATAGAGAACTTTTCTTTAACTTTACAAAGACACTTACCTTTAACTTTATTAAGAAACCTACCTTGAACGTTATGCACTCTACAGCGAAGAGACGGAGGACAGTAAACCACCGAGATGCAAGGCCCGTTTGAGACGAGCCAGGCGATCGCCGCG
This sequence comes from Coreoperca whiteheadi, assembly GCA_011952105.1. NCBI lineage: Eukaryota > Metazoa > Chordata > Actinopteri > Centrarchiformes > Sinipercidae > Coreoperca > Coreoperca whiteheadi. The sequence continues at coordinate 26,839,741 of CM022471.1, forward strand.
CAATGCATGCTGGTTAGACTTGCGTCGCACTCGCTCTGCACACCTCACGACCGCAAGCCCCAGCGGCATGATGGGAAACGCCTTGGCTGTCGCCTGATCAAAGAGCTGACTGGCTCTTGGTTTTCACCACAAACACCACGTCTTGTCGAAAATCCTAATTTTCTGTATTATTATAATATTCAACGCTAAATTGTAGGCTATTAGTCTCATGTGCAATGGAGCTTTATTCTGTCAAACAGATCTCCTGTGGTTAATATTAAAGGTTATTTATATAGCACTTACCGCAACGCTTTACAAGCAGACATTAAAAAGAAAAAAAAGGATAGAATATACATTTCCACATATATATAGTTACACCTAAGTATAAATAAATCAATAAATAAAGATTAGAACACAGTCTAATTACGACTTAATGGCGTTCATCAGCCAGCGAAGTGGAATATGTTCAGTCCCAGAATTCTGCAGGTTTTACCTATTGTGAAGTGAGAGACAACCCCTGTTTGGCAGCGGTTTGGAACTCCATCGCTGAAGGATGTCTTGTAGTCATGTGTGTTGCTTTCCCTCCCCTGTGTGCACCCCTGAGACTGTTTGGACTCTTTCAGCAGGTCCATTTATTCAGGCTCGATGAGCTTTAAATGCCACTTTCTATTAGTATTCCACAAATGTACCTACAACAGTGGCATCGTTCAACAACTAAAAGGTTATGACAGAGTAAGACCACTGTGAAAAGTAGATTCATTCATATTGTTTAACGTCCATCTTCATGGAAAAAGTAGGTGGGTCAACTTCATGAGCGATCGAGAAACACACACGCGCTGTCACCCCACCCCCGGCTCCGGCTGCTGCCCCCCCAAAATGCGAGCTATTGTTGGAGAAACAGTCATCTGTGTGCTGCGGGAAACACACACACGACATGACGCTGCGCACTCGGCGAAGTCAGACACACGCAGTGGCCGGCCCGCGTTACGTGGGGAGCTAACGTCAACGTTACACCTCGCGCAGAAGTTAACCGTGTTTGCTAGGGATTGGCGTTGTGCTAGCCCGAATCCTGAGCTGACTTAGCCAGCTGAGCTAGCGCCATTAGCCTGCTTGGTACGTACCCGGATGAAATGTCCTCTTGGCGGCCTGTTGTGGAGAAAATGACTATCCGAAAATGGTCCACACGGTCCAGGAGGCAAGTGTCCAGGAGGAGGGACCCCACAGGGCCCCCCGAGTCTGAATGGGGGGCCATGGGGTGGCGGGGGTCCGTACGGCGGCGGCCCGTGTGCAGGTTTACCTGGCCGGTACATGGTCGCGCTCAACGGGCCAGGCTAACTCCCTGTATGGCCGAGTGAAGAAGCCAGGTTGAAGGGAAAAGACTGTTTCAAAGCAAGTGTATTCGTTTTTCCCCCCCCTCACGCTATCGCGCGTACGGCTCCACACTGCCACCGAAAACCCAACAGTGACCGGAAACGTCTTCGTCGGTCGGCTTTAACGGCAGCTCGCACCCTTGCTGCTGCATTACTGCCATCTTCTGGAGGCAGCGCGCTCCTCCGGTGTCCGCATTTTCAGATCTCCCCGTCAGTCCTGTCCTCTTTAAGAACGCTGATTAGACACGTCCTGCCTTGTCCACTTCCACCGCACCCCAGAGTGGCCTTTGCCCCCGGGTTAGCCCTGATGTTTTTAATTCCCTCCATCGTGTCCCCTCTTTCTGAGCTAGATTCCCTACAGTTAACAAGCACGTGTTCTACTGTTTCTGGTACCTGGCAATGTTCTCAAAGCCCAGTGGGACGCTTCCCAATAATGTGAGGGGGTCCCATTCAGGTTACTGTGTCCTAAGCTCAGTCTGGTCAGTACTACCTCCTCACCTGTATCTCGGTGTAGCCACTCTATTCCTCTTCTCACCTGATCTCAGAGCTGCTGCCACTCTTTGTCCACGTTCGTCCATGCAATACTCTTGCCCTCGGATTGTGAAAGTTTAATCGTGGCGTCTGGGTTTTCGTTTTCAACTGCTTGTTTGAGTACTTTGTCCACTCTCTCACTACCCACAATGCCCATGTGCGCAGGAACCCAAATGAGTGCCGCCGCAGTGTCTTGTTTAACTCCTCGTGAGTGTTGTTGCCCTGATGTCATACAGACGGTCTTGTCGACTGCTGGTTGCACCGAAGCTTCGTGCTGTACAGAGCGGATGCAGAGTCACTGCAGACCGGGGCTCTATTAGGTTTAGCTTTTGCCACCCACTCGAACACCATCCAAATGGCGCACAACTCAACTGTGCACACATTGTTAGATGCGATTGGCTTCTGTCAGTGTGCATAAACCCACTCACTGTTTGAAACCACACCCTCGACCTTGTTCTGGTATTGAAATGAAACATTTAATAGTCTTTCCACAGCATCCTTCATTATCGGACCATTATTTAAGAACTCCTATGACTGGACTACACGCCATTAGGCAAAAACTCACTAGATGTGTATCGGACAGTGCCGCAGCTAAATGTAATATGCCTTTAATTCAATGCCATGTCTCAATAGAACAGAGGCCAGAACTTCAGTACCCACCCCCCAAATTGATCATCTTGTTGATAGTGCTGCAGGCTCACTGCAAACGACACGCGACTCTGTTGCCCCTCTGAACAAGATAATAAAACAAAGAAGGTTAGCAGTTGAAGCCAACACTTAAAATGTTTAAAAATGCCAGCTGATATCCATTCCAGTAGGTATTTTGGCACATTCTCAAGTCAAATTATACTGGTTATGATGCTTGATCCAATACTATACCTTGTTTGTGAATTAGTGTCTGTAGGTTTCCTGGACGCCTCCCTGGGGAGGTGTTCTGGGCATCGCCAACAGGGAGGTCTCTCGGCTGGCCTGGGAACAGCTCGGTATTCCCCCGGGAGAGCTGGAAGAAGAGTCTGGGGGAGAGGGAGGTCTGGGCGTCTCTGCTCAGACTGCTGCCCCCGCGACCCGGCCCCGGGTAAGAGGGAGAAGATGGACGGATGGAGGTTTCTTGTGCCTCTGCACATCACTGTCTTTTCCACAGTCAAAATGTAAAAGGAGCTGTCTGCCAATATCGAATCGTTCCTAATCATATCACTTTACAGTTCCTTGACTTAGGCAATAAGACCACTGAACGAAAAAGTTCTAATGTTCTCATTTGACATTTTATTGCTCAGTCACACATCCATGCACACTTCCAACATCCATGTTTGTATGCACACAATCTTCCATGAGCAGTGCAAGATGACATCTTTTAAATAAGTAACTAAGGAGATTCCTCTCAAATCCACTGAAACAAAAGGTAGACTGGAGAGATTAAGCTGTTTAAGTAAATTGGCAAATTCAAATGAAACTATTTAGGATTTCAAGAACCCTACATGTAATAATGAGGTGCACCTCTAATGTCAGTTACACAGTACACTGAAATCTTAGGAACCTTTCCTGTCTTTCAAAAAAATGTCCAATAAGGCTAATCAAGTGTCAAAATGAGGTCAAAACAGCAGAGTCCAACTAATCGACTAACCACGTATAACAGAGATGTTAGCTTGAATACTCGTATCGAGGGGGCAGAGAAAACAATAACACACCATTATGAAAAAGCAAGGGACTACATTAGAACTGCCCTCTGTATTAAAGCAATAACTCCAAAACAGCGTACAGTGAGTGTATTGTCCAGGTCAACTTTTAACCATGCTGAAAATTCAAGATCGGATGATAAGGCATTTCAATCTGTTCACGCATGTTAAGCGGTCGATCTTTGAGTGGACTCTGCTGCGATGCCCCACACGGTCTTCAACTAGTGTAGTGTCTGCCTTGATTAAAGCCAGCTTGGTTGTAGTGCTGCCCGCCATGTTGGAAGAACTGTTCAAACTGTCCTCCTTGGTTAAAGCTCTGGCCCCCTCTCCCTCCCCCTCCCCAGCCTCCTCCTTGTCCCCCTCCTCCGCGGCCTCCTCTTCCCCTGCCCCCCCGACCTCCGCGGCCAGAGGCTCTCTCCTGATGCCAGCCGCCATCTTGGTGGTAGTTGTCATGGTAACTGCCTCCTCCTCCTCCATGGTAACCAGGGTCCTGGAAGCTTCCATGGTTGTTCCCTCCTCCTCCGTAACCACCTCTTGCTCCTCCCCCCTGATGACCTCCTGCATCTTGGTAGTGGCCCTGGTTGTAACCGCCTCTTCCTCCTCCACCTCCATCTCCCCAGCCTCCCTGCACCTTCCCCCCTCTGCTACCTCCTCCTCTACCTCCCCTGTCTCCATGTCCTCCTCCTCCGCCTCCTCTCTCATATCCTCCACGGCCACCTTGGGAGTGGTGATCGTAGCCCCCCCTGCCGCCTCCCTGCCCACTCCCACCGTAGTGTCCTCCGCCTTGGGGAGCATCCTGACGCTTCTGCCAGGAGGGCATCTCTGGGGGAGGAGGCTCAATCTCACAGGGTCGGCCTCCCCTGTCTGGCACTCGGCCCATTAGAACCTGAGAAAAGGCCACATGTTAAGACAGGATGGTTCACAAGCAAGCCCGCTAGCCAAATTTGAGCCCACTTTTGTTTGTTTCTTTTGAGATTAAAAGGACCAGTGTGTAAGATTTAGGGGGCTCTATTTGCAGAATATGGCAATAATGTTCATAAGTATGTTTTCATTAGTGTGTAATCACCTGAAAAATAAGAATCGTTGCGTCCTCATCACCTTAGAATAAGCCCTTTATATCTACAGAGGGAGCGGGTCCCCTTCCACAGAGGCTGCCATGTTGACCGCCATGTTTCTACAGTAGCCCAGAAACCAATCACTGGCTCCAGATATGGCCGTTCGCGTTTTTTGCGAGTGTCACAGCCGCCGTAGTTTCTCCTGCACGCCCGGCAGGGGAGGGTGAGGCGAGCGGTGTGCAGATGGTTGCAAACTGCAATTCCACCGCTAGATGCCACTTGATGGTCCTGCAGACCGGACCTTTAGGTTTCAGTCAGCGTGACTCAACATGATGTGTTAAGGAAAGGGCCATAAAACTTAATACTTAACATTTACCAGATGCTTGCGCTCGAGTCCTTCAGGGCTCCTTTCATTGGCTTGCTGAAGGAGTGCTCAGTTCTTGGAAGTATGAAACTACATCCTGAACCTTCTATACTTTCTATCTAAAACCAATTATTTGTCTGATAAAATCAACAACACGTGTGAATCCGATACTTTTTTAGAACGCCAAATGTATATTAATATGTGGCGGATAAAAGTCTCCAATGAATGCACGAGTAATGTACAATAAAAACTACAGCAGCTTTAGTAAATCACATTTGTTCCCACTGAAACCAATGGGCTTGGGGCCGAGAGCTACAGGCAGAGTAGGGTAGTCGTAAAGTATTGCCCACACACATGACCAAAACCAACACGTTGTTGTTTTGGCCTTTACATGGGATTTCTGGACAATAAGGAAACATACTGAATAAGTCCAGACCCATTCTTTAAGTGGAGACACACATGGCTCTGTGTCAGAGAAATAAAACTGAGACACTGAATAGAATACCAGTAATGGCAATGGGGACTTCAAAAATGTGCTTTAGCCTGCAAGTTTTAGCACACATCAAATAGCCAAATAGCTGTTTAGACGACACACTGAACAGAGACAGAAACACAAAGAAATGGACTTTTGCGCATGCCATATAAAACAGAAAGACAGGGCAAAAACAGTGTATTAATCACATATGAAATAGGTTTCACCCACCTTGTTAACGGCACAGGCAGTCTTCTCTCTTATCTTGCCACTGCTTGTACGTAGGATCTTGGAGAAATCTTGTCGAGCAGCAAGAAGGTGGGCCACAGAGATTTTACTTTTGGTGCAGAGGGCAGAACGTAGCGGCTGGTAAACTTTGGCCAACTTTTCAGCATGCGTCTGTATTAAGACAAAAGGAAGGCATTCATTTTTGGAAAGCAATACATCTTATCAGTATATATATATATATATGTGTGTGTGTGTAGCAATGATGTTTTTTCTCTGGAACATCAATATCAATCACCGAAAGCTGTTACTTATATGTCGTATTATTGTGTGTCCTCCATTTAATGGTCTGACACAAAAATAAAAAATGCATTCATTCATATTGAAGAAAATTAGGCCAACGCACAATACTTAGTAACAATGAAAAAAAAGAAGCGACGTTTCCATTACAGGCACATTACAGAAGCACTGCTACTAGTTGTCCATTTTTGAACAAGAACAATTGTTATCAGATACTGAGAGGCCTGAGAGGAGGATCAAGTAGTGTTTCTGTCTGTGAAGGAGTCAGAGGTGTTGGTGTGGCTGCCCTCGGGTCAGAATATGATCAAGTTTAGAGCTGCAACGACTCGTCGATTCACCGGCCGGCAGAAAATGATCGCCAACTATTTCTATTTTGATACTCGATTCACCTTTTAAGTCATTTGTCAGGCAGACATGCCAAACATTTGACAGTTCCAGCTTCTAAATTGTGAGGATTTGCTGCTTTTCATTGTTTTACATTACCGGAAACTGGGTATCTTGAGATTTCAGACTGTTGGTTGGACAAAACAAGCCATTCGATGACCGTCACCTTGAAAATCATGACTAAACATTTTTAAACTAAACAAACAATTCATCTGGAAAAAGTAATGGCCGGATTCATTGATAACAGTGACCATCGTTAGCTGCAGCCCTTTAAGTTTTAACTCAAGTCAAAGTTAAGTCCCGCAGCTAGCAGTAGAAGGAGGCCCTGTTATAATGCATCAAACCCCCAAAATGGGGCAGAGCGGGTCGTCCACCAATCGGAAAGGTCGGCGGCTCGATCCCGGCTTCCCCCAGCCACGTGTCGAGGCGTCCTCGAGCAAGACACTGAACCCCAAATTGCTCCCGAAGCAGCGCCTTGGGTGTGTGAGTGTGTTTGAATGAGTAGTTTAATTTGTACTGATGGGCAGTCAGCTGCTGCCATCAGTGTGTGAATGTGTGTGTAAAAACTAAGTCAGATTTGAATAAACATGTTAAAACAGAAATAACCAATGCAATATGATTGAAGTTAGGGATGGTAGTTTGCTGCACTCAACATAGCTTCCCTTGTGTGGTGTTTTACTTGTGCCCTTTTCAAATGTAGAAAGATGCCAAGTGGCCACATACCTTTGCTTTGTCAGACCAACCAAAGGACTGCACGGTCACATCGAGGCGTTTCAACAACATTTTTCGCCTCACTTCGTACTCATTTACAAGTGCTTGGTTTATTGCTTCAATTTTTTCCTGGAAAACAAGCAGACGGGAAATGGTGTTAAACAGTCAGCCACTCACGTACGCAGCGTTCTTCTGTTATACTGTATAGTATGTACCAAGTGCACCGGTCCAAGGGCCTTCTTCATCAAAGGCTCTCCGACGTGACTTGGCGGGACTCTACTTAGGGCTTCTTTAAGCTACAAAAAAGAACGGACAACACGCAGATGAGTGCAGTTTGAGCGTATGAAAGGACAGAAAACCCTGTGAAAAGGGATTCAGGCCATCATGACACACCAAAGTCAGTCCCCTTGCACTGTGGTTTTACACGGTGTCGTTCGGTAGCCATTGTCGGGAATCGAAATAAAGGCTTAACCCTACTGGATGCTGTTGGGTTTTTCAGTCACCAACTGACCTTCTTCTCAATTCCACTGAAGAACTGGAACATGGTGATGTTGGCTGGAGGCTTGGACATGCCCAGTGCCATGCAGATGCCCTTCAGCTCCAGGAACACAGGGCTGCCCGACTCCTGGGCTTTCTTCTCAGGCTTGTTAACCAGAATCATCCTCGACGCCTCCAGCTCAGACACCAGAAAGGCTAAGATAAAGATTTGGTTACATTCTAATTGCTGTTACACGATAATTAGGTTTCAGAAAGTCAGGAAAGAACCTTTTCAATGCTATCTGAAATTAATTAAGACCAACTGAATAAAACTCTGGCTGCAACAGTTGCCTTGTGACAAACGAACAAAAGTCACCAGGAATTGAATCAAGGATTAAGAAATCCACCTGTCAAAGGCCATTCCAACATTTTGACATGTGGTAGCAGGAGCAGCACTGGTGTAACTAATGGCACTGATGATGATGGCTCCATTCTATGTAAGCCAGGAACACATTATACAGATTTGGCCTGATTTTAGCCTCGAATTGATTGGCCCACCACTACTTTTAGAACTGGAGCAAACTTCTGCCAGTCCATTGTTGCGGTGGAGTTTGAAAGGGGCCGCGACCCCAGATTAATCACCTGAACCACCAACAACGCTTCTGGCATGTCAAATATTGGTCGGCTGTCTGCAGCTTGAGCAGTTCCACGGAGGCTGCTGTCAAGAGGTCCATCATCAACTGTACTGCCTGTTTTAATATTATTGGAGTAATATTTTGACACGTTTTGGCCGAAGCGTGGTCGTGACGGTAACTGTGGTGCTATAACTGAGCTTGGCTGTAGAACAGACGGATCGCTGTCTGCATCTTACAGCCATCTGCCGCTCCAAATACACGTTTTTTTTCCCCCCCTTCTTACTTTCCATTTTTAGTAGAAATGCACAAAGTCACGTTGCCTTTCTCTGTTCTCGTCAACACTGCGTCTTGTTTGGATAGACTTTGTTGGAGCGGTCACTGGACAAAAACCGACGGGGGGGCTGAGTGTTTTCGTTCAGCGTGAGCGCCGCCTAGTGGCTCGTCAATTGAGAAGGTACAGTGCGAGCAGGTTCTGCAGTAAGGCAGATTAAATTGTGTAGCTTGACTTAACACAACATCCAAGATGAATAAAAAAAAACAGTGTCCGCCCACCTTTAGGTGCGCCAGTCAGCCAAGCATGCACAACACAGGGGCCATTGAACTGGCACACCTAACCGGCTTGGGTCCATTATTAATATCATTAGTTCCACTTGTATTTGACAAGTCAGAACATATGCTGTAGGCCTATTGTGTGGCGAAAGGTTCAACAATCGACCATCCCAAAACCAAGCTCTGCACTCTTACAAAGACTGCTGAATGAGAGTAAGCCAAATACACCAGCAGAAAAGTGAAACAGGTCATATCAGCATCAATGCTAAATGCTCTGTGGGATAATAGGCAACATTTTCACAAAATGTGACATGTACCATTCTGCAAAAATAAAGTGGCAGCGGTACCCGGCCCAATCCAGCCGAACAGCCTACATTGGTGCTGACGCAGAAACATAACCAATGCTATAAATGGAACGACAGACACAAAACAAACTTGGTTTATAAATTGTACATTATTTTACAAACAATGTACTACTTTAAGCGACCCGATGCTGCTTTGCCCGCTTTCCCTGGGATCACAATGTAAGCGTTCCGCCAAGCGAAGGTAGTATATCATCGCAAACAAGACTACCTAAAAGTACAGTTACATTAGCCTTCCATCCAACAGATTCGCCCCGCGTTCAGCCCCGAAAAAGAGTGCGAGGTTATGGTTCCAACGTGGGTAACGCGTGGACATTGCTCTCACAAACGATCATGGCACATGCTAAAATAATCACTTGTCTATTTGCCAACACAGCACATGAGTGTTTCTGCACAGGAATGAATGCTTGCGTTTGTCTTTTGTGTGGGCTGAGTGGATGTGTAATGTGACCATACCTTAACGTCAATGGTCGCGCTCAGGCTTAGATATAGACAGCGTAGGTGGAGTTAGCTGCTAAAATAAAAGAAGCAAAGGCACCCCACCCAGTCCAACCTAGCCTCCAAGACTGAGGCTGACACACAAACAAATCAATACAAAAAAAATTAATTATCTGCCACAGGTGCTTAAAGATCCTGAGGCCTGATTGGACCTCTTTTCAGGGCTATGTGGGCATGTATGGACAGTGTTACATTTACAATCAATCGCCTGTAACGTTTGCTTTGTCATGTAATTTCAGCATAGCTCCATCCGTCCACCTGAGCAGAGGTCTAATCAGCCAGAAAAACTAATAAAAACAGCTGTGTAGGTGTGCAGAGCCTTGTAAAAGTAACTGCACCCAGGCTGCTTACGCTGGCATCTAGTGGTGGATGCATGCAATGTCAGCACCCTGTGCAGCACAGCAGTTCACCACATATGACTGTGCACCACTTTATCAGAGGTGGGTGTGGCACAACAGTCCACATTAATTAAAGTGCGGCAGACTTAGACCTTTCAGCCCACGGGTCAATGCTTTTCTTCCATGAAAGATTTTGGGTTAGGTTGCAAAGTGCTGTTTTCATACTGAGGAGCAGCAGACAGTCGGTCCTGCTGAGGAGCCTCTGGGTGATGTCTCCGCTGGTGAGGACAGAATAAGGACAGGCGAGCTCCGACAGCAGGCCGCTCATCTCCAGCTGGAAGCTCTCCGCCTCGCTCGGACCTGGGAGGGGTAGAGGGACAAACGCACCAGACGTGGTGTCCGGAGAGAGACAAATACTCTGGTTAAATCTCACACACACCCAGTCAAAGAAACACAGCTAGTTGCATTGGATCTGTTTCGGCAGAAATCCTCACTGCTGAATTTGCTGAAACGCTTAGCAATCTAACCTAATGACTTACGTAATTACCCACAAAACCCAAACCATAGCATTTGGTCATTTAAAATACGTACAATTTCTTTGCCATTGCCATCAGCTCGCAAGAAAAGGAAATTAAACCCACAGGACCGTTTGATGTGCAACTCTTCTCTCACTGCTCAGTACATTCTCTTAATTCTGCGTCAGGTGAACCTTTACTTAACAGTGGCACAGTACTGTATGTCTTACAGTTAGTGGCGTGGACATTCTCCTCCAGCTTGCAGTACAGTCTAAGCTCGGAGACGATCCAGGCACAGAGCTTAGTAAACTCAGGTGAAGCTGCTCCTCTGCTCACAGCAGAATCCAGAGCCCCTTCCTCCGACAGAGGGCCTTGGTACCTAAAATGACACACACACAAAAAACCCCATATGCAATCTGACCCACAACTCTTTGCTCAAGTAACGTTACATCCTGGCAGGGATGATAAGCAGTGCTCAGGTTTGGTTTAGTGCGTAGAGCCACTCGGGACTTGTTGCCAGGTGCCAATTGCGCTAGCCAGTGACACCAAACGACATTTTAAAATCGCTGTATTGAAGACAGTCTTGCTTACTGCGAAGCGTACGTGCCGCACAGAAATGAGCTCGGGACCTCTAACGACTTGTGAGGAGCCGGGACACATTTCAGCATAGAAGTAATTAACCAAGAAACACGGAGTCGCGTATGTCCAGAGAGTGGGGCTAGCGGTGGTCCTCACATGAGTCCTGACGGGGCTAGCTTCTGCTGACGCGGCTCATGGGCACAACACGTGAACTCAGTCTGTAGGTGTACTGGCACATAGACAGATAAGTAGCACATAAATAGCTAGGGGGGGAAAACCCCCAGCTAACAGCAAGTTAGCCTTCTTGCTAAAGCAAGCTAACGTTACACTGTAATACGCTGCTAAAATACGAAATACAGGCAAGGCTGCTCACTGGAATGCAGGCTTTTGCACATAATCTTCATAAGGCGACTGACATATTACGTTTTTTTGACTTACCCTAAATCTTCAAGAGAGACGAGAATGTCATTCTCCATCCCAATAATCTATGGTTATGCTCTAAAATCACGTAACGTTACTATGAAATAGGGTCTTCACATCAGCCAGCTCAGCTGATACACGTTTACTTCTTCTTCTTCTTCCTTCTTCGTCTCTCTCCTTCTCCCTCTGTAATTTCATGGCGGATCGCAAACCAACGATTATAGGCGCACGCCGCCACCTACAGTGCCGGAGTGCGGGCTTTACACACGTCAGGTTACAAAAAAGTAAAGAATTCTCAGCTTTATCGTCCATCGGTGAATCATCTCTTATTGTTTCTTTTCAATTCAGACTCTTAAGAGCCGCTGTATCTGAGTCTGAGCAAATGACAACTCTATCAGGGCTCTTCTATCCATTGCAATCCTAAAATTATAGCAATTGTTTCTGCTGTAAATGCAGGTTTTGCATATGACTACATCACATTCAGGTATGCACACTGCTGTTGCTACATGTCCACTCTTTGGTTCTTTAGATCCATCAGTAAATATTTTTGCACACAGTTATAATAATTCCTCCTGACGTAATCTTGTATTGTAATAATAATCCAACCAAATCCTTTACCTTTCCTGTGAACATTCCCAACAATCACACAGCACCTTTGTTGCAGGTTGTTCCTCTCCAGATCCCATTAACTTAACCCAAAATGCCAGTAACAACTTCAAACGTCTTAAATACAATGGTAATTCGTCATCTTCCACCAGTAGTGCATTAGTAGGAGTTGTTTTAACTGCGCTAATACTGACTCTTAGAGCTCTGAACTGTATTCTGTCTAGTTTTTCCAAAACAATCTTGGTTGCTGCTCCATATACCACAATCATAAATCAATACATGATCATATGAAGCCCCTATAATTATCCCATAATGGTTGTTTATCTGACATTTAAATTTCAAAGTTGTAACCTGCTGTCCAGTATTCAAATGTTAATTAAAATTTGAATATGAAACTGAAAATTGCATTTGACATTTCATTTTCAAAGACTTACTGTACAGTGGACGATATTCAAATGCATTAAGCAAAACAGCTCCCGAGTCTTTGCATTTTTACATTTCATCATGGTCTTTTGGGGTCAACATGAAAATGAAAATGCAATCTGTCAGTGCTCTCATCGAGCCTCACAGATTACTGTACAAAAACATCGGACTTTTATAACTGTACTCACTGATTTTGGTAAAACTGGATGATGATGATCAGGATAATGATACTTTATTGTCAGAGTGAGTCTGAAATGTTTCTTGCATCACTGCAATTGAGTTTGCAACATCACAGAGGTCATATTTTATGGAGAAAATATTTTCTGGTTTTCCCTCTGATGTCTCCTTGCTGCTCTGCCTCAACAAGTCTGAAATGTTTTTTGCATCACAGCAGCTCCATTTGCAACATCACATAGATCGTATTAGCAAACCAGCTTACCGATGCTTTACTGCCAACTACCGGACTCTAAACTGCTAAATTCTCTCTGTTGAACCTGTTTTTTTAAGTACTTAATTACCGAGTATGTATCTTCCAGAGAAAAAATGTTGTGTTTTGTGCTGATTCTACTTCCCTTTCTTATTCATCAAATATAATCACACGCCTTGGTATTGATTATGAGCCACTGAGTCACATAACATGGAAGCTTTTGAAAGAAAATTCAGAATATTACTGTTAAGATATCATTACACAGAGAAACAATGTACTAATATCCTAAATGAATTAAGAGGTGTGGCCACTTTGTAGTCACACTGTTTGGTATAGATTTTGATATATTCGGTCACATAACATGGAAGTAATAGAAGAATACAAATCTCATACTTTATGGTTCTGTAATCTGACCTCCGGCTGTATGTTTTGGACAATCGGGTCGGAGAGGGGCAGAGCTGTCAACTGATCACCACCTGGTGGTGAGTTGGATCCAATGGCAGGGGAGGAAGTTGGACAGACCATGTTCTCCAACTCCATTGTGGATGCGGCCACTCGGAGCAGTGGCCGCAGGGTCTCCGGTGCCTGTCGTGGCGGCAATCTCCGAACCCGGTGGTGGACCCTGAAGTAAGGGATGTCGTCAAGCTGAAGAAGGAGTCCTATCAAGCCTGGTTGGCTCGGGGGACTCCGGAGGCAGCTGATAGGTACTGGAGGGCCAAGTGAGCTTCAGCCGGGTGATTACGGAGGCAAAAACCCAGGTCTGGGAGGAGTTTGGTGAGGTCATGGAGAAGGACTATCAGTCGGCCTTGAAGAAATTCTGGGAACCCGTCCGACACCTCAGGAGGGGGAAGCAGTGCCCTACACACACTGTTTACAGTGGGAGTGGGAATCTGCTGACTTTGACTGGGGACATCCTCGGACAGTGGAAGGAGTACTTCAAGGATCTCCTCAACACCACCGACATGTCTTCCACTGAGGAAGCAGAGGCCGAGGGCTCAGTTGTAGACTCGTCGATCCCCCAAGCTGAGGTAGTTGAGAAGCTCCTCGGTGGCAGACACCAGGGGTGGATGAGATCCGCCTTGAGTACCTCAAGTCTCTGGATGTTGTGGGGCTGTCTTAGTTGACACGCCTCTGCGACATCGCGTGGCGGCTGGGGACAGTGCCTCTGGACTGTGGACTGGCAGACTGGGGTGGTGGTCCCTCTGTTTAAGAAGGGGGACCGGAGGGTGTGTTCAAACTACAGGGGGATCACACTCCTCAGCCAGAGAATTTGGCCGATAGTCGAACCTTGGATTGAGGAGGAACAATGCGGTTTTCGTCCCGGTCGTGAAACAGCTGATGGCTGTCTGTTCATCAAGTTTGAAGAGTGTTATTGTTTACATTGCCAAGACCATTGAAACTTCATGACAAAGAAGGCTGAGTTGGGTGCAAATGGCTGCATACTGTATTTAAGATGGGCAAATCAGTGCAAGAAACATCACTTCCACTGCGACTGGGACACAAGACAGTAGATGCCAGAAGGAAACATCTAGACTACGGTGAAACACAAAAGCAAAGAAGATTGCTTACTTCAAGTCTGTGATATTGATGTTGAGGCGGTTGTATATGACAAATGCCATAGACTGTAACTGAAGACAGATTTCATTGGAATCACATTCAGATCACCTCAAAACGAGACACT
>CM022471.1:26907254-26951241 GCA_011952105.1 Coreoperca whiteheadi
CCCTGTTGGTAAAGATGAGGCCCTTCTGCTCCCACTGAGAATTGAAGTTGCAGTTTTGAGGCTTTCACACGTTCCTTTGAACAAACCATCTAAACTGGAACTCACATGCGAGGTTCTTCAGTTTGCCTTGTCAACTTAGTGGAGATCAAAATAGTGAATTATGAGGCAAAATAGTGAAGAGAGAGTTGAAATCATAAGTTAAAATGAAAATAATGTTATTAAGAATAAGGTATGAACTAGAGACAAAAATGGAAACCCACACGGGAGGTTGTTCAGTCTGCAATGATTTCCACTCTCTAAGAGTCTAAATATTATATCAGTCTGGACAGACATGGAGGTAAACTGCAACTTGAATGGTTGGGAGGTATACAAACACGGGCAGTAATTCTATTTTGTGTTTTCTCTTTTGCCACGTTCTTTCAGCGCAACTGATGGATATTTCTCCAGCACGGCTCTTCTTCATATACAGGCTGCTAATGCTCTTATAACATACATCAACTCGATGCAGCCTGGACACATCATCAGTGATGTTACCTGCGGTCCCAGAGTGTTTCTGGTCTTTCAAGCATCATACACTCTCACCCAGGCGACCCAGCTGGGGCTGATTAGGCCCCAGCTTATGTCCAGGTAGCCCTACCCCACCCATGGTTCTCCTCTCCTTATCCAGCCACCTTGAGGCATCTTCTGCTGACCTCCTTAATGGCCCTTTGCTTACTGGTCCCTATAATGCCCAGGATGTTATAGGCCCTGCAGAGAGACTGGCCAGCAAGCCAGTCCCTCCAGGATTTCGCGATTGCAACTATTAACGCAACTTCAACAAATCCATGTGAATTCAGTGCGACTCGCAATTTTGACCAATCACCACAACGTTTCTGCAACTTTGACCAATCATCGTGGTCTCCTGCTAAGTGGAGTCATACGTCAGCAAACTCACTTCCTTGTTCTGTTCAGAAGATGCTGCAAACATGTGTTCTGCCAACATCTCACATTTACCTACAAAAATAACAGCATCCAGTATCCAGATGTTCTTTACGAAACGAGGGTTAACTGTTTTCCAAGATGTGCACAGTGTTGGGCAAGCTACTTGAAAGGGTAGCGAGCTAAGCTACCAGTTACGTTACTCCACATTAAATGAAGGTTTTACTCCCTTTCTGCCTACAGATAGTAAAGAAATATTAGCTAGCTAACGGTTAGCTGTTGAGAAGTTGCTGGCTGGTGTTTGCGGAATGTATTTACTTGTGATGGTTAGCGGCTCCACGTCGGCTGTTGGCTACATGTCCGGGTAGACGGTGGCGTCACTTACCAATTGTTAGCAGTTTTATTTCAGATCGCAGCAGAACTTTTAGCTGCGTTTTAGCTTCAGAAATGCTCAAGTTTACTCAAAAAGCACATTTGCCTCTGAAGTAAAGGCTGAACTACAATAGAGCAGATGGTGAAGTGTTTTCTGTGGGACAGGGTAAGTCCCTTTGGGGTGCAGTTTGGAGTTTTCCCCTTTGTAAAACTATAACATGCACAAAAAAAGGTATTAAAATACAATAAAGGACAGGGGGAAAGTAAAATAGCATAATATGTGCACTTTAAGTAAAAATTTATCTACTTTTGCTGTTTTAACCTAGAAAAACAAATGCCGAAACATCCCAACTTTTAAGAAAAGCGGCCGCAACATCAGGCATTTTAGGCCGCAACAATCATGAAAAAGGTAAATCCTCTGCATCTCACCTCAATGGGCTCACACCGTGCTCGCCACCCATTGTTCCGGCACTCCTCCACTAGCTCAGCATATTTTGACCTCTTCCTCTCATTGGCCTCCTCGATACGGTCCTCCCAGGGTACGGTAAGTTCCAGGAGAACGATCTGCTTGGAGGACTCTGAGATGAGTAACATGTCAGGCTGCAATGTTGAAGTGGCGACAGCTTCTGGGAATTTCAGTTGCTTCCCAAGGTCAACTTTCAACTCCCAGTCTCGTGCTGTTGCTAGCAGGCCAGATGAGGTGGCCCTAGCAGCTAACGGTGGCTTCTCCCCAGCCTGGACGAAAGCGATGATGTTTTTCACCGGGTGGAGGCACTTACAGTGGCCAATTCCACAGCTGATGGTATTTGCTAAGACCTTCCGGACTTGGTCATGGCGCCAACGGTAACGCCCCTCGCCCAGGGTCTTTGGACAGCAGCTGAGGATGTGCTCCAGGGTCCCCCTCTTTAGACAGAGGCTGCAGACTCCACCAATCCCCAGCTGAACAGGTTGGATGGGCTCAGTAATACGTCCTAGACAGCCTGGATCAGGAACCGTATGCGACGGGGGTCTGCTTTCTATAGCTCCGCCCATTAACTCTACGGTCCACTGCAGGCTCCCATTTTGTCCAGGCTCCCTGCTGCCGCATTCCAACCATCCTGGTGGCCCGCTCCTACCCTGCTGCAACCCACACCTCTTGCTACACCAGTGACCTCCTTTCCTTCCCCTGTGCCTTATTGTAGCGAGGTGTTGTGTCGCTACCCAGGCCAGCTCTTTCATGAGCCCCTGCTCCTATCAGTGCCCTATGCCGTAGCCGTGACTCAGCACATCCACCCCCCTCTGCTGCCCTCCACTTCCGCCCTGTCCTCACCTCAATCCCAGCCTAGGAGACCTTCGGGTCTTGTGACTCTGTATTGCAACACCTCCCTGGCACGGCCCAACTTGAACTCCTTATTCAGGCTACTGATGGGGAGCTTCAACTTGTTGATCTGGCCATACAAAGCGATGCTGCTCAGGCTTCGAGATAGGCCCAGCCACTTCCGTAGAAACCTGCTGACTCTCCTCTCAAAGCCCTGAATGGTGGAGAATCCGTGGGAGGATGTCGTGTTGGTAAATCCAGGCCTTGAACTTGCCACGTAGGCCTGACTTGTCCACTGCAGCTAGCCAGCCTTCCAGTTCAAGGTTGGTTGCATGGATGGCTGCCGTCCCTTTCAGGCTGCAGTCAAACACCTTTCCCAAGCTCTTCACTGGTTTCTCAGTGATTGATGGTATCCGGGTCGTGCCAAGTATGAAGCAGAACTTGTTGGAAACCTTTCCTTTCGTCAACACCAGAGGTCTAGACTTTGCTGGCTTGAAGCACATGCGCACCCAGGTGGTTATCTCTTCCAAGCCCTTCAGGATCCACTTGCCCCCTGGGACATGTGGTGTTGTCACCGTCAGGTCATCCATAAAAGCCCTTTACTTCAGAGGCAATACCAATACCCTTCTCTCAAGCCTGTGCCAGTCTGATATTGTAGACCCCGCAGAGACTCTCAGACTGAAACTACCATAGCAGTCCAGAATGAGGTCTCTAAACCTGGGATGTGGTGCCGGCGCAGGGCCTCCTCCACCAGTTTGTGGGGTATGGATCCATAGGCGTTTGTGAGGTCCAACCACAGCACCACAAGGTCCCCCTTGTTCTCCCGGGCTTCCCTGATCGGCTGGGTGACCACGCCTGTGTGCTCCAGACACCCCGGCACCTTCTGGATCCCTCCTTTTTGTAGGAGGTGTCAATGTATGAGTTCCTCAGGAGGTAGTCGGTTAGCCGCCTAGCAACGATGCTGAAGAATATCTTACCCTCAAAGCTGAGCAGCGAGAGGTTTCTGAACTGGTTGATGGTCTTTGACTCTTCCTCCTTTGGAATCCAAACCCCTTCTGCAAACCACCACTGCTGAGCAACCTTTCCCCTCCTCCATATGACCTTGAGGATCTTCCAGCGCCTGTGGAGTAGCTTCGGGCAGTTCATATAAACATTATAAGGTACCCCAGTAGGTCCTGGGGCTGAGCTTCCTCTAGCCTTTTTGATCACCTCCTGGATCTCCTTCCAGCTGGGCTCCTTCCCCTCAAAGTCCAGAGTTGGTGCAGGCGGCTCAGTCAGGTGCTGGCAGTGGCCCAGCTCTTGCTCCCTGGATCTGTCACTAAGGTGACGATCGCTCTCAACTTTGGAGCAGGTGAGCCGGCCACTCCGCTTCTTCCCAAGTAGCTGCTTTGTGAACCCAAAGGGATTCAATATATAGGCAGCCCGCTTCCTGGCCCTCTCTTTCCTCCTGTGCCACTCTGCTCTCCTCAGAGTCTTACGAAGGATGACACGCAACTCTGCTAGAGGACCCCTCTCTTCCTCCCTCTACTCCTTGAACCTCCTCCTCAGACTCTTCAGCTCTTGCCTAAGCTGGTGGATCTTGTTCGCACTGTTGTTCAGTGTAGGGGAGGTTCATTACTTTCTTCTCATCCAGCCAAAATCTCTCAGCTGCTGGGCTGATGATGATGGTAGTCATTGTCTGGAGGCGTCGGTCAGCATCACCCTTGACTCCTGCTTCCAAGATGGTATCGACGTCTTCATCAAACTGGAGCCACTCCTCCTCATTCGCCCGAGGCCATTCTACCCAAAGATGTTCTGTATGGGTTCGGGGCTTGTGTCACTCGGAGGTTTTGGGTGCTGTGGTTTGACTCCGGGCTTAGCTCCTCCTGCGTGTCACCAGGGGTGTTCCCTGAGCGCTGTGATATAGGCATCATTCACACCACGCATCTCATCTTGGCCTGGAGGATTTTCAGGCCATGTGGGGTTTTGCACACTTTGCCGCAAAAGCATTGTGCACTTTGTCTGTCCGAGTGGGATCCTCATCCCCCCCCCCCCTCTCGGGGATCCCTGGGGGTATAACTCAACATGGACTCCAGGATACTCTGCAACTTGAACAGATACACCATTGAGACTATCCTGACTAACTGCATCACTGCTTGGTATTGCAGTTGCACCACCCTCAATCGTAAGGCTCTATAGAGACGGGGTTGAAAACTGCTCAGCACCTCACCAGGACAGCGCTGCCATCCATGCTACTCCTTCTTCCTACACTCGGCGGTGTAAGAAGGCGGCCAACAGGATGTTCAAAGATGTATATAAATATATACTGTAGGCAGTGTCTCTTTCCCCCTTCTGCTTCAGAGAATATCAATAAATTGTTGAGAATCATTACATTTTGTTTGTTTTACTGACAGATTGCATGTGTTGTAAATCATCTAACGTGATGCTACTCAGCCAATCATATCTCTGCATTCCAATGAGCATTGCAAAGTACAATAACTTGAAATTAAAAATGCTTAAAAGTAAAATTACAGATTTTAATCAAAAAAGTACACAAAAAACAACTTTGTTGAGTAACTGTAACTCATTACTTCCACCCTTGCTTTTAATTACTAAAATTGACCCGCTCAATCCTTGGTCGTTACTGTCCCAATTACTAGAATATTTCATTTTACTTTATGATTTTTGTACCAATAATGACCACATCGTCCACCCTTTTAAAAAGATCGGTCCTCTAAAATAAATGTGTCTATACTTTCATCGCCTAAAAGCTTATGCTGTCCTTATGTTTCAAAATCTTTACGGACACAGTCCACTTCAAACAGCTGGTCACTACTTGCTGCCTGTCTCAGAAATTTCACAAACTTACAGTTGCTGGAGAGAGAAAAGGCTAAACTGCTGCTTTGGTCACTAGAGGACGTCCTTGCTCTCCGCCACTGTGGACTTATGTCAGCACAACAGGTGAATTTTAGATTTAGGTACATTTTCAAACTTAATTGATTAAAATTACTTGAAACAAAATTTGAAAGTTTGTTTCATTTTTCTATTTAATGTTACTTCCCATTATATAGTATTTTCATACCTTATTTAATATAACTAATAGTAGTACTTGTTTTATGTTTCTTTATAGTGTTATATATATATATATATATTTATATTTCTACTGTGTTGCTAGTCAGGCACCAAAATACCTCAGCAAAGTCCTTGTATGTGTAAACCTACTTGGCAATAAAGCTGATTCTGATCATTTCACCCAATATTGCCTTGTGTCAAGCAAGGAGGTGTCATTTACGTCAACTGTCTAAGGAAATAGTCACAACCTGCGAACAGGTGTTTTTTTATATAATCCAATGGATGGAATGTCTTTGATGCAGACGGTTAGAAGAGTCTAAGCTGCTTAGTTCTCATCTTTATGGCTCAGCTGGTACTCAGTTGAAGTCATTACTCTGCAAGAAGTTTTATTAAACTGGAGTCCAGCTTTTTCAATTACTGTACTGACAGTATTTTAAAACCTAACTGCAACAGATTAAAATTTCAGTAACAACATTTTTTGCATATAGGATCTCAGGACAAGTCCATTTTGTGAGTGATCACTGACGTCTGGCACGTGATTGGCAAATGACAAAAAAAATATCAGGAAAATACAGAGCAGGGCATAGCAGCGTGAAGTACCAGCAGTACAAGCTCAGCACGGCAAAGAAACAAACGTACATGCTCACTTTGTCTTGTAAAATACCAAACAATTTCGCCGCAAAGCCCACTTATTGGCAGTTCCCCCCCTTTCTAGAATGAAATCCCGATGATTATGTTCTTTCTCCCAGCGAGTTGTCCCGTTGAACTCGTTAAAACAGCCACAGTAGCACCAGTCGCCTTCCTCCCGCTCACCGCTGTCCTTCTAAAAATTGGCAGGTCGAGCTCAAGCTGAATGCAAACAAACCTCCTTGTGGATATCTGGGATCTGCGTGCTTCATATGGGAAAAATCCCATCCCTGTGATATACACACACATTTTTTACATAGAGATAAATTAAATACAAACTGATATGGGGATTGGTTGTCTCAATGTTAATGTACTGTATACACTGCTTTGGCATGTACTGATCTGGAGTTTGAATTAAACCGTGCAATGTTTTTAACTGAATTGGACTTCCAAAGTTGTAGAGCTGAAAAGAAGAAATATACAGTAGTAATAATACATTTGCCAGAGAACACAGATATTGTTCTGACAACATAGCGTACACCTGCACCTGTGGCACCTGGCCCCCAAAAAAAAATTCTGAAGTCAAAGTCCCTTTTAATAACCGATAAAAAGACAAACAGTGACACAAACATGTCAAAGATAAAGATGAGAGAATATCAGTCAACAGCATGTAGATGGAAATGAAGATGTAAGTACTCGTATGAAAGATAAAAAAACAGAAACAAAGAAATGAAGCTGCATATGAACTAAACTTTAGCTGATTTTCTCTTCTGGTGGAGAGGAGACTGCACGTTCCATTGTCTTAGTCCCGGAGCTCTGAAACAGAAGAGTTTTAAAATCACACTTTCTCCACGAAACAGTCTCCAAACATTCATTACACATGGAATATAAAACAGCGTTTAATGCAGTGAAACATTGGTCAAGCTTCACCATTTAAGTGAAGGTAAACATTTTAAATGGTTAAAGTATCCAAGACTAGTAACAGAGGCAGTTGTCCATGAAAGGAGCAGCAGCAGGACGGTGCGTGTGAGTCAGAATAAACTACAGTGTGTGTGTTCATGCTGATGAAGGAACATGTCACCCAGTGCACCAGTGAGACTCGTTAATACTAATTTCACCCAGTATGTGAGTTGTCCTACTAGAGAGGAGAGGACATTGGACCTGCTGTATGCTAACGTTAAGGACGCATACAGCTCTCCCCCCCCCCCCTGGGCAGGTCAGACCACAACCTGGTTCACCTCAAATCCTGCTATATGCCTCTGGTTAAAAGGCAGCCTGTGACCACAAGGACAGTGAGGAGATGGTCAGAGGACGCCTATGAGACACTGCAGGAATGTTTTGAGGTGACAAACTGGGACGCATTCTGTGAGCCTCATGGAGAGGACATCGACGGGCTCACTGAGGGCCAAGAGGAGGGCCTTTACAGATGGTAATGGGGAGCAGGTGAGGGCCATCCAGGCTGACCTGAAGGTGAAGATCAGGGAGGCCAAGAAGAAGTACAGGAGGAAGCTGGAGTGGAGACTCCAGCAGAACAACATGAGAGAGGTCTGGAGCGGCATGAAGAGCATCGCTGGCTTCAGGCCGACTGGCAGCAGAGGAGCTGAAGGCAGCTTGGACAGGGCCAACGAACTTAATCTGTTCTTTAACAGATTCGACACACCGGCTCCTGCTCATCCCCCCTCTAACTCAGCTGCTGCCCCCCCTCAGACCCCTGTGAGTCAACTGCTCCCCCCTCGTCCTGGGAAAGTACTGCCCCCCCCTCAACTGGCTGCCAGGCTAACGGCCCCCTTCACATTGACATTGATCCCCCCCCCCGGCCTGTAAGCTCTGCGGTGTGCCTGACTGGTGACCAGGTGAGAGGTCAGCTGATGAAACTCCACTCAAACAAGGCTGCTGGCCCCGATGGAGTTAGCCCCGGGGTGCTAAAAGCCTGTGCCCCCTAGCTATGTGGAGTTCTTCAACCTGAACCTGAGTCTTCAAAGGGTCCCTGTTCTGTGGAAGACATCTTGCCTCGTTCCTGTCCCGAAAACGCCACGTCCCACTGGCTCCAAGGACTACAGAGACCGGTGGCACTGACCTCCCACATAATGAAGACCCTGGAGAGACCGGTGCTGGAACAGCTGCGGCCCATGGTCAGACCCCTCCTGGACCCCCTTCAGTTCGCCTACCAGCCCCGGCTGGGAGTTGAGGACGCCATCGTCTTCCTGCTGAACCGCATTCACACCCACCTGGACAAGCCGGCAAGCACGGTGAGGATCATGTTTTTTGACTTCTCCAGTGCCTTCAACACCATCCGGCCAGCCCTGCAGGGTGAGAAGCTGGCAGCGATGTAGGTGGATGTCCCCCTCGTGTCCTGGATTGTTGACTACCTGTCTGGCAGACCACAGTATGTGCGTCTGCAGCGCTGTGTGTCAGACACTGTGGTCAGCAACACCGGGGCCCCTCAGGGGACTGTCCTCTCTCCCTTCCTCTTCACCATCTACACCACAGACTTCAGCCACCACACAGAGTCCTGCCACCTTCAGAAGTTTTCTGATGACTCTGCTGTGGTGGGATGTATCAGTGGTGGTGATGAGACTCAATACAGGGCTGTGGTGGGTAACTTTGTGGCATTGAGCTGCAGGTTGTTCTGCTCACACCATGAGACAAAGTCCAAGGAGCTGGTTGTAGCCCTATGAAGGGCCAAGGCACCAGTGACTCGGTTTCCATCCAGGGGTGAGCGTGGACATCGTTAAGGATTACAAGTATCTGGGAGTACACAGACAATAAACTGGACTGGGCTAAGAACACTCAAGCTCTGTACAGGAAGGGCCAGAGCCGCCTCTATTTTCTGAGGAGGCTGAGGTCCTTCAACATCTGCCGGACAATGCTGAGGATGTTTTACGAGTCTGTGGGGGCCAGTGCTATCCTGTATGCTGTTGCATGCTGGGGCAGCAGGCTGAGGGTAGCGGACGCTAACAGACTCGATAAACTGATCCGTAAGGCCGGTGACATTGTTGGGGTGGAGCTGGACTCTCTGTCGGTGGTGTCAGAGAGGAGGATGCTGGCCACACTACACGCCGTCCTGGAGAGTGTCTCCCACCCGCTCCATGACGCGCTGGTCAAGCAAAGGAGTACCTTCAGCAGAAGACTCATCCTCCCAAAATGCACCACAGAGCGCCACAGGAAGTCCTTCCTGCCTGTGACCATCAAACTCTATAACTCCTCCGTTAGTCGTGTTGTTAGTCGATATGACCCTGAGTCACCAAACTGGACACTGATCATGAACATCTCTGAAATACTGGACATCATTTGGGAATATTCGGTTGTTAATAAGCTACACGCAACTTGACAGTTCATGCACTATTACTTTATACTGTAATATTAACCTCAACCGGTTAACCCACTTTGTACGTTACACTTATTTAAGAGGTGACTGTTGTGGAGCAGGAAGTAGCAAAGACTAGCAAGAGTGAAGTGAGGAGGACGTTGAAGAGGATGAAGAGTGGAAAGGCAGTTGGTCCTGATGACATACCTGTGGAGGTATGGAAGTGTCTAGGAGAGGTGGCAGTAGAGTTTCTGACTAGCTTGTTTAACAAGATCTTGGAGAGTGAGAGGATGCCCGAGGAATGGAGGAGAAGTGTACTGGTGCCAATTTTCAAGAACAAGGGAGATGTGCAGAGCTGTGGCAACTACAGAGGAATAAAGCTGATGAGCCATACAATGAAGTTGTGGGAAAGAGTAGTGGAAGCTAGGCTAAGGGCAGAGGTGAGCATTTGTGAGCAGCAATATGGTTTCATGCCTAGAAAGAGCACAACAGATGCAGTATTTGCTTTGAGGATGCTGATGGAGAAGTACAGAGAAGGTCATAGGGAGTTGCATTGTGTCTTTGTAGATTTAGAGAAAGCGTATGACAGGGTGCCGAGAGAGGAGCTGTGGTATTGCATGAGGAAGTCTGGAGTGGCAGAGAAGTATGTTAGAGTGGTGCAGGACATGTATGAGAGCTGTAAGACCGTGGTGAGGTGTGCTGTAGGTGTGACAGAGGAGTTCAAGGTGGAGGTGGGTCTGCATCAAGGATCGGCTCTGAGCCCCTTCTTGTTTGCTCTGGTGATGGACAGGCTGACAGATGAGGTTAGACAGGAATCTCCATGGACTATGATGTTTGCGGATGACATTGTGATTTGTAGTGAGAGCAGGGAGCAGGTGGAGGAGAATCTAGAGAGATGGAGGTCTGCTCTGGAAAACAGAGGAATGAAGCTTAGCCGCAGTAAGACAGAATCCATGTGTGTCAATGAGAGGGACCCCGGTGGAACGGTGAGGTTACAGGGAGCAGAGGGGAAGAAGGTGCAGGACTTTAAGTACTTAGGGTCAACGGTCCAGAGCAACGGAGACTGTGGAAAAGAGGTGAAGAGGCGAGTGCAAGCAGGTTGGAACGGGTGGAGAAAAGTGTCAGGTGTGTTGTGTGATAAAAGAGTATCAGCAAGAATGAAAGGAAAGGTGTTCAAGACGGTGGTGAGAGCAGCGATGTTGTACAGCTTAGAGACAGTGGCACTGAAGAAAAGACAAGAGGCAGAGCTGGAGGTGGCAGAGCTTAAGATGCTGAGGTTCTCTTTGGGAGTGACGAGGACGGACCGGATCAGGAACGAGTCCATCAGAGGGACAGCTCGTGTTAGATGTCTCGGAGATAAAGCCAGAGAGGCCAGATTGAGGTGGTTTGGACACGTTCAGAGGAGAGACTGTGAATATATTGGTAGAAGGATGCTGAGGTTGGAGCTGCCAGGCAGGAGGTCTAGAGGAAGACCAAAGAGGAGATTTATGGACGTAGTGAGAGAGGACATGAAGTTAACTGGTGTGAGTGAAGAGGATGCAGAGGACAGGGTTAGATGGAGGCGCATGATTCGCTGTGGCGACCCCTGAAAGGGAACAGCCCAAAGGAAAAGAAGAAGTTTTCATTCACAAATGCTGGTTTAGACGACTAAAAAGACAGCTTTACCTATTTACTTGGATTACATTATTGTTACACTCCTTCATACTACACGTGAAAGTTCCTGCAGAACCAGAACTGTGACTGAAACATGGACTGCGTGGAAGCACTGACAAAAGTGGTGCACTTACTGCTGCTTATTTGACCGCACATGAAGAACACTGGTCTCCCCGACAAGACCTGTGAGGACACAGTAGTCACAGATTCATCTCAACGGAAACTTAAAACCTGTGTAACCTCCCAGTTGGACAGATTTGTTTCGTTCTGGAGGCACTGAGGTTGATTTCTCACAAGAAAGCACACTCTCATACGCATTAACTGCTGCCTGAACACCTGATTAATGAGACTGAGTGAGAAGTCAGAGGAGCTTACTTGTTCGGTCACTGAAGATTGCGCTGACTCCTTCCTCAAAAGTTAAGTTGACGCTGACACCTGGATGACAGCAGGGAGGAGGACAGTTGAGTGTGTGTGTGTGGGGTGGGGGTGGGGGTTCTCAATGAGGTAAGAACACTAAAATGACACAATCGGCACCACATTGAGGACAAAGATTGGACTGAAATTTTCAGGCAGTTAAAGGTATTCTTATATTAATTCAAGAAATAGTTCCAGCCCGTAACTCCCCCTAAAGTCATAGATTGTTGATTTTATATTTCTATTGAACAAACACGTTGGTAGATTGAACAGATAGGTCTATGAGGGGCCGTACAAGCCGTAATACATTCTGGCCCTCTCACATACGTACAGTCTCCTTTCACACGCATATTTTTTCACTCTCGTTAACTTATTGTCTTTATTTATACATGTATGTAAGAAGAAAATGTATGTATCCATGCATGAAGAAAATATTTGCATGTAAGAGAAGAATAAATATATTTCCCAAAATGTTGAACAATTCCTATAAGATTTACAAAAATACACTTTAAAGGAAAAGGAATTCAGACTTTGAGAATATAACCGCTTGTACAAGGGGAAATACAGTACAGTGTTTGCAAATAGACCTTTTTCTTCAAACTACAATCCAGAAATAGGATCTGGATAGATTTTGGAGTTCAAAAACTTGCTGAGTGCTGAGCTCCATGGCTCCAACAAGGCACTAACACTGCCAATGGTTGGGTGTTCACTTCCCACTGGGAGCATCTATACCAGTAATACACACCGCTGGTGCAGGAAGATTATGTGGGCGACAGCATGCTTTGAACATCAGGTGTGTGACGTGGGATGCGTTGCAGAGGTGCGGACTGCACTGTTGGCTCCTACCTTTTGGTGTGCTGATGGCTCTGTCATTCACGGCTCCTTTAGGCATCACTGGAAACATAAGGCATAAGGTCATCACATTGGATTAAATATGAAGTGTTTATTATAACCAGACTGGGAATGATGTAAATATTTAAATTACACCTTTACTCAAATTTATATTGTTACTGTCATTTAAAAAAAGTCTTCTGTTTTGCAGCAGAAACACTCTGGAATCACCTTTGACACATTACATCTACACATCCCGCAGGCACAGACCAGTAAAGTTACTGTTAAGTATTCATGTGGCGTCGTGTTGGAGTCCCCCTGATGAACGAAAGTCCAATATTCGCTCTGTGTTTGGTCTCCAGCAGCTCCTGAGGGAAACACCTGGCTCTGTAGCTGCTAAACGCTGCTCTATGTTCAACCAGCTGCTCGCTGCTGTTTGCAGCTGAGCAGGTAGTGTACAGCGGCTTCCAGCATTTCTCTGAAAGCAGGTATTTAAAAGGTACAAAGCTGAATTTTGAAATATTGACCTCTTATCTTGAATCGGAATGATCCCAATCGAACATTTTAATTCAGAAGGTCCAGAATGAGATAATCCAGACAAAAACACTGGAGTCAACTGATTTGTTCTTTTGGTTGTTGACGGTTTTGTGAAAACTCTACGTGTATCGGTGCTCAGAGAGAATGGTCTTTTTTTCTGGCTGCTGTGACCTCTGACCCCTGAACTCCTAACTGAGGGGGAGCTTCCTTAAACCGCCAACGTGTCGTACCTGTTCCTTCCAGAGAGATCGACTTAGACTGGACATGTTCCTCCTGCCTGGATTTGTGCACACGCCTGATAAAACACACACAGGCACGTTAGTCTTTTTCCTCACTGGTGCCATGTGCATGCAGCATGTAAACTGTATACTGTACTGAAACAAAGGGAAACCAATGAAATCTGAAACAAATAGGTAAAACTATTCAAAATGTAAAACACTGGGCACACTGGTGACGCCTACCTGCAATGTCCCTCATTCAACACGCCCATGATAAGATACTACGCAGTTATACATCAGCTTAAATAACGAAAATGTGACATAAAAGAGCTTACTTACAGTAACTGAACAAAATTCTTTTTAGTTTGTGTTTTAACGCACTTAAATGTTGTCTGGTTCCGGTTCTGAATGTAACAGCAATATTTCAACGTCACGAATGCAGCAAATAATTAAAAAATGTATTTATTTTTTAAATTATTACGTTTTGCTGTCCCCATTTTGTATATGTTAAAAAGTAGGGGTGTCACGATTCCCAGGATCCGATCGATTTGTCTTTCGATTTCGAGGTCACAATCGTAAATCACACACTGATGACAGGCGCTGACCGCCCATCAGGACAATGTAATCGAATCATTCACCCACCGAAGGCGCAGCTTCGGGAGCAATTTGGGGTTCAGTGTCTTGCTCAAGGACACTTCAAAACATGGCTGGGGGAAGCCGGGATCGAACCGCCGACCTTCCGATTTGGTGGACGACCCGCTCTGCCACCGAGCCAATTACTCTGCAGAATTGGAGTTTCAAGAATTTAAACGGAGCGAAACCTCTCTTCAGAGTTGTGCCCCAGAAAGTCCGGCGTTACCTCACGTACTACGGTCCAGACGCGGCGGCAGGCTCCCGGGAACGGACGGCCCGGATTATGAACGGACGGTTAGTGGGTAAATGGCGTGGAGGGTGAAGAGCAGATGGATCTGGCAGCGCCTGGGTGAGGATGTTGATGCGCAGGCTTTTTTTTCTCCATCAGACGCACACAAGTAGGCGTGGGTGGAGAGAACTGACGGCCCTGCTTTTGATTTTGTAGCTCGAAATGGTTGCTAATAGCAACCTGGTAACTGTTACTGTTGAGCCCTGAATTCATTCGAACGTTTTAATGAATTCGTGGCCACGACATAAGTGTATATAGAGAGAAACACTTAAAGGGCTAAACCTGCCTATGGGCAAAGACAGATCTCTCTCCATAGCCTTCATGACGGGACTAAAAGTCATATTTAATGTTATCTGTCATTCTTTTATTCCCCTTACATTAAGCCCCACAGCAAAGCATGTACACATTTTTTTTGTAAAATGGAACAATTTTGGCTCCGTGGTGCTGAAATAAAATAAATTGTGTTGTCTGTATTTCATTTCAGCACCATAGACAGTGTCGTACAGCCATAAGGGTTCAATTTTAAAACTGATTAAGTTTGAGCAAAATGTTAATGGTTCAGTCTGCATTACGTTCTGATTATTGAACACATGACGTTACTGGACTCTGTGACTTGGGAAAATGGATAATCAGCAATCATCAAACAAAGGATTGATGATTGCTGATTATCAATCAGATGATTGCTGATTGATAATTGTCAATCCCCCCCCCCCCTGCAGGGAGTCCCTCGTGTTGATCAGCTGCTGTGATGGAAACCTACCGGTCAGTGTGTGCCAGTCTGGCAGACAGGAGTTTTGGACGTGGCGGTTGTGGTGTGGCAAAGCTAAACGGCAGGAGGGGCCTGGACCTGACGGGAGAGCTCTGGCGGGAACGCTGAGGAGAGAGCAGAATCACCTTCACTGACCGTGGGGAACCTCAAGACACTGGCCTGCGCTTGTTATTAATGTAAGAAAATTACTATTTAATTACAATAACTTCTTTAAAATCAATCCTTTTCAAACATTAGAAAATACAGCTCACAACAACAAATAACATCACAATAGCAATGGTAATAGTATTATGTATTTTATTTCTTTATAAAACAATTCAAATTTGAAAGAGCAATTTTAACATGAATAATTTAGAGACAATAAAAGCAGCTACAGGCCTGTCAGAGGACAGACTGCATGAAAAGCTCATGAAGAAAAACATGTGTTTTAAAGCTAAAGTGAAGATGTAAAACACGATGTTACACCTCACAACGATTTAAAGCCTTGAATTTAGATACTTAAACTCAGTCAGTTTACCTTGTAGTGTAAACACACAACTGTAATTATTTATATAATAATTATTTTCATTATTTATTAATCTGCTGCTTTTTTCCCCTCAATTACTCATGTTTGGTCATTTTTCCAGAGTCCAAGGTGAAGTCATCAAATGTTTACGGTGACATAAAGAAGAGAAAAGCAGCAAATCCTTTCATTTGAGAAGCTGGAACCAGAAAAGGTTCAGCAGTTTTGCTTGTACGATTAATCAATTATGAAAATAGTTGATTGATTTTCTGTTGATTGACTAATAAGTCAATCAACTTACTGTTTCTAATTATTTTATTTTAGTACAATGTATTTAAATATTGTAATCAAGACAAATAGTAAATATTGTTTAAAATTAGAACATTTTAAAAAGACATCATAGTATTTTAATAATGATCATTTTTATTTATTTACATTTTTTGCTTTTATGATTAGCAGTAAAGCACTTTGCGAACTCGAAAATTGTAGATCATTGCAGTTCCAATAGTTGTCTTTAAAACTGCTGATTAAATCACCACCATCATTCTAAATTCATTCGAAATACTGAGGAATAACTACATTTACTAAATAAAACTAATTTTGTATTTGAAACTATGAAATTTAAAGCTATTGAACATTGCTATTAAATAGTGGCAATTGCAAGATTAAAACCAAAAATCGACAACTCTCGCTTATATCATATATATATATATATATATATATATATATATATTTACATACATACACACACACACACGTTTATTTTTAAACCGCTCTTCTCTCAGCGTTCGGTTGTGTATGTGGTGTGTTCGGACCTGTGCAGTGGGAGTCCTGGCGTCCCCTGTCAGGCTGCAGTTGTCCATCTGGTCCTCCATCTCTCGGTCCTTCTCAGCCGTCTTCAGCGCAAACTCCACCTCGGCCGCCAGCTGCTCGTCTCCAGAGAAAAACTCCTTCACCTCGTTACGGTAGTCCTGCATCGTCACCTGACGGGAACAACAGCATCATGTCACGCATGGCGTAGTGTCACACAAAGGTTGGCCTGCTTACCTCAGGGCCATGCAGGACTTTCTCTTTCCCCTTTTTTTTTTAGTGGCTCCATTTCCCCTTAACCTTCCTGATCTATTTATACTGTTGTAGAAGAAGACGAGTTGTTGTTTGTTAAGAACTGGATGAGTGCAAATATGAACATCTTCTTACTGCATTGCATTCTGCTCTTCAGAAAGTGGACCCAGAAACATCGAATGCAATTCAGTACATTAGTACTGGCTATGTAAAACCTAAAGTGTTTGCTCTTTGTAGTTTGTCGCCCCTCATGATGCATGTCATCATGCTGCACATCACTCCATCAGTCTTAATTAATGACGCTGTGGTCTCACCTGGAGGTAGGCCATGAGGTCTCGGAGGACTGGAGAGCGTTTTTGCTCCAGCAGGCTCTTCAGGCTGATGATGAGAGGAACTGTGTTCTCTATGAAGGCCTTCTTCTGGACCTGTGGAGCAAAGCAGGAAGCTGAAAGGAGCTCCTCTGAGAGCTCCACGGGATTTTCGAGTGGTATTTAAAGGTCCAGTGTGTAACATTTGGGAGGCCACGGCAACAGCTGCGCGTGTAGAAGTGGTGGCACACATTTGTTTTCATCTGCTATTTTGTCGCCTTCATTACTGAAGCACGTATTACTTATGACTCGTCAACATGGGAAAAGGAGGTGCCAACGCCGTCTCCCGTCCTGACAACCAGACCAGTCGGGCCGAGCGTCACCGCAAGCAGTGTGACCGAAACAGGGAGGGAGGAAAGAGAGCTAAGCTAACCCAGGCCGGCCCTAAGGCCGCCCCACTATCAGCCTGCTCCCGGCTAGCACAACACAGAACACAGAAGACGAGAGGAGGACGCTCGGCGCTCAAACGCAGCTCGAGAGGGTGGACATTGTTCCTCAGATGGGGAATACATCATTTTAGGTTGTGGCCCACATTATCTGCCCAGAGAGCTCAGCAGTGTCCCTGTTGCTGCCGTTTACAGTCCTCCAGAGGCAAATTCAAAAGACGCCCTTCAGGAGCTGTATGAGGTCATCAGCAGTCACATGACAACACAACCAGATGGGGATTTTAAATCAAACAGACCTCAGAACTATTTGACCTAAACTCCACCAGCATGTCCACGTCCCCCACCGGGGCGGGGGGACAAACACACTGGTCCGTAGCTACAAAGCCCGCCCCCGCCCCCTCCCTCCCTCGGCCCCGTTTTGGTCAGTCAGACCATATCCTCCTGCTTCTCCTGCCTACTGACACCCGGCTGACGTAAAGGGCCAAACCACCAGTACAACCAGCTAGAGTGTGGACAGACGAAGCTACAGCAGCTCCACAGCACTGCTCTGAGTGCACAGAGAGGCCCCCACCCAGGAGAACCACACGAACCCTGAGGAATACACGTCATCAGTGACAGCATACACCCGGCAAATGTGTTGAGGACGTGGTGGTCACCAAGACAACGGAATCATTCCCCAACCAGAAGGCCTGGATGACTGGAGAGGTGAGGCCCGGACCCCGAGCCAAGACAAGCTGCGTTCCAGTCAGGAGGCGAGGAAGCCTGCAGCCCCGCCCGAGCCAGACTGAGAGCAGCATCGAGGAGGCAGAGCTGAGCCATCAGGAGAGACTGGAGAGGCCTCAACACCACCAACACCCAAGACATGTGGCAGGAGAACAAACCATCACAGGCTACAACAGCAGCAGCGCCCCATCATGAGTGAGGCCACGTTACCAGATCAGCTGAACACATTGAATGCCCGTTTTGATCTCCCCAACAAAGAGTCAGCTGTGAAGTCTCCTCCGCCTCCAGAGCACCGGCCGCGGTCAGCATCCACAGCGGATATATGGATATAACATCCCTGGCCGTGCACTAAGAAGCTAGTTGATGTTTTCACTGATATTTGTAACAGATCACTGTCACAGGAGATGGTTCCCACCTGCTTCAAGACGGCCACCATCGTCCCTGTGCCTAAAGAGTCTGCAGTGTCTGGTCTAAAGGACCCCCGCCCTGAGGCTCTCACCCCCAGTCTGATGCTTTGAGAAACTGGTGCTCACATAAAGAACAACATCCCAGGCAGCCTGGACCCTAAGCAGTTTGCTTTCAGAACCAACGGATCCACAGAGGATGCCGTCTCTCTGCCCTCCACTCAGTCTTCACGCACCTTGAGAACACCACCTACAGCAGAACGCTGTTGGTTGATTTCAGCTCAGCATTCAGCACCAGCTCCCCATGAAACGGATGGGAAACTCTGCACTCTGGCCTTCAGGACCACTCTGTGATTGGATATTGGACTTCCTCACAAACAGACCCCATTTACAGTTACAGATCAGTCAGGCTAATGTTAGCATGGCACAGGGGGATTTAGGCAGGAGGAGGTGGTTAACCTCTACCAAAAGAGGAGAAACGGGGGCTCCTGGTAATTCCAAAGTTGTCCTTTTCAAAATGTTCAAAGGGCTGTGTGCAGTCGCTGGGGCTAAACTCGCCGCTGCTGGATGGTCAATAAATCCCTCCAAATTGTATGCTGGCTGCTTATCGCAGCGCAACATCTCATTTTCTATTTCTACACGCGTTAAATGCAGAAAAGGTGACGTGTGGGTGTGGAGGATTTAGAGTTTGACGTAGCCGAGCTGAGAAACGAGTAGTGAGTAAAAACAGTAGTAAAGCAATGTAATATTTCTTTGATGTGTAACTGATTACAATTTAAGCAACTTGGCCAACATTGCTCACCTGAGACACCACCTTCTTCTGTGCAGCCTGCAGGACAGCCTTAGCCATGGTGGCCATGTTTTCCTCCTCTGGTTCCTCCCCGGCGGCGCCTCCTGCTGGAGTGGATATGGCCTGCAGCTTCATCTCCTTCAGACTCAAGATATTGAAAGTCTCGGACAAAAGTTGAGCGCCATCTCCATCCAGAGGCAGCTCCTCGTCTGCAAAGCATGCTGTGATGGGAAGAGGTGAGAGGTTACTAGTGATTTTTAATGAGGAACCATCATTCGCGTCCTCACCAGAGAAAGAAAAGCATTGAGTCCAGACAGAGCTGGAAGGGGATTTGGTGGTTATAATATAGGAGGGCTTTCTACCTTTGGCGTTTCTTCTCAGTCCACACACACACACACACACACGTGCTCACCTAAGACGGCCTGGTTGATCTTGTTGGTGATGTTGAAGCGCTGGGCGTCTGTGAAGTGCTCCAAAAGGAAGCGGTAGATTCGAAAGCGCTTCTCGCGGTGCTGAGCTCCTTTCAGGGAGAACCGAACCTTTTCTCTGCACAGATTGAAAGAAAAATAAGTCAATGAATGAACACAAAAACATTTAATATTTTTAATAATCCTTGCATGTATTGTAACAGTTCTGCCTAGTGTAAAAAAAAACAAACAAACATGAATGCACAGGTGAGTGTCCTCTTTGCAAATAATCAAAGTGAAATAAGGCCAAACGTGAACTGGATGACAGAAACGATATCCCCACGGCTTCCTACCTCTCACTTTGAGCGAACTTGTTGTAGGACTTGTGTTTGCTGTAGCAGTTGAAGTGGAAGATGCACTCGATGAAGTGCTGGCTGAACATTTCTGGGCTCTTCTTCAGCAGCAGGTGAAGCAGGCAGTATTCACACAGACTGGGACAGGAAACAGGAGGGCACTTAGCTTTGATATTATGGTATGCGTCTACAGGTGCTCAGAGCAACATTAGATCCGAGCTGTGTGCGTATGTTCCTTTGCTCGTGAGCAATGTGCAGTGTCTGGGGAGAGCACATCTGGGTGAGAGAGGAAAGCTTAGAGAGAGAGAGAGAGAGAGAAGCGAGCGAGCGGCGCAGAGGGAAAGGTGAGCCGTGACGCCGTCGGTCTGCACTAAATGTTCAGTGTAGGTTACAGTTGGACCAAAGTAAAGCTCCCGTGTGTTTTCTCTAACTGCCGGAAAAGCGTCGCCGTGACGATCAGCTCAGCCGAAGTTGAGGGGCTACTTTCCGCTGTCTAAATCACACACCAGGGTGGCGTTATGCCGCCGTCGTTTGGGTCAGTGTGAACAACGACGGCTCTTCTTCCCGGCAGTATTGCGGGATCCCTGTGTAAGAAAGGGGCAACAGAGTCGGGGCCATGGCGAGCTGAGAGCGGTCGCAAGTGTGGTTACACTTTTCAAAAGCCGAGGCAGAAAGCACAACACGTCTAACATGAGCAAACACTACAACATTTTCAAAATCAATAGCAATGTTGGAACTCAAAGAGTTTTTTATCTCAAAATTCTACTCAAGTATTTGCTTTTAAATGTACTTTAATTGGTACTACTGGGTGAAACACGGGACCTTCCCACGGGAGGCCGGGGTTTGTTTCCAGTGTGAAACCAATAATCAATGGTGATTGTTTTAAGGAAATAAATACGTGAACCCAAACCATGAGCTTTTCCTAAACCTGACCAAGTAGTTTTGGTGCCTAAGCCTGACCAAACAGCGACCGTCACCTGGAATGTTTCTCAGCAAGCTTTATTTTGAAAGTCTAACCGGACGCTGCAAATGTATTATTGCTAACTTGACTGAGGAATGAGAACGTGTTGAAAATGTGACCCTGCCATGGTGGACAGACGTGTGTATTACACGCTTTGGCGTGACACCAGGTTGCAGCAGCAGCCCGGTGGCAAGTGATAGTTTAGCAGGGTCTCGAACATTGCCGTGAAACTAGGAGCTCGAGACGGTCAGTTTGGAGGCACTGTTTAGACACCGTTTTAAACTCCGACACACACAGCAGAGGACAGAAGCAGCACCCAGAAGAGACTCAACATATTGTTATTGCATGACGCCATACGTTTAAATCGACCTGGATTTGGCCTTTGGTAGGTGTTCATTTCAATGCAATAGTTCGATCTCTCCTGAAGAAACCCACATATGACCCTCTTATTTTAAAGAATTTTAGAACAGTTTCAAAATGACCTCTTGTATGTAAAATTTTAGAAAGGTCTGTTGCCTCTCAATTCATCTTTCACATGAACAACTAATATATTTAAGCAATACAAATCAGGATTCCATTCCCAGCACAGCACAGAAACAGCTCTTAAGGTCACAAATTATCTACTGCTTGCCGCTGATTCTGGGGCTTGTTCAATTTGAATCCTGCTCGATTTGAGCTCCGCATTTGACACGGTTGACCACAATATCCTTACAAATCACCTTGAAACTGAGTTGGCGTTAACAATGCTCAAGCCTGGTTTTGCTCCTACCTCCTGTAACGGGAGAATTCTCCTCATCCCCAGTACGTCTCTCATGTGGCGTTCCTCAGGGGTTAATTCTTGGTCCTGTACTGTTTTCTATTTATATGCTTGGTCAGATAATTCGTAGGTATAATAATTATTTCCACTGTTATGAGGACGACACGCAACTCTATGTCCCACTGACTGATAGACCAGCCATAACATGAGAAACTTTGTCTGAAATTAAATGCTGGATGTCACAAAACTTCCTCCAGCTCAATGAGTCTAAACTTGAGGTCCTTTTATTCGGGCCCAAAAACCTGACCTGTGACTTGAAAAAGAATCTTGGGAACCTGTCCTCGAACGTCAAGCTTTCCGCCCGCAATCTCGGTGTGATCTTTGACTCTTTGTTTTGACATAAAAAATTACCAAGGTATCAATCACGCTTCCTCCAAAATCTCCCCAAATTATTATTATTATTATTTTTTTTTTTTTATATCAAGCAGACCTTGAAAAAGTCATCCATGCTTTTATCTCGTCACGTCTGGATTATTGTAATTCCCTGTATTCGAGGATCAGCCAAAAGGCCACCGCCCATCTCCAGCTGATTCAGAACTTGGCTTCCAACAAATTCTAAGAGACAAGAGCATATTACTCTCATCCTTGCAATGCTACACTGGCTGCCTGTTAGGTATAGAATTAACTTTAAACTTTTAAAGCCCTACATGGCCTTGCTCCCACCTACATCATAGATTTACTAGAGCCCTACGAGCCTAGCTCGTGCCTGCACTCCTCAGATAGAACCCTCCTAACTGTTCCCACAGCCCACCTAGTTACAAAAGCACTCCGTTAGAGCACCACAGCTGTCGAACTCCCTACCTGAAGAACTTAAGTTAGCAAACTTACTACCTTCTGTCAAATCACGCCTCAAAACGTACTTTTACAAAAAAGCTTTTTTATAGTAAATGTGTTGTTTGTCTAGTTTCTCTCCCTCTTTATTGCTTTTATTTTACCAGTTTTATGTTTCATTTATGTTTTTGTGATTTGATCTTGATTGTGTGTACTATTTTATCTTGTTATGTAAAGCACTTTGTAACTGTGTTTTGAAAATTGCTATAGCATACAACGTCGCTGTGTGCTTGCATGTGCTACCTAGACCCAAAAAAGAAATACACGTATGCATTCCTATTATCATGACATGGATACCCCAATTCAAGTGTCACTGTGATACGTAGTCATCCTCTTTCTGTCTATGCACAGTGGGATTTACCTGCCGATGGCAGGGACTGGGTCGACGAGCGTCACCATGAAGCGAAAGAAGAGGGAGCCCTTCCATTTCACGAATTCCTCCTAGAAAGAAAGAACAAAGGCCGTTAGAGATAGACATCGAAAACACACCCTGCTAAAGGTCTCCCAGAGAACAGCCCCTTATTTAGCATGAAGGAGGAATGCAGGATCTTCCAAGCCAGAACAAGATTAAGAGATTCAAATGTGGCGACCTATTTTCTGTCCAATCGGTCAACTTGGACGACTAAAAGCTGATTCCGGGTTGAGCGTTTCTTAAGCCATTACTTAACAATCTCAGTTAAGCTAAAAACAAAAGGTCACTGTCTTGTGCTGATGATAAAAACATTTGCCTCACAGTGGTTTTTAAATTGTGTCTTTTTGGTGTCCAGGTCATTTACGTTGACATTTGAAAAACGCAGAGGAGCTGAAAATGGCTTGAATATGTGAAA
The DNA here is from genome assembly GCA_011952105.1 of Coreoperca whiteheadi. Lineage (NCBI taxonomy): Eukaryota > Metazoa > Chordata > Actinopteri > Centrarchiformes > Sinipercidae > Coreoperca > Coreoperca whiteheadi. The sequence goes on from CM022471.1 coordinate 26,930,602, forward strand.
ATGAATTTAGTTTCAAATGCCCTTCCATATTTTGCAAATACATTGTCGCTTTATTTGAGGCAGCAAAAAAAATAAAAAATAAAAAAAATCACCATGGACTCTCGATGTCGATATCACCCCATTTCTTTTTTATTGCAATGAATAACTACCTACATTTTGTAGTGTAGAATGTGTGGAACAGTTCCCACCTGGAGCAGGTTGGTCAGCATGATGAGAGTCTGCTCCCTGATGACCGCTTCGTTGTCTCGCAGACAGGCGGAGATGTTGGGGATGTAGTGATCCACGATGTTGGTGTATCGAACACACAGATCACACATGATCACCACCACATTGTTGCGCACAGCAACCTCCGTGCCAACCTCCAGCTCCCTGGCAAACACTGGCAGGTACTTCTGGACTAGTTCCTCGTGCTGCAGACACAGTTTACCTGAGCCAGGCCGACGCCAACGCAGACGAAACATTACACGTATGATGAGACAGAAATGCATGGGAGGATGAGGTTATTATTTTGGGTCACATTATAAACAATGTTTCTCAGACGTTGCTGAAAGTAGGGCTGAACGATATGCAAAAATAAAAAAAAGCATATTGTGATTACTTTGACGGAGTCATGATTTTAGTGGGAAATGGTCATTTTTGCATCTCGTTTTCACTGAAAGAAAATATAAAACTGATGGTGTGATTTTTGCTGGGGTCTGTACCAAACAAGCATGTGTCCTTACGTCTGGAGAATACGATTTGGAGGTCGGGGCATCTCTGTAGCACCACAGAGACTCCCATTTGTAATGGTACGTTGTGATTTTTTACCATCATCACAAAATTGCAGCTCCTGCGATTTGCATATTGCACTTGGCCATATTGCAATTTCGATAATATTTCGATTAATCGTTCAGCCCTAACTGAAAGAGACACAGAGGAGGTAGACATAAAGTGAGAGGAGGACAGTTTACCCAATGTGAGGACTCCGTGCGCTCTGACTCTGGGAGGCAGAGAGTTTGCTTTAAACTGGGACAGCGGCAGCGAGGCTGGCAGCTCCTCCTGGCACTCTGTCAGTGACCAACGGAAAGAACAAGTCTGCCACGTCAACCATGTTGCCACAGAATACAGTTCCTCAGGTGGGTTTTAAAGCTCCTGGGTGCCAATGCAATGATCACATCCTGCCTGCGCACCACAGCAGACGTTCGGCGGGAAAACAAAACATTATTTGGGGGTTCACGGCGTCCTCTGCAAATGTAACAAACATTGTCATCTACGCTGTCTTCCTCCCACTCTTACCTTTACCCAGCCAATGTACGGCGAGTAAACACAGGGCATATTTAGCTATCATTTTAAAGACTGCGGAGCTAGCATTATTCACCACACTAAATTAGCAGCTGAGCGCTCTCGATAGGTGAACTAGTGAAGCGGCAACTAGCCAGCCAAAACGTGGCTTAAACTGATCACTGTGACGCAGGCCTGCACCATTCTGGGAAAAAATAGGATTTGTTAGTTTAGAATTGATATCGCGATTCTCCGCAACGATTTTTTTCTCACGTTTTGGCACATAGAAAATTGCACATCGCCACAAGCCTACAAGTTTTCATCAATATCCATTTTGTTTATTCCCGAACTAGCGCGCCCGCTCGAGGAGAGAAACACGTGACTAAAAGGCGCTTTGTCATTGGCGGAGGGTGAAGCCGTGAACTTTGTGAGAGCTGTCCTTTCAAAATAAAATAAATTATTATTTTTATTTTTTTCCCCAAAGTCATTTAAAAATTAAATTGTGAACAGGGTGAATCGAGATCGCAATTTTTGTAACGATTTATCGTGCAGGCCTACTGTGAAGCGCTGGTGAAAGGGTGTGAATCTCACCAAATGGGAAATAGATTACGCGACTAGAAAGTACACTAGCCCAACAAGTAGAGCGCAGTACATCATATCGCTGAGGAGACAGAATCATCTACCAATCATTCCGTTAGAATGCCGGTTGCGAGATAATGAGCACTGATACAGCCATGCTCATCACAGAGTGCCAAACAGCTGGGTAGTTAGCAAATAAATAAATATAAGAAGACTGTCTCTTAAGTGCTATGCCCTTGTTATAAATGCTAATGCACCCCAACCCCCCTCTAAGGGTTCCCTGTCAAGATCCAACAGAGCAGGGTCACCTAACAAAGAAGTTGAACCAGGCTCAACTTTTGCTGCAACGCAATGTGATCCGGCAAAACGCTGCCTTAGCCAATCACATATGTGCAAGTGCAAATTCCTGGCAGATTGCTTTGTACTGTGGAACCTATTATATTTACTCTATTACTGTATTTCTACTGTTTACCTCACGTTCACGGTGACGACCGACCGCTCTGTTCTCTTTCCACTCTAACAGGGATGGCAAACACCAGGCACCAATTTACCACTTTACTGACTGTGGCGGAAGGAGTACGCCTGATAACACCCCTACTCAACTCGCACTAATTCTCGAACCTCCAAACCAGGTTTCTAGCGGTTTCATCAGAACACACAGGGGAAAAGTCATTTCAGATCGGAGAACACAGTATAGTGCTTCTTCGATGTCCTCCCTACCTGCCAGTTTGTCAGCTTGTGCTGTGAGGACGGATTCCACCAGCAGCACCGTCCTTTTGCCAACCATGGCAGGACAGTGGAGTGACACCACGCCCAGAGTGTGTAGGTGCGTTACCTGGAAGAGAGAGCATTTTCAGTTACATCCGAAGGACAATACAAGTACCGCCCTGGGATCTTGCAGCACCCTGGGTCTGTGATTTTGACAAATACAACAGTAGTGTGGCCCTTTGCGGACAGCCACACTAAGCCAATTAAAAACATAAATACATTTTCCCCCCTCAGTTTCAGCCCTCTGTCCAGACTAAAATGGCGTTTTCCTTGCCCAAAAACAGACCTTTTCCTAAACGGCCTGCAGAGTGTGTAAATCCTAAAACACCAGCTTGGTGTTAGAAAGGGAGCTTTTACTAAACAATGGCTTATGTTGCTCAGTGAGGGTCGGGGCTGTGCGTTCCTTGCAGAATGTGTTGATGTCAAATTAAATAAAACATATTGGCTAAAAACCAGACATCTTTCAGGTCTATCCAACAACAGCGGCAGGTTAGGAGTGAAAGCTGACTTTTAACCTGCCTGACAAAGAAGGTGTCGGGGTAAGAAGGGAAAGCCAGCGAAGGGTCAGTTCTCACCATCAGCTCCTCGTTGAGGTTCTGGGCTCCCTTTTCACTCAGGATGATGCCAGCTAAATACGCCTCGCAGACAGACACCAACTCGCCGCAGTGCCGGTTCAGAAAAGCCTGAACAGAACAAAAGTTACATTCAGTAGAAAACCCGCAATTATAGAACGATAAAGCCACCAAAAACCTTTTTGTGGCGCATGAAAACAGTTAACGTTTAAACCGCACAACCTCTGAATTTTCTTTTTATACATTATAAGAAAAATGAATCATCAATATCAGATTGACACTGGTCAAGCCCCAGACCACGAAAGTTCAAGGACTGCCACAATCTACGTTTGTTTTTTGTTTTTTTATTAAAAGGTCCAAACAGATTTGCACCTACATTTTGCACCCTAACATTTCTAATTATGAAACTATGCAGGAGAAAAATGCAGGGCAAGACCTCCAACCTGAGTCTGTTTGACATCTTCACTGCGGCCGAGTTGATGCAGAGTCTCCACGGCAGCACAGATCACCTCCAGAGACAAAGTAAAAGTCTTCAACCAAGACATGAGATCATCTGGAGAGAGAGAGAGACCGACAGAGAGATGACGACCGTTTCACTCTCTTCCTGTGACTCTTCCCATCATCCCAATCCACAATCACTTACTAATGATCCTGTCCTTGGTATCTTCATTCAAGTGTGCGGCGATGTCTCCCATCACACACAGGATGTGACAGCAGGTTGTCACACTTACAGCCTTTGAACTAAGAGCAAAAATACAATTTAAGTAACTCTGGACGCTCAGCTGAAAATAAAACATGAGCTCAGTGGAACTGTGTTGTTTTGGGGTTTGTTTGGTAAATAGTGCGCGTCCTCCTCCTCACCCGACCATGCTGTCCCAGGCATCCAGGATCTTGCCGTAGGGCAGCCTGGGCGACGACGCCACAACCTTGGAGAGCAGCAGCCAAGCCCCGGCGGCATGATCCGCCTCAGTGTGCGAGACCAGGTTGGCGATGAACGCCGGTGTGAACTTGTTCTGTTTGGACCAGATGGTGAAGGCCCGGCTGAAATATCGGCTGGAGACCCGGGACAATAGAAGCGTTATTAGCGACAGCAGTGGTGAAGTGATCGTGATCCAAGCAATAAAGCTATTTAAAGGTCAGTAAAGATAGTTTTAAAATGACTGCTAATACCTAATGGTTAGTGCTAATAGTCAGCATTTATTATGTTTTGCCTATTAGCATTTCACACAATTTTCTGCTGTTTTCTTATTTTGTATGAAACGCAAATTGAACTGAATGTAGTTGGTCCAACCTGAGGTTCTGGCACTCGTGGCAGAGCAGGCCCAGCAGACTCCAGGTCAGCCTCTGACTGGCATCCAGGTGGCGGCCGGCAGAGTGCGGTTTGACCTGGCTGAGCAGCACCTGGTCCAGAGCCTCCAGGGCCTTGTCCTGCACCGAGTTCTCAGAGTCCACCACAGCCGGCACCACGCCCTGCAGCCACGCCTTCTGCACCACACCGCACTCTGGTTTAACCTGGCGGGCAGAGAAAATGACAGAAACAGGTTTGATAATGTGTATTGCTGAATGTGCAAACATTTCTCTCTCTCTTGTCTCTGCTCACTAGACTGTTTGGACAAGTAATCAGCATGCAAAATGTTACTTTGTGCAGTAAAACAATTACAGTTTTACTTGTCTATTTTACACGGTTACTGACATTAATTGTCGAAGAACTGATTGCCCTATCAGTGCCTTTTTCTAGCTATCAGAGCTGTCTATGTTCGGCTGTCGGGCTTAGACTCACAGCGAGCAGCTCGCCCACACACTGCAGGGCCTTCTTCTTCACAGACACAGCCGGGTCTCTGCAGCGCTCCGACAGCGTGGCCAGGTTCTCCCAGCTCACGGGGATCACGTCGTGTTTCAGGAGACCCACCAGGGCCTGCGGCGGGACGGCAGAGCACAGAGGTTAAAGGTCAACGGTCCGTCTCTTTGTTTACCACAGGCATACCGCGCAGAACGCCGGGGCGACAAACGTACTGGTGACCGATCAGATGTCGTACTCATCATTATTTGGATTTGGAAGCATGAAGCAGTTTGGTAAACGCTCAGTTCCCGATACCTGCAGTGCCGATTTCCTCACGTTAGTCTTCGAATCTTTTACGCGCCGCAGGAGAAGGGCCAGGTTCTCTTTTCCTGCATCAAGAAAATATATAATAACGCACATCTGTGAGTCACGCTCAGACCCCGAGTGTATAAATATCTATACAAACTGCACAAATGTCTAAACGGTACTTGGACTTCGATTTACAAAACTCTGCCCAGAATCCAATGCATGAAATGAAAATCATTTGGGTGACACGCTGAGGACGGTTTGACTCACCATCACAGGCGGAGCTGTCAGTGCTGCTGATCTCCACAGTCCTGAACGGCAGAGTGCGGTAGGTTTTCTGAGTCTGCTGGGAGCTGACACTTCCTGAAACGCACAGTCACGTCGACTGAAACACTAACACTTGCACCACAGTGACCCAGGCCTGGGTGTCAAACTTCAGTACATTTAAAGGGTGCTGATTGAAATGGATCCCCAGCACACTGACAAGCACCAAGAGCTGGCACTTTTAAGCCAGATTTTAAGCCTTGTTTACTCACTCACTAAACCCATTCAACCAGCTAGAGGTATATATATATCCACGTAGGTTGTTTTTGGTTATATTTTGTGATGTTTTGCTGTTGAAACTGCGGTTGCTGCATAGATAAAAAAAAAAAGGTGGTGAATGGCATTTGGTTCGTCACACTCAGCAGCATCTCTTTTCCAGAAACGGTGTCCCCGTTACTTGGGAATCCAAACCTCACTGAGAACACTCCTTAATGAAAATTGTTAAAGAATAATACTGGCTTATTGCAAGTTAGTTCGAATTGACACAGTTTGGGCCATCATTTCTATGGGTTATAATATAATACTCCCCAAGATAATTGCCGGAAGTCCGATTTGTTGGAGAAGTACAAGCAGTTAGGTGATCAGATTATCTAAGCCGCTTTAGTCCGAGCTCAAACCGAGAGTGAGTACTGGAAAGGGACGTTCTTCAGGCGCTCTTAGGCAGAAAAGTTGCATCAGAAGCCTTCATTTGCTCGGACTTGTTGCTTAAAACACCGAACGCAGGTCTTCATCCGGGTGGAAATAGTAAAAAACTGATTTTTCCCATCAGTAGTAATAATGCTCAACAAATTCACAACATCATGAAATCTAACTGGGATATACTCAGGAGTGAACCCGTGCTCCCCAACCATCAGAGACAAGCTGGTTCACAGTTATCTGCAACCTGAAGGGGGAGATGAATGGTATAAAAGGTCCCTTCATTTTTTCCTTGTACTGAAAGTGAGCACTAATAATCCCACATCGCACTGGAAAACGGTGTGCTAAGCTACAGTAAGTACAGTAGGTCAAAATGAAGCAGGTAGTGGTCTGCAAACTGCGATGTAGGTTTACAACAGACAGTTTGAATAATAATTTCACTGTTCGTTTTTATTTTCTCTCCAAATACGTCTGACTAACCTGGAGGTCTGTTTCCAACCAGTCTAATGATAATTCATCTCTCCCAGCCCCTGCAGCAGGTCTCCAACCCAGCTCGTCTCTCTTCTGAGAAACAATTGGGTGCGCCTCTGCGCTCAGTCAAACAACAACAACCACCTCTGTAATAAAGTAACAAAAGCGTTTACCTTCTGTGATTTCACCTTCCAACACTGTCTGGGTTCCAGCTAAACAGAGAGAGCAGACAGGTTACCTTCACCAACTTAACAGTTTATGCTACAATCACAGCAGCACTAAAAATATACAACATTTCCTCTTAGACTCTCTATTAACGCAAAGAGTTACAGAATGTGATTTCTCCCCACATGCGTGTTCATACGTCAGCGCTACAAAGTGCATTGTTTGTTAAATTAGCCCAAATTCCTCCCATCTACATTAACTTTATGGCTATCTTCAAACTCAAGTCGTCTTGCGAGTGTGCGTTTTCTCACTGGCAGAGAAGAGGGTGTGGACGGCCCGGGTGACGTTGAAAGAAGGCAGCTCCAGACACTGGGCCAGGCAGGCGAGGGCGTGGCCTTGGACGGTGGGCGAGTCGTCCAGCCGCCGCGCGAACAGCAGGCTCTGGATCAGGAACTTGTGTGGCAGGAAGCAGGCCAGCTCGGGGTCCGGACACTCCTCCGGCCTTCGCTCCGGCTGCTCCAGAAAAACCATCACCACGTCCACGGAGAACAGCCGGCACACCATCTACAGAAGCCAGCACAACAGACTGTGGACACGGGGATTCCACTGATAGGAGATACTACAGCTACTGATGGCTGACACTCAACGAGGGCCTTTCGATAAGCATTAAAACGGTCAAATTTTGTTTGTCCATATGTACTAAAAAGGCTGCACTGAGGAAGCCTGGTCGTTTTCACGCAAGTTTTCCCCTGACTGTTTCTCCCTGCATGAACGTGCATTTTTCTTTTAATGCCTTACTTATTCAATAGGCCTGCCTGCCTACTCTGTTCAGCTTTAAATCTGCAGTTGCACCTGTGACAGCCCCCTGTTGAGTAACTGCCTACAACAGAATGTATGTTACAATCATATGAGACAATACTGTGCTCCGGGGTTTTCTTATGTTTCAGTAGCCTATTGTTGAGAGCGTATCGCAGCCACATAATGCTTTCGTTTTTTCCGAAAGTGTCTTCTCTTCCACCAATATTTAATCGAAAGAAAAAAAAAAAAAAAAAAAAAAAAAAACTAAACAAAAACAAACACCTTTCTGTGCTTTCCAGAAGAATGTGTCGTCAACAGCCCCGCATCAGATTGTATTTAGCGGCATGTCAAGCAAATCAGATGAACAGTTGGCATTTACATCTGCAAAAGTGAACCTGAAAATAACGTGCGTGTAATACCCTGCAGTGTATCTTAAAATCTGTGTTCTGAAAATCAGTAGTTCAAACTCGGTGATGTATTATGGTTTGAATTTTCCCGTTTGCATTCGAGGTTAAGGAAGCAGTCTTGTTGAGCCTGTACAGAAGTCTGCAATCCTCCTATATTGGGGTCTGAATCATGGAATAGACCAACATGTAGCATTTGAAATACATTTCTCACACAATTAAAGAGGTGGCGAATGGGACACGGTACCTTTGTGTGCCTGGAGAAGCTAAACAGCCACTTGATGAAGCAGGCGTAGTCTGTACTTGCCATCTGAGACGTCAACATACCCACAGCCTGGGCGCCGTGGCTTCGAAACTCGCTCTTCTCCACCATCTAAACATCCAGAGCAGAAGCATTATATGACAGCTACACAAATGCATCAGCTGGCAACAATGTCACGGGTAGCTATGCTACCAATACAAATATCTGTCGATGTATAAATCTGTAACACCGACTCAAACGGCTGTCATTTTTATCAAATAGGAAGTGCGTCGCTGCTGAGTGGTTGCTGGAGGATTCACCTGGAAGCAGATATGCTGCAGGAGGATTTGCAGCAAAGGCAGCACCAGCTCCTTCAGCTCAGCCACAAGATGACTGTAATCACAAACACATACACTGAAGTACATATATGGTTCGTAAAATATCCCCAAATAATCAACAACCCTGCGATCCCGAGGGGAAGCGTCGGCTCCAGTCTTTACACTCCAGCCACCAACAGCAATGACGGAGTTGTTACAACATGGAGTTGCTTGATGTCCATTTTTACATTTGCTAATGACCGTTGCAATGTAAAATATAATTGTCGCAATCAATTAAGGCAGAGGAAGGTTCCATGAAAACCTCATTTGTGGAAATTTTGGTGGGGCGGCTGTGGCGTAGAGGTAGAGCGGTTCTGATCGAGAACCCCGAGGTTCGAGCCCGGCTTCCTCCAGCTCACGTGTCAAAGTGGCCTCGGGCAGGATACTGAACCCACAGTTGCTCCCGAAGGTGTGTGAATGATCAGTCTTTCTTTGCCCTGATAAGCAGTTTGCACCTGCCATCAGTGGGTGGATGACATCTAGTGTGAAAGCGCTTTGAGTGGTCGGAAGACTAGAAAGCAGCTATACAAGTACAGTCCATTTACCATTTTATAATGAAAGAAATTATACTGTACACTTAGATAGATAGATTTGTAACATCTGAAGGTCAGGATATATGATATTTTTACTGATAAAACTTCTCTTTAGGACTGTCCTGAATACCCTTTTATCAGCTTCGATGTTCCGGTAGTATTCAGAGTAATTCCTCGGTGTGTGTCCAAGTTGTGTTGGGCGACTAGGCCGAAAACATACTGCTGACAGAAGGTCACCAGAGCTGTAGGTGTGCACGCGGATGTTCGAATCCCAAATTGAAAATTGAACGCCTACGCAACGAACAAGTGTCCGAAAACGTGGGTCCAGCTCTACTTCTCTTTATGTCCACCAGGCGGCAGTCAGGACTCATTTCATTTGGGCAGAAATAAACGATTGGAGGCGCTGAATAGGAGGCCTGCGACAGCCACACATACCGGATTCTGTTTTGACATGTAACTGCTGCAGTTTGGTTTAACATTTCATCAAAACAGCTGTTTACCACACAAAATGGATGGCCCAGTCACGGGTGGAGATGATGGCCTGGCTGGGCACGAGGAGGGAGGGCTTGCCTCTGTTGCCTTTGTTCATCATCAGGATGACGTAGAGGAGCCGATGGAAAACCCTCCGCAGGGACTGGACAACAGACATCAGTTTAGATTAGAAAACATCCCTCCGTTATGGCGTTAAAGACAAACCGTACTATAGATATCATACCTCATGTTTAACCAGAATAACATCCCAATACATTGCAATTTTAAAAAGCATTTCGTGTATTTTTCTTCTTTTCATCCCCTTCTCACATTCTTCTGCCTCACTCAAAGTTTAGTCATCCGTGGAGGGTAAGGGAACTTTAGCTGCGGCAGGCGAACGTGTGCGTGTTAGAGTGTGTGTGTGTAGCGCTACATAGACCTGAGACTTCACATGAACAAGTAGCCTATAATTCATAATAAACAACAAAGCCAGCTGAGCTTTCGCGAAAAAGCAACGGGAAAAACGGTTTCCCACATCAAACCATCTACTCTACCACATCTACTCTGGTATTTGGCTTTAAATACGGTTTAACATTCAAACCGTTTCTCTTGGCTGTCCCTCAATATTAGCCTAAAAAAATCCAAAATTGCTCGGCTCTGATATCAATGTCTGGCAATGCCTTAGAGTGGACGAGAACGATTGATACGTCTTTTTACCATAAGTGTTGCAATATAGGAGCATTTGTGGGGATACAATGACTGGCAACTTTAAAAGAATGTGGGACAGGTGTGTAAAGTGGTGCACATGGCCCCGACTCAGTTGCCCTTTTATTACAAAGGGATCCCGCAATACTGCCGTGAAGAAGAGCCGTCGTTACACCGCAACGTAAGCTGAGCTGGCGACGCTTTTCCTTCAGTTAGGCTGCTTTCACCCCTCTAGTTCGGTTCATTTGGTCCGAACCGAGGGCAAACAATTATACATTCTAGCATTTTTCAGCTTTCTTGGTTCCTCTTCAGGCCGCACTGATCGCTTTGGTCCGAACCAGTTGAAACGAACAAAATGCAGTCACATGACAACATCCACATCGCTCATTGGCCATGGCGTATTTCCTAAACTGCTTTTCGATTGGTCAGAATTTACGTGCGGGAAAATTCCAGCATTAGAGGAAAAGGCAGCAAACAACACGGAGACAACACGACTATGGAGAGACGACTGCGGGCTGGTTTTGTCCCTGGCCAGAATCTATTACAGTGTTTGTACACACCATAATATGCAGACAAAGAAGCGGCCTGAAAACAACGTCCTAACGCAAGCGGCGAGCGCGCATCGCTCGTCACTTCCAGCGAAGGCGCGCAGTCATTCTTCTTAACTCTGACATGCTCATCTTCCCAAAATGTGACTACGGCAGCTGGTTTAGTCCAAAAATAATCAGTATGTTTTGCAGTTGGGTCTGTTCGAGGTCGGATCGCGTTCTCACCACGAACGAACCGCTCCAGAGTCCGTCTGAAAGCGTACCGAGACCTCCTTGTTTGGTCCGCTTTTGGTGCGACTGCTGCTTTCACACCTGAGCAAACGAACCGCACCAAAGGGGCAAACCAACTCTAGTACGATTCAACCGAACTCAATGGGCCAGGTGTGAAAGCACCCTTATAGAAAACCCACGGGAGCTATACTTTGGTCAAACTGTAACCTACACTGAACATTTAGTGCAGACTGACGGCTTCACGGCTCACGTTTCCCTCTGCGCCGCTCGCTCCCACCGTCACTCTCTGCCATTGATCTAACGTGAATCGGTACTCGGCAGTACCAACGTAATTCGGTCTGTCCCATTACAAGTACAGAGCTCGGTACCCAACCCTGGACATCATTCGTGGACCGAGATGTGCTTGAGCTTTTCAAATGAAATTTACACAAAGCCTTTTCCTCGTTTTCAAAGCTTTATGCATTGGAAACAGGCAGATCTCAAAACCTGGGAAAAACCTTTTGCATTTGTACAGTACCCCTTTAGTATTTAAGCCGAAAAATATGGTGGTCTTTTGCTTTGTAATTTGGGTGTCCTTATCCTTAAATTCTGCCCTCTCCTCTTGACCATCACCTACCGAACTTTTGTCATATACATTATAAGCCCAGTCTTTTTAGCTGCAGCTAAAACCTGTGTTTCCTCTGCTGGGGGGGGGGATCATCATCAAAGGGTCTGTTCAGCGCTAAAGTTTTTGTATCTTTAGCCACAAGCAATGTCGGCATGATCCGCCATTACACAGTGTGCAACCTGCCGTCTGGTCCAAGTCTTTGGGAAGGACATGTGGTCTCTATGTGTCACTACAAAGACGCAGAGAGAGGAAAGGCAGATAGATTCCAGCCACACTGATGCCCACCAGAGAAAATGTTTAAAATGAAGCTGCTAGCTGAAGGTGGTATTTAGTGAAATACATGGTAAACCAACAAGCCTGCGTACTACTGGCCCACCATGGACTAGGATATCAGATACCACTGAAGAATTCACGATAGCAATATTATCACAATATCTATCTATCACAGGGGTCGGCTGGTGGCAGCGCGGTCACCTGCCAATCGGAGGGTCGACGGTTCGATCCCCCAGCCACGCGACATATGTAAGTCGCTTAGGATAAAAGCGTCTGCTAAATGACTAAATGTAAATCTATCTATAGGAAAGTTAGCTAGCTAAAAACGTCTTATGGCGGGTGGCAACCAGCGTTAAGGTGCATTACTGCCACCTACAAAGCGAGAAGAGAAAGAAAAGGAAATGAGTGGCACTGGACTATTTACACGATACTATCATATGTGTATTATTAGCATGATATCAATATTTCATTTTTCAAATATCACGGTTATCATCAATACCGGTAGATCGCAACACACCTACCATGGACTATGATTATCGGAACTTACTTCTTTCTGGTCTCCGTGTTTGGGCGAGCAGAGCAGCTGCAGGCCGTAGAAAGCCATCTCAGGAACACTCCTCAGCTTGGCAATATCTCTGTGCAGAAATAACACAACTGTCAGCTCTCTCACATCCGGATACATTCTTCTAGGCCTGTCGCTAGCATAATAATGCAAGTACACCATGTCAAAGAGCAATGAACTTAAAGCTGCTTGAGCCCCAGCGAAACTCGAGGAGAGGACAGAAGCAGCGCATCCAGAAATGACAGAAAAACGTGTCTCAGACTCCGCATCGCGGTTTCCCGTTACATTCAGCTCAGGCTCTGTGAGGCGTTGCATCCAGGTCGTATAATGTAGGGGAAACATTCTGGCATCGTGTTAGTTAAAATGTTGGTGACATTCTTATGTAAACACAACAGGCGATATCGTACGATATATGGACGCAACCCCGATCATTTCTGCAGGCCTCGATAAGTGGATAAAGTAATTATCGTGACAGGCCTACGTTCTTCAACAAGACAGAGAAAGAAGTAAGAGAACTCACTGTACAGCAGCAAACGTTAGCTCTCCAACGACCGGCTCAAAGTAAAGCAGCTTACTGAAGATCTGCAGAGAAAAAGGAAACGTGTTGTCGGCCCACGCACGAAGACACGTGGTATGAAGTGGGCGTGATGATGGGACAGTTCGATACCTGCGTGCAGTTGCCGGCGCTCTGTGGTCTGTCTTTGAGTGGAAACGTCTGCAGCAGTCTCAGGAGGCTTTGAACCAAGAGGACCACAGCATCTCTGATCTTCATCAAGTCCTGGCCAGAGAAATGAAGCTCCTCTTCTTCCTCCTCTTCCTCCGCCTCATCCACTTCCATCTGAGGCAAACAGCCACAACCTTTTTAATAAGACCTGCTTTTGTACATCTCCATCTGTGTTAGATCCAACGTAATGAACCGAAACTTTTCCTTTCCCTGTCCTTCAAAAATCTACCTGCTGCTGATAGCTAGCGTAGTCAAAAGGTTCCACGAAAGGGCTATTCCAAAAATCCCTTGGTGGCGCCGTCATGGTAAGTCTCACATCATGACAATCCATCCAGAAAATGTATCTGAACAAAATCAATTCAACCTGCTAGATGGCCCTAGATGAAAAGTCAGTGTCTGAACGTCCGTACCAAAGTTTGTGCCATCATATCTTATAATGGTCCTGTGGGTTTGAGCAGGACTTTACCTCCGGAGTGTCTTTCCGCTGTGGTTTGGAGCGTTTGCCCTCAGCCTGGGAACTCTTCAGCCCGTCCTTCTTGCGCTTCTTTCCAGAGTCCTGAGGCCAGCAGTGCGAGGTCAAGTCTGAACACGTGTCAAACAAAACCTCATGGAAAACCTGGCTGGCGATGCTCCCTGGAAGCAATGAACACATACAGAAGCCACCTCAAAAACCTGCACCCACACACACACACACACACACAAAACACTGCTGTACATTGCTGTCAACCTTATACGGAAACTGTCAACGAAACAGAGAAACACACTTTACATTTCACAAGTGGACTGTGCTACAGCACCCAGCAAGCAACCCAAGCTTTACACTTCTTCAAGAGAAGAGCATTATTTCACCTTATGGAACTAGACATAAGCAAAAATGCCACAACAAATAATCCACATGTAAGACGTCTGTGTTTAAACACTTTGATGTGAGAATGTAGATGATGAGACCAGGTAAATTATTTGCTGAGATACAGCTCTGTGGGTGGGAATAGGGATGGGGATCGCTCATTTTTATTGACATTGATACCAATTTCGAGACTGCTTAACGATCCAAGTCTTTATTGATACGTTTCTATTGATTTGGTGGAAAGATGACACGACAATAATCAGCAGCGATAAATGGCCAACAATTTCTTTCCAACAATAAAGGCAGGGTGAGCTTGAGCTGACCACCATCTACAGGAATGAAGCTGGCGAATGTTTGACATATTTTGGCCGCTCGTTAAACAACTCAGTGTTGGGCTTTGTCTTAGCATTATCATTATTTTAGCATTGACGTTGTGTGCCCCCCTTACAACTAATTAACTTGGAACGGTTTCTCCTCGTCTTTGGCTTTGCTGAAATGTAGCCACGCCTTTGACCGCTCTGCACGTTCAGCCATCCTAGCAAGCAACAAAGTCAATTCAATTTAATTCAGAAACTTTATTGGAAAATCGATTATGCACCAGTGATTTGATTTAAATGACATGCCTGGTCTCACGAGACATAACAATACGTTATAGGACCCGCTAGTCTCGATAGCAGTATCGATAAGCTCGGACCTCGGGGAAATGTGGAACCGGTTCCTTTTAGAAGCACGTCTCGAACCCCATCCCTGCTTGGGAAGCCCTGAAGTTATTCATGAAGGGAACAGCTTGTGAACTTAAAGGTTCACCGTGGAGTTTTTGACCTCTAGTAGCGCTGTAGAGCAGTATATTTATGAGTGGGCCCCCGTTCGTGCACATGTATGCGGGTGATGCGATACACATTCCCGCCGACGGTCTCACGCCATTCTACTGATCTACAGGTGGCGGTAATGCGCCAAGAAACACAGCAACGTGCAAACAAAGGCGAAGAAGACTGCGAGCTAGTAAATAGGGCTGCACCATTATCTTTTTATCTATTAATCTAGCGATTACTTCTTTGATTAGTCGATTAATCAACAACTAATTTATCGATTATTCTAAAGATTAGTTTTATTACTCGATTAAAATAACTGATAAAATTGATTCACCAAAAAATAAATAGCAAAAACTTGTCTCATTCAAATTTCAATATTTTATTCAGTAATTTTCTCTTAAAAATAAATAAATGTAACAAAAACACAAACAAAGTGTGCACTGCAGGGTTTTACAAAGTAGGCCTACATAAACAAGAGACTCTCTGTGTGTGTTTCTCTGCAGAGCATGTGCCAGTGCGACTGTCAGAAGACCACACGGGCGGGGGGTGATCGCTGGCGAGGTGTTTGTGCTGCAGCTTGTTCCCCGTGGGGAATCCGTGCATTGACCGGGTGCAGCCAGACTAATAATGCGACGCACGATATGCAAAACGACGTCTTTCCGTAGGTGATGACGACAATTACGTTGATGAATCGCCCCCAGCTCTTCTAGTAAACAATGCTGGATGTCAAATACTTACATAAAAATGGAAGGTATTATGAGGAAGGAAACGCATTAGGCAGGTTTGTTGGTCTTCAAGGAGGCACACAATGAGTAACACTGAACGTAAACATAACGGCTTGGTTGTGAACAAGAAAACGCCACTGGGCACCTTTAACCTCACCAGCAAACACATTAGTTAAAGGCATAAGCAATGAAAGGATAACTCTGGTTTATTGCGACGTTTTCAGTCGATAACATTAGGCAGAAAAATGTTACGTTATAGGGAAAAAGAAGGCGAGCAGTAAAATTATAACCCAAACTGTCCATTGTAAACCTCCCTGAGTTTACAGACACCACTTCCTGCTTCAACTTTGACCTACTGTACTTATTGTAGCACTCATGGTTTCCCAACATTTCAGTCGAGGTCTTTCAGTTTGACCTCCTAATAAAGTGCTTGAGATAATCTGGATAAACTGCTGGCTTATTTCCAAACTTTTTGATGGTTTGACTACTCGTGTTTCTTGACCCATCAGCCTTTGTTGTAGAGTAGTTCCCAGAACTCAGATATTACCTTGATGAACACAATCTTATTTTAACCAACAGAAATGACAGCCGGAGTAACGAAATATGAGCTATGTTTTTAACCAGAATTATCTGTTAATTGCAAAATCCAATCTGCTTTCCAGGAATACATAACAGGCGCTAACGATACAAGGGGTACTGAGTCATGCACAGGCAGTTAAGTGAAAAGACGAGCTATACAGGAGCTACTCAATGTTGCAATAGTCCTAAGCTTCTTTCTACAGTTTTAACAAATGTGACCTTGTGGCTGCACTGAAAACCTATGCAGACCTTCTCCGCTGTGACGTTCTCAGACTGCCTCACCTGGGATTCCCAGCAGCAGCAGGTAGAGCGAGGCGGCGTGCAGGCTGCTCACTCTCTGCTGAACGTTGGCCGCTTTGGCTTTCCCAGCCAGGACAAAGAAGGACAGCACGGCCACCAGGGACTTGACCGACACCCCGCTCTCCCCGAGGGTCGCCCAGATACTCTGCAGGGCAACATGGGAGACAGCTAGCGCTCACTGCAGCTACCAGACAGGAAGAAGAGATACCTAGCAGACTACATTGATTTCCTACCTTTCAGGAAGCCACTAGTCTCAGTACACCATATAAATCTTGTTATTTATCCATTTATTTGTTTGCACTATTAGTGTAAAAGTTACACTTAGACACACTTGCCTACATATGCTCACATAGATCAATGAATTAAAAGTTAACAAAAGCCTGTGAAGGGGAGGTGAGAAGCTAAAAGCTTATACAAAGACCTCTCCCAAAAACAATATACAGAATAAGAAGGATGGCATTCAATTAAAACTATATACACAGTGTATATCTGTGTTTTTCTGCTGCTTCGTATTCACTACATATTGATACAGAATTCCGGCAAAACACACAGATTTCCTACATATTGGTGGAGAATGTGGGCATCCTTTTAAATTGACTAAAAGCATACAGATGCTGGGCACATACGTTTAAACAGTTTGTAAGCACACGGAAACACAAGTTGCTTGGTGTTCATGAGATTCCTGCGGCGGCTGTTGTTGTTGTTGTCATAAAGTTTAGACCGTCTTTATTTCCCTTTTTTTAACGTAAAAAGCAGAAAAACAGGCCTGCGGTGCACAGTAGCCTAAAACGGACTCACAATTAAAGCTCTTTCTGACAAGACTCCCAGTTACAAGCACAGGTAAAGGGCAGACTGGGACGAATTATTTCATTCGGTCCGAATGTTACTTTCGTCACACACAACTCAACAACAACTCTGCTGATAAACCATCCCATTGCAGTTAAATAAAAATGTATTAAGCGCTGGTGTAAGAAGCAGAAGTGAAAACTGTTCGTCTGGTCGGTCAAGGTAACCCCGCCCCCAGCCGCTGACGTAAGCGGTTCTTCTTTCTAGACCAGCAACGAGTTGGTGCTACTGAAGAATCACTTGTTCTGGCTCGGAGCTGCTGCTGCTGCTGCTTTGGGTGTGGAAAGACAAAGGCTCTGGCTCCGAACCAGCACCAGCTGGAAAAGCGGTGAGAGTGTCTCTGTACCGGATCACTTTTACCTGTGAAGCTCCACCTCTGCCTGCAGACTGTTGCTGGTCCGCAGCATGGGCGAGTAAGCACCGGTACAGGGTTCTGAAGGCCCGGTCTCCACTGACTGCCAGTTCTCGCTCTGTGGTGTCATCCAGGGGTTTTCTCTCCGTGAACTCTAAGTCCCACACTGCGTCCACCCACGCTGGAAAGCACAACAGTTAGGCTGTTACATTACCGGAAGTGATACAACGCCACAACAGACACCATTTCAGAACTGGAGGACTCTGAAATGGTGAAGCGGGTAAATGTTTGAGGGCGATTCCTCATTGGCTCCGTGTAAGGATTTAGCTTTATTTAAACCTACATTGTGACAGATTGTTTTCCGCCTCAGAACAATGACGTGCCTTTTCTATCACACTACTCAAGAGCTGTAGAAAGAAACGCCATCATCAAACTGGTGATGCCATCTTGTGTCTAACGCCCTTTCAGAGGATATAGGGCTGCAGTTCGAAAGGACATTTTCCCAAACAGTATGCATGTGTGTGAAGTGATTTGGGTGACACTAGACTTTCTACGGGTGGAATTTGGGATGTTGTGTTTGTGTAGTACGTTTTTTCGGCGTTGCACTTTATAGACGGTTCCTGCGCACTCGCCTGACAGCGGCTGGAGTTCACTCACAGAGACCAGTGTTATCGGTCGGCTCGTCTGGGTGAAAATTAGGTTGTGGCTCGTTCTCGACCTTGCTACGGTAGGAAAGAGACGTCGATGTGTGTCCCAACAACGTTCCGCTAGGAGTTATTGACCCGGGGAGTTCCCAACTTTACCGAACTCTGCCACTTTAACGTTGCGTCGTTAAGTCTTGGTAACGTTAACGTTACAACATGGCTCTAACAACTTTAGGCGTAACGTTAACTCACCTGCAAACATCCACTCTTCAATTCGGCCAACAGCTAACCTAAGCCTAACTAATACAGCAGCTGTTTGCCCAATTCGCCGCTGGCTCCCAACGAATCCGGTAAAAGGTCTGAAGTTTCGTTCTAACTGTGTTTTGCTTCCAAAAACAGGAGGCACTGGCTAATTTGCAAGCTATGTGAACGGGATTCGGAGCGCTGTTATTTCTGTAAGTTACAACAAGACAGGGCACAAAACCCGGGAAATAGCTACGTTAGCATTCATTTAGATTTGACAAACAGCAAGGGCGGCCTAAAACATCCGGATTAAGCTCATCCTCGTCAATAGAACAGAAGGTTGTCTGCAACACACACAAAACACACAACCTTACCTTCTGGGATTTCATTTAACTTCAGAAACTGCAGCGCGGATATCAACTCCATCTCGTTTATGTTTTCAATCAGCCCGCGCGAAACAGCAGACTTTTACACATGCGCAGAGAACGAATTCTTCTTCTTCTCTTTATAATGGCAGACTGCAAACAACTTTATGGTGCATACCGCCACCTACTGTACAGGAGTGTGTAACATCATGTTATTTTATAACTTAAAAGAAGGGAAAAAAGGGCAATAATAATAATAATACTTATTATTCTCATAGTCTGTTCAGAGAAAGAATTCTTCGCCACGTCTCCCTTTTCTCTTTCGGCTTCCGGTCTGCAGTATAGATAGCACTTAGAACTTACCATGACTTCTTATCACTGGTTCTAATGCTGCTTCCATGTTCTGTGCTCTTTGCTGCAGCCTGTTAGTTAGTCACTTAGCTCCACCCAAATGGATGTTCGTTTTCTTTCTTTTTTGAATACAAAAGTTCAAACCGGCACCCTGTAGGACGTGACTTTAGATCATTACAATACAACTGAGGGCCTCAAATATTGATAAATTTTTTTTTAAATATTTAAAATTAAGAAGTAAAATGAGGAAAATATAATCAAAAAAACACACAAGATGTCTCATAAACGTGTGAGAGAGAGATTTACTTAAAGCACAACTCTAGGGTGTTTTAATTCATTTTTACTATTAACGGGTCTCAAAGATATTAAAAAGACAGTCAATGTGTTTTTAAATGCTTCAAAAACAGGAGGACATTTTAACAAATTACATTTGAATAAATAATATTTTGCCAGCAGAATCAAATTGTTTACAAGATATTCAAGCTTTTTGTCCCGTATGAAAATCCCCAAAGCAACGTCACTATAATAGAAAGTTGAGATTTAGGCATGAGCGCAGATTGTCCCCGAAATGGACGCTTCACACACTACCTATCACCTTCACCCCGTTCACACGCGTTCGCACACTGATGGCAGGAGCTGACGGAGCACTTCGACACCTAGGCCCAAAACGCTGCTGACAATCTACAGGTATAAAAAAAAAAAAAGTGTTGCAATGATACAATATCAGCAGTACAAACTGTGCAATACATTCAGTTTTGTTAATTCATTGTCCTGATTTTCTCTCTGTTTGACTCATTGTATACCTGGCTACATATGTTGATATATTATATACTACTACACTTCACTATATTATACTCTACCCATTCTATTGTATGGTACCCACACTCGGATTTAAAATGCAAATAAAAAAAACATCTAATACTTTCAAATATAACATCTCAGTTTTTAGACCCATTCGAAATATGCCCACTCATGATGCAGCAAAAATATATCTGGATGCACTGATTGTTTCTCATGTTAACCATTGTGTTTCCTGTCGGTCTCAAACAAGTGAAACAACATCAAAACCATTGAAATCACTTCATAACCAGGCTGTAAAAGGGTTAGATTAAAAAAACATTAAGACATCATCACTGCCAAATCTTTAGGCGGTTATAGATGTTACATTTCTGAGAATCGAAGTGTGTATTCAAATGCACGGGTCGTTTTTAAGATGCTCAATAAAAGCGCAGCTCCAGCAC
>CM022471.1:26951894-26981294 GCA_011952105.1 Coreoperca whiteheadi
CCTGGGTGAGACCAGAGACAGTCTTCCTGGGTGAGACCAAAGACAGTCTCCTGGGTGAGACCAGAGACAGTCTTCCTGGTTGAGACCAGAGACAGTTTTCCTGGGTGAGACCAGAGACGGTCTCCTGGGTGTGCGGTATGCTTCAAACGAACCAGTTCTTCTGAAATGTCGTTCAAACGCGTCTAAAGGTTTCAGAAAGTTCCTGGAAATGTATGCCAAAGTTCTGAACTAGGAAAAGAGTGGAGGGAGCGGTTGTCGATGTTGTTTGATGACGGCAACAAGCAGTCTGTTTAAAGCATACTGACGCCTTCATGGTCGCAGTCACCGAGCCTCCTTCCAGAGGAATACGGTCAGCTGAGCACGTCCATCTCTTTGTCCATGGCCTCCGCGTTATTCTCCAGGCTGTACGTGGCCCACTTGTTGAGCCGGCTGTACAGAGGCAGTCCATTCTTCTCCCGGTAGAGATAGACACCGGTCACTCTGTTCCAGTTAGTGTTGCAGATAGGACTAGCCGTCCGGTGCTCCGCCAGCTGCTCCTTCTCTTCCTTATCCAGCGCCACAAAGCCAAAGAAGCTCTTAATGTTCTCGGCAGCCAGGAGGCGGGCATGGACAGCTGCCGTGCGCTGGAACAGGGCGTTTTCGTTAGAGCGGTACTGAGACCAGTAGTCCTCCTGCTGGTAGCCCAGAGGAGAGGAGCAGCGCTTCATACACATCATCAGGAACACCGCCAGAGCCATCCCTGCCACCAGCAGCCAGCCTATCAGCTGGGAAGAATGAACGGTCAGGAAGTAAACACCTCGTGTAGGTTCTGGATCAGTTACATTTGTGTTTGCATATTAATAGCTTTGTCTGCTCCACCCATCTTTACATCTGTCAGAGGTAAACCCCCGTACGGGAGGCACTGGACCAGTACCAGTGGACCAGCTCTCTGTTTCTAGGGTCCGATCCTTAGACTCTCAGAGTATCCCCCTAGTAAGTATTGAATAAGGACCGTTTAAGCTGGTGGCGAGGAGACACGCCGAGCTTCGAACTGCCTACGTCCGAGCGTCTACCCTGCTTCCTCTGATACGGCAACCGACCGAATAGCCCTCGTGCGTCTGCTACCACTATCAGTCGATATCTGGTGTCGTATTAGCAAAATCCTTTTCCTCTATGTGAATGCTTCATTTCCTGTGTACCACTGTGCGCTTAAGCATGAAGGCAGAAATGTAAGACTTCACCTTCGACGTGGAAATAAGCCAAATAAAGCGCACTTGTGTAATGCAGTTGCACTGAACGGAGTTTGAAAAATGCCAGCAGAAAAAAAAAGGTATGAAATGTGACTTCTTTTTTTTTTGTCATCATAAAAATCAACAGTTTGAAGAATAAGGCTGGTAACATTCTATAGGTTTCTTATTGTAAACACATCCCATACAAAGACTCGAAGCAACAACGCGCCGGCCACTGTGGTTTCTAACAAACGTCACTCACACAGGAGGAAACTGTGCGTTTGTTGGGGAGCATTTTCAGTGGCAGATGAATGCACATTTGGTGCGGACACAGTGTCCAAGGAACACTTGCCGGTAGAGACGTTCATGGGCTGGCTTGGCTCTGTGCATGGGAGATGGTGACAAGAAGAAAAATGTAGAATATCCACAGACGTACCCTTAAAATGAACAGCGTGACGTTCGCTGCCTTACCCAGAGTCCGATCGAGATCGCCATTATCAGTTTCACCTCTTTGTATCCAGCACAGAGATACGCCATAGGTCCGGGATGTCTTTATCCTATCTTAGCGCCTGTGGAAACTGCTAGCCTTGCTCCAGCAAAAAAGGCACACAAAAAAATGGATGCATATCTAGGGATGCAATTTTCAACTCCTGTCAGCCATGACGGTAGCAGTGGGGTTTACTGAGGATGATCGGTCGCCTTCATAAAAGTCAAAAGTTGTTTTTAACGCTGTGCTCATCAAGTTCTTGCTTCCACACAACAAGTAACATAAACGACATTGGCCATGTAGATCTGACAGTTTCAGACTTGTTACAACTGTATGGCTTAACCTTTGACCGAGCTAGGCTTCCCCCTGCTTATTAGTCTTTGTGTAACTGGGCTAAATATATCCTGGACCAACTGGACCTTACTGTGGGCGTCACGCAGTGACGTCATGTAATTCCAACCGCAACTTGAGCGGGTAGTTGAACACACCCGCGTGGGTGTGCAGGGCCTGTAAGGACGAATGTCCCTGTAATATTTCCACAGCTAATAGTTAAATCACAGTGACTACATTCTGTAACTGGACAGTCACAAGTCACTGCTCCACGTGTGCTGAAAATACAGTTCATTTATATAAAGGAACAGTTCAACGTTCGTTTCTAAAGGGGTATTTAGTTAAAACTACGGTAACCAGCTACATGCCGGAACTATTTCTTGTCCAACAACGGCAGGGTGCAGTGACTGCCGCAGTGCAGCCTCCTGAAGTATTGTCTTCACAGTGGGATGTTCAGGTTTGCTACCATCGTGCCAAAACCAAAGCCTGGACTCACTGATCCTCTTCTGGCAAGCTGACGGCTATAGACGGAGACGCTGCACAGAAGTCCCGAGCGGATGGATACACTGTTGCTCACCAAGAAAGAGTTTCAGCACTTAACCTCCTAAAACCGCAAATTGTCATTTTTACATTTCTGTTGGTGTGCGGGTTAAACAAACATGATGCAACAAGGTCATTAGTAAGCTTAAGAGGTGTTGGCAGGTGGACTTTTGAATTTTTGGACAGAGCCAGGCTAGCTGTTTCTACCTGCCTCCAGTCTTTATGCTAAGCTAGGCTATCCACATCCTGACTCCAGCTCCGTTCTTAACGAACAGACACAAGATTGGTAGAAATCTTCTCACTTCACATTTGGTAAGAAAGCAACTAAACATATTTCCCAAAATGTATTTAAAGTATTTACCCATTATATATATTTAATGGGTTTTGATGGCAAATACTATCAAATGTAGCGGCTGGCATTGATTTTCTCCTTGATAGTTTACATTTCCTATTTATGCGCAGCTATATTAACTACACCAAACCAATGTCTATCGAACACACAAGAGATCAAACTGAGACAGACCTGCAAAGACAAGACATGGAGTACTCCTCTACCTGAGATTCATATTTCAGTCGCCGCTCAATTTCAGCCCAGAAGCGTTGCAGCTCCGTTGGAACAGTTCCTCGACATGGGAATTTCGCCATGACCTCTGACCCCTGATCTGAGGGGAAGCCCTCCAGCGTACTGGGGTCCACAAACTCGCTGAGGGCACATGTGTAAGCCTGGCCCTGCAGCAAGGAGAGAACCACCCACGTCAGCGGCGCCACCACAGCCCGACCAATGATGGTTCCCAGCAGCGCAAAGGCGGCGGCTCCCGACAGCTTCCGGCACTTTCTGATCCGACACTCGGACACCAGGTCCCAGGTGTTCTTGTTCGTCATTATCCCTACGAGGAAAAACGCCAGCGCTGGAACACCGATGGCAGCCAGGCCGTACAAGTAGTTCCTCCCAGAGGAGCATGGACAGTTAAAGGCAAAAACATTGTATGCAGTCTGGCTGGCCACAGTGCCCAGAGCGATCAGACCGTTGAAGATCATCACATCTTTGCTCTTGAAGAAGAGGGACACAAACTTGAAGTTCTCGGTGATGAGTGCAGCCATGTTGGGATGTTGGGTTTGGCTTGCGCGGACGACCGGCTGCAGGGAGAGAAAGAAAAGGAACATAAAAAAGGAACTTCTAGTTTAAGCGAAACGCTGCTTTCATTATTGCAGTAGTCTGACGTGTAGGGAATGGGTTCGGTTCACGTGCAGAAAATAAGTATTACACTTTAGTCGTGCTTATGGCATCTTAGGAAATAAATCCTGCCGTTTGATTGAAAACAAAGAGCCACTATGGATTGCAGTCACGCAAACTCACGCTCTGGCAGTGTCCTGGGGCGGGACGTGTGACTCAGCCTCTGTAATCCATTATGAACATCAAGCGCAGCGACATCTCAGGAAAAAGTGGGCCAAAAACGTTGGGTCCAAAAGATAAAAGCTACTTTAGACATGTATGGCTGAAAAGAGAGGTCCCTCGTTTTGCTTTGCAACTCTGAGTCGGTGTTAGCGGTCTGGGCACGAGTGACTACTTGCAGTCAGGAACTGCCCTCCAGATTCCTTCCCAGTGGAAAAAAAACTTGGTCTGCAAGTGAAAACATGTGTTCAAGATCACAGAGCCATGTGGCGAAAGAAGCCGGGCAGCCCAGGCCTGTACGAATCACCCGTCAGGAACCAGATTCAGTTACAGACACGCCCTCAGTTTGAGGGTTATCGATTGATCCAGATTAAGTTTCATTTAGAATTTCAAAAAAAGTTTGGGAATTTTCTTTGAAACCAGGTGCGAGATATGTGTAAAGACGGGTGAAATAAGCGTAGAATCGTAACACACGTCTGCATGAACTATTCGAGGGTAATGATGAGGGATGTTACTTTCTGTATTACACTTCTATTCACACAGACGTGTCCGCCAGCTCGGTTCCCAATATAATAAAGAGGGCACGGCTCAACGCTACTGCAGTCATTAACATCTCATCTTGTCATTTCAGATAGCCGCCGTTCTGCCCAGTAGCCGCCCTCAGCGTGTTCTGCCAATCCCAGTCAACGGATCCCCTCAGCCCCCCCAGCACGCCTGTTCCCCATGCCCTCGTCATCTCCCCTAAATACCGGTCCTCTTTCATTTGCCAGATCGTCTAATGTACTGCCCGGCCTTAGCATGCACGCCTACATTCCTGTTCTTGGCTGCCCGTGCCTGCTTAGCTTGTTCTTGCTGATTGACTGCCTGTTGCTGAACTCTGCTTAGAACTCCTACCTAACAAACATACTGCTTTGATTATCACAGCAGTCTGAAGTGTGAATGACTGTTTTGCAATGAATGGATTTATTAGTTACTGCATAGCAGCAGCCCGAGGATCGGTGCGTGAGGTCACCGTCATACAGAAGTGCCTCACGTCCGTGTAGAGGACTCACTGATCATTTCCCCCCGCTGCGTAACGTTAGCATGTGTGGCCGCCACGGCACTACTTGGCCAATAAAAGGAGCTAAGCTACTGAAAAGCCATTTGATTGAGAAAACAGCGACGCTACCACCACGCTACTGGGAAAGGCAGTTAAACTAGTAGCGCCGCAACTGTCCTACACTGATTGCCTTTGTGTTTGTAACTATGGGCCACGCCTTACACATACAGTAAATATGGTCATCGGTGCATCTTTAAAGCAAATACAATAAAGTAGAAAAACTGATTCTTTGTGTGAGCCTGTAAAGTGATTTGGTTCCAAATTTGCATGTTTCCATCAGTCTGTGTGTGTGTGAGTTCCATGCCAACAACCTGTATGCAAAAGTAGCCGGTCCAAACCCTGACATAGTCAAATGACCCTTCCAATAAGGGTTTGCCCCAAGAGCAACTATTTCTCAGTAGTCAAAAACACGTAAGAATCAAGTTACAGACCACCTGCATCTTTATACAACCCTTACAGAATATCATTTAGATAGTGTACGTAACCGGCATTGGAAACCAAAAGTACATGTGCACGTTAACAGACACACACAGAGTCTTAAGCTTTCAATGTCGGAGAAGTAGCCATCACCACCGCTGTCTCTGTTCAAAGATGGTCTGCTGGATGACCTTGGACCCCTTCCCAGTCAATGTTGTAACAGGGTTTGGTCTGGTGACAACAGACAACATACCTCTGGGGGGCACTCTGAGCCAAACGCTACAAGGAATGGATTATTAAAATCCGGGGAGCATGCTCCTGCACGTCGGCAAACGTGCACAGGATTTGTACAGAGACGTTCATGTTTCCTTTATTCTTGTATATATTCGGAGTATAATATTTCCATGTTTTTTCTTCTCTGTGTCCTATAAGCATTGGCACTCAGGTTCACATGATGCGTTGTCGTCGTTTGGGAGGGCGTCTGGTCCTCTGCAAGCCTTTGTGACCTGCAGTTCCCCATAACACCCTTCTGTTCGAGAGGTTAAAGGTGCTATTGATAACTCCGATCAACCGTCTTTTCAGAAGTGGACCAGTGGCTGCTTAATCAACTTGCCCCGCATGAACTTGTACTGGCCCCGGGACCCTGGCCCACTACTAAATCCCCTCTGATGCGCATCTTCGATTTAATGTTGCATTGTCTGAGGGAACTATAGCGCTAGGTAGATGGACGCAGCAGGTCACTGATGCTAACGTAGCTCGTCAGGGACTGAAGCTGTTACTTTTCTGACTATCTACCCGCTGACGACACATTAGTTGAGCTTTTGAGGCCTGTGACTGTCGGCAGTTGTTGTCGGTTTTCGTTCAACATGCACAACTGTACTTTTATGGGATAATTGTAGTTCGGACGATTAAGCTAAGTTAGCTAGCTGTGGATGTTTGTTGGTTTTTTAAGCATTCATCTATATAAAAATGTTATCAATATAACCTTTAACTTAGCATAATTTCAGCCTTAAGACCATCATGGACCTACGGACTGGGATGCTGGGCTTTCAGAACATCTGGTGAGACTTTTCAAGTGACAGGTCATCACTTTACCATAAACCATTCAATGTATGTCCAGTTCCAGCGTTCAGTGCCAATGCAGGAGCTAGTGTGTCCTTTACATAGAGGCAGGAAGTAAGGGTGTAGCGGCGGGGTGTGGATAGGTGCGTACCACCTCTGATCACGTCCGACAAACGAAACTATTGCTGTATTGGTAAAATTGGTTTTGCCTTATCCTTTATCCTTATCCTCACCTCAGTGACCATGTGCATATTGCAGAAAGTGGGAACTTTAAAATGTTGGCACCGGACGGGACATAATCCGGGGATTTTGTGGATTCGTCCGACATCAACATTCTTGCGTGGCGATAGGGTTGGGGGGGGGGGGGGAACACGACATCAGTGAAACAGCAAGAGAGTGAACGGACACCGGAAACAGACACCAGCTGTCTGTGAACCCTAACGGCCTCCACTGAGACGAGGTCCAGCGTCATCGAGCGGGAGTCAGCGGACGGCCAGAGAAAGATCAGGGCGATCATTCACATCTGACGCCAGAGTCGATCTTCGAACAGAGAAAGAGGTTACCATCGCCACCCATATACAGCAATCACATGAGCGAAAGTTCACGATTAGGTCCTGTAATGATCCCTATGCCAGCTCCATTTGCTGAATGAAGATCGGGAGATGCACTCGAAAGCTCTGAAACATTAGTAAGTGGACCTTTGAGCTTAGACATCATCGTGACATTCATCCTGCAGCTACACACCACTGAGCGTGCCCTAGACGTCAGAGTATAAAGTCTTCCCGTCACGGTCCTCCCAGGTGACACACATCCTGGGCCTGTGGGCTCTCCTGGTGACGTCCAGTTCAGGTTTACTGAAGTACCACTTGTTGAGCAGCTGGTTCACCTGCTCCTGTTTGGATATCCCATGAAGTCTCTCTTCTTCTTCATCCTCCCACTCCTCTCGGGAGTTCGCGATGACGGCCGGGTGGGGAAGACGGAGTACAGCATCCTCGCGCATGTCCTCGAAGAACTGGACCACACATTTACGGGCGAAGTCGCGAGCGTGCAGGACGCAGGTTTCGTCGAAGAGCTTCGCCTCCACGTCGAGGTAGTTGCTCCAGTAGCGCGTCTGCAGGGAGGCGGCGTGGTCGTCGAAACAGGGCTTGACGAGGCGCCCCAGCGCTCCCAGTACGATCAGGAAGAGGAGGATGGACCAGCCGACTGCCTAGACAGGGCGAGGAAAGTTAGCTACACAAAGCCAACAAAGAGCCATCACTCAGTGGCACCAGTTATTCCTGACGCTCCACGTATGGAGTAGCCTCTCAGTGTAGCCTCAAACACTAAATGCACAGCTCGTCATTTAATGTGAGTTGATAGGCACTTTGTGTCTGTGTGTGTGTGTTTCCTCATACTTTTATCCTTTGTAGAACACGAACAGCGCACCCCAAACCGAGTTTTGGAGAAATCGGCTGTAGACATGTCTGCATTTTTTTAATTAATACAACGGGACTATACGGCACCCGGCTTGTGGCGCTCAAAGCGCCAGACAAACAAAATAAAGAATACTTTTGAAAAACTCAACAGCAACGCGACGTTCCAGAAACCAGGACCCGGTTACTCAGGATAATCCACAGATTTGTTGCGAGCAGTTTCATGTGGGAACTATCGGCAGAAAGAAAATAGTAAAGGCCGATTTCTCCAAAACTCGGCAGCTCACACCAAAACAGTCTGGATGAATAAACAGGTAAGAGGAGAAATATGTATTTTGGATTTTGGGGTGAGCTGTCCCTTTAACACCTTCCTCAAGGATGAAAAGATAATTATGGTTTATCTTAACTTATTTTTGTTGCCTGGCCGGTGATTCTGTCAGTCATGACTACTTTGTACTCACCAAGTTAAAGGATCGGTTTCACATTTTTTCAGGTCTAATTTAAAGTTCTAATCCTTGACATTGCAGTCCTGGTTGGCGACACCTGTGGTTACTGGCGGCAGGCCTAACACCAAGGGCACCTCATAATGAACTACTGCTTCGAGTGCTTCGCAATAAAGCTCAACTCGTGTTTTGTTAGTTAAACGCCTTTAACGTGAAGCTGCGGCAGCAGGAAATGTTCGGTTTGCATTAGCAGTAACTTAATACAGCATTTTACTGCCAAGTCCATAATACTGCAAATGCAAGGGCTCTCATCAGTTTCTCTCGTACGGCGATAGATAGTGACTTAACAGACATTATTTATATGAAAATCTTCGAGATTATTTCTTTGAAACAACATTCCCATGGCCGTATGTTCACTAAAAGAGCAGGCGGTCCCTGCGTTTGTTCCTCCTGTGCATACTGGCCGTGAAGAAATCCCTTTATAAAGCATTTCCTATTCAAGTGATGGGGGACAAAATCCACAGTCCTCTTTCTGTGCAAAAGGACATTTCGAAGTGGATCTGAAGCTTCGACAGTATGAAGGAACAAAATCAAGCGGGTCCCTTCCAAAGCTGGTCTTTTCAGTACAAATGTCCCTCTCAGTGCTTCCGCAGACAGTGTTGCAGAGACACAGTGACACAAATAGGGAATTTTGTACTAACAAGACCGTAAATGTGTAAAATACTAATTATATAATCCATATTATATTATCACGTACCTAGATATAGAGTTATAGGAAATCCAAGTGAAGCCCTTGCATGATGTCATGCTTTTGGGTTATGGCAGGACATCCTTGTGAATGTTGTATGAGGATTCACTGTACGACGCTTATAATTTGGCCACAGTGGGCAAAATAAGTCCCCGACGTCCAACATCCCTGCCCTCCTATAAGTCTCTATCTATCTATCTATCTATCGAGGATATGTCTCTTACATTTTGCCTTAATCCTGCATCACAGCATTTCAGTGGCCCTCTGATCAGACCAGGTGTCAGGGATAAATGAACCCTGACCCTGATCTGACAGAACACGCCACTGATTTTCTATTATACAGACCCGCTCTGCACGAAAAGTGCAATTAGGTAACGGCTGCCATGAACCGGCGCTGTGTGAATACAACCGAAGCGAGCGGAGGGCCTCATGAGGACGAGCGTGCGCAGTAAACACGCGTTTGTGTGAACGTGTGTGTGTGTGTGCGCGCTGAGCTCGTCACAGCTTACTTGTGAATAGCAGCGAACGTAACGAGCGACTGCTTTGCGGAACGAGCCGTTTGTGAAGATGACGTCCTCCTTGCAGGGCACTTTGGCCATGATTTTGATCACATCCAGACCTGTATTGTTGGGCAAACCTGAGGACACATACCACAAGATACACTGTAGAGGCCGATAACGCGCCATAAAGTAACAGCGCAGGTTCTCGGCGCAATACTCAGTGACTACGTATTCCTCCGTGGAGATTGTGGAATGTGTTTGCAGATACCGGAGAAGAGTGCAGGGTCGACACTAACACTGAAGGCACAGATGAAGATCTTTCCATCCAGCAAAGTGACCAGGATCCACACCATCGGCGCCAGCAGAGCCCTCTGGATCATGGCTGAGAACAGGTACCTGCGGGAAGATGGAAGAGCAGCTTTCATCGCTTTCACATTTCCCGCAGCCCAAACGTCACCTTTAGCCCGTCACAGCCTCCTGTCGCGAAAAACGAACAACATTGTAGTTATTTGGCTAAACTGGTTATCGAGGTCTGTGCGTCACAGCGCTGGAGTCAGGATGTGGTTAGCTTAGCATAAAGACTGGAGGCAGGTGGAAACGGCTAGCCTGGCTGAAGAACGAGTTCAAGAAGACACCCATAAGGCTCAGTGACAACGGGTTTGTTTAATCATTGCCCTGTCGGCTTTCTGGCTGGGGTCTTTGCTGCTTTCCTTTTCCGTTCACCTTTTCTGTTAAGTCGGGTAAAAAACAAAGACAAGAATTAAAAAGGCAACAAATACTGAGCTTACAGCATCTACTCAAGTCTAGCATATTTATCCAGTGGACAGAAAATGACGCTAACACTGGTATCAGACACAGTGACGATAGATGGCTACAGGGAAATCATCTATACTCACACCTCATCTCGAGAGCCACTGAAATGCAAGAGAACGTCCTTCGACGACACCCTCCTCGGAAAGCATCATCTCCACGCACTCCCCGGTACCGCGAACAGAATAAGGAGCATCTGCCTGGATCTTTGCCTGAGCATGACTACAACAGCGCTGCCATAGGTTCTACTGTTACAAAGATAACACTGTTCAGTTTTGATTGAACTGTCGGAGAGGCACTGAGGCCTTTAAGAGCAGGCTTAAAACACTATAATTCTTATTCTGTATTTCTATTATTACCTTTCCCAGGATTGTCTCTTACATTACTTTCACATTCTCTTTTAGGCTCGCTCTTTTAAAGTCTGTTTTGTTCGTTTTAAGTATATGTAAAGCACTTTGAAATTGTATGAATTGTGAATAAATGTGCCTTTACCTCTCTCCGTTGGGGCCCTCTGTTAGGTTCCTCGTCCCTCACAGCACTGAATTTACACATATTTTTATATAGTAAAAGCTCAAATAACCAGTAATAGGAAGAATACGGCCAGGACTCCAGAGGATTCCTGCATGAACGCCATTGGTGCTAATACTTTCCGTCCACTGTGTACTCCAATGTAAGAGTAAGAATTGTCTGGAATCTAAAACAAGATACTACGGTCAGTGATTTGATGTACTCTTTAAGAAGTGTATTCTCTAGGTTTGTGTGACCCAGGCCCAGTAAACCGAAGAAGCAACTCACTTAACCACAGCGGGATTTTTGGATCTGTTACCGGCGGGTCTCATCCACTCGTCCATCATGACGCCTGTATGTCGGTTGACCAGGACCCCCAGGAAGAACAGTATGATGGGCGGGACGATCATCACGCCCAGAGAGTACAGCTTGTTGTACTGAGGGAGGCACGGGCAGTTAAAGTCGAAGCTGGTGTAGAGCTTGACGCTGACCAAGGCCAGGATGATACAGATCCCGTTGGAGATGGACTCCGAGTTGGACTGGAAGTACTGCAAGACCAACTTCAGCCGCTCCATAGCTTAAATACGCAGTAGGAAATGCTCAGGGTGGAAGTAGAAACCGCTGCTTCTGTGCTTTTTTATTCAGCCAGTGATGAAAACAGAATAGTTCAAGTAGTGATTTACAGTGTTCCAAATAGTTTTAGCTTTTGTGAAAATATTCTCTTCAGAAGTAAATGTGCACACGAAGTCTGCTTATTCAATTCCAACCCGAGACAGTTCACCTTACCTCGCAATGCGAACCGATCTTTTGTGAAGAAAAAGGGTTAAAATCCACAATTCAGCAGTCTCGGAAAAAACAGCCTGCGCTTTTGTGGGAAGATGGCAGTCGCGGAGGGAGAGCGGCAGCGGTCCAGGGAGAGGCTGAGAACGCGTGAATACACCTGAGCAGGTGACAAGGGCGGTGTGGCCACACCCTGCCTCGCTGCCATCAAAAGGCGCACACAGAGAGAGAGAAAAGAGCCACAGCCGTCGTCCCTGAAACTCAAAGCGCTTGGGGCCGGACAGTAGAGCAGCCGCCACTGCAAAAAAAGGTTTTCAACTTCATATCAAAGGATAATCCCTTGTGTTCGCAGTTCAGGCCTTCATTTCTTCTGGTTGTGATCCGATGGGTCAAGATTCATGAGCGGTCAGACGATCACATACGAGTGGAAACAAGCCGACCCTTTATTTGGAGGTCAGACAGAAAGTGAGGGCACTTGAAATGTAACTAATAATCCCTCATTGAACAGGAAAACGGCAAGCGACTAACCTGTTGGCTTGCTTACAACCGGTCTGATCGTTTCAGTTGCTTGATTTTTGAAACAAATAGC
The DNA here is from genome assembly GCA_011952105.1 of Coreoperca whiteheadi. Classification (NCBI taxonomy): domain Eukaryota; kingdom Metazoa; phylum Chordata; class Actinopteri; order Centrarchiformes; family Sinipercidae; genus Coreoperca; species Coreoperca whiteheadi. The sequence goes on from CM022471.1 coordinate 26,964,220, forward strand.
TATACCGTATATACAGGATTTTATTTCCTCCGTTAAAGTAAAAGAAACTAAACTTTTGCCTATTAAAATGATCATTTCTCAGGACAGACTAACGAGGGTTGGACAGGCCTGAGCCCTGTCCTCTCTGCAGTGATCAGTCACAGCGCTGCTTCGAAAAGAACATAACAGGCCTGTTTGTTGGGCCGTTACATATGAACGCCAACAACCCGTGTCTCTCGCTTTGACTCCTGTCTTTACACGATGGGCAGGAATTCCCTCCTGAGTGAGGACCCACCTATACATAAAATGGTATAGTAGAACAATAAAAAAATTGAATACAGCCACAAATGGCAATGATCGGGGTCCAAGCAGATTGCACACATTTGGAGGCTCGTTTCTTCTATAGTTGACAGGAAACGAAACGGACCGACGTTGTCGAACTTTAAGATCAGCGAAGTCTCAGATGATCCTGACTGAGGTTTGGGACCACTGGCCCAGCGGTTTCTGGCACGAGGTCAAAAACACGATTTCTTTTCCCTCAAAATCCAAACAATCGCAAATCAACTTGACATTTTCAGAGCAGAGTGTAAAACCGTGAAAGCATTTGGACTCTAGGCCAAGCCGTTTGAGGGAACTGCGAAAACGTAAGCTTGTCTATTACAGCGTCACTTCGCGAGTCCCTGTATGTGCCCGAGCAGGCGGAATTTGCAAACCACCTGCCAGTTTTGGGGACTTTTGGTCTTCACAGTTTTTGCTGCACAAAACCCTTAGCGAAAGGAAACTAAAGAGAAATGAGAACAAAAACAGTTGGACTGCAGCAGCGAGCGTCACTGAAAGTTAGCAAATCGTAGTTTATTTATATAAAGACATGAAAGAACGCGTATGCTTCACTTGCATGAAAGTGCTTTAATTACAACATCGTCTCTTTTGACTAACACAACTCGACCGTGTCGCTACAGCGTCGTCTTGTTGAACAGATGCACGGAACCTGTGCACGTTAACAGCCAGAGGACAGCTTTGGGGACCGTAAAAGAAAACGCTTGTTCGGTCTCTTCAGAGAAAATTGTTCTGCGTGAACGGCAGCCTGAAAGCCCTTCATCGGGAGAAAAACATACCGCCGCCAGTGTGCTGGTCCCATTCCTAATCAAACATTTGGGCGGCGTCTCACTGGCAGCTTCTGGTGCCCAGCGAAAGCCTTAACGCCACTGCAGGGGAGAACATGAGAATCTTTTTCTCTTCATCTTTTGGCACGGCAATGATGAAAATCTCGGTGACGGCCTTCAAACGGCACAACGACAGGGAACTCCTAAGAAGGGCACAGTGGCTCAACACCGCAGACTACGCCGACACCAGAACAGCACAACAAAGAGAGCTCGTTAAACAGAGTTCTATCAAGGCAGTCAAGAAAGGAAAAGAGAAACTATTCAAAGTCTACAAACAGCAGTTTCAGGACATTTTCTTTAAGTTTTGGTGGCAGCGGTTGTGAGCCATCTCCGTGCAGCTTTAGTTGTTTCCCCCAGAAGGACCGTGGTCAGATCTCAATATCTCAGTTGTTCTCAGGTCAGCGTGATCTCTGACAACTCTTCGGCATCGCTCACTCTGAAGACTCCCACCTTCTCTTTCTTCATGCTCCCCTTTTCTTTGTCTGAAAATGCAAAGAGTATTTTACTTCGGCAGGGAAAAGACCGCAGCTGAAAGAAAGAGTCACTATTTATACCTGGACGTGGGTGTCACGCTAAGTGGAAAGTGTACTGTGGCAGTCAGTGGCGGTTAAAGGGACGCCGATCCTTAGAAAGCTATTCTGCTGACGAGTCCTGTCCTCTTTGGAAACTATGAGCAGCACAAGCAAGAGTCCACTCACCTCCACTGCGTACGGAGGTGGCAGCAGACGAACTGTGCGTAGTTCTTTCTGGCCAGGAACTATGGGGGCTCGCTGGTCTCTTGAACCTCTTATTCGGTTCTTAGAATCTGGTTCAAAAACGGCTCTTCAGATGCCGTTGAAATGGGACTTTAGGGGTTTATTTTTGGCTTTTGTGATGGTGGATCACTAAATAAGAGACCCAACTTTGTTGGAATGACTACGCTTTCTGGTTCTTTAGTTCCTGGGGCGCCACAGCCCATGGAATGAGCCATTAGAGACATTTTGTCTGCAAGGCTAGACACCATGAGGGGGGGTCGGTGACTTGGGCAAACAAGCCCACTAAAAAGGGTTTGTTAAATGACTAAAATGAGCCATCGCTCACAGAAACATGGGACACTTCTTTCAGTGCAGTTGTGCAGCTAAATACAAAGGAGGAACAAAGCGAGTTTATTTTGCTGCACGCTCTGACCTTCTGTGTGTTGCAAACAGTGACGTTTAGGACTGAATCTGGATTCTGGAAACTCAAGGGGCGAGTTACAGGACTGACACTTTGACTGGGAGGGGAGAGCCTGCATCATTAGCAATCACTTATTCTGCAAGTCCCCCTGAAACCTGCAGAGTGGTGCGTCTCCTCACCCAGCAAGTCACTGCGATCCAGCAAAATCTCCAGGTCCTTGCTGGTGATCACCTTCCCCCGCGATGCCTTCACCTCCCTGAGCGGGGCAAACGTTACAGCCATGTTTAGTGCTTTACAGTCTCTAAATGTTGAGACTTATCGGAGTGGAGGAGGGAGGACTTCTTACTTCTCCGTGCCTCTGGCTTTGAGCAGCTCCATCAGCTCATCCAGATCAATGCAGCTTTTACTGGGGTTCAGCTCCGCCTTCCCACCTTTGAACTTATCTACGGAGGAAGGCAACAACAGAAAACATGTGGGAGGTATTTCAGAGAACGAAAAGATGTTCTGGAGAATAATCCTAATCTGCTACTGCAGAGCATAGAGCGGCGGCGGCGGCGGCGGAGCCCCTCACTCTTGTGGATGACCATCTGCTCCAGCTTCCTCTTGGCCGAGGCCCTCTCCAGGATCCTCTGGTCGATAGTGTTGGCTGTGACGAGGCGGTACACCACCACCGGTTTGGTTTGCCCGATGCGGTGACAGCGGTCCTGAGCCTGCAGGTCTGCCTGGGGGTTCTGAGAGCGGAAGGAGGCTTCGTCACCACCACACACCGGCTAAGATGGGGTCGAACGGTGCTAATGTTTGAGACCGCGCTTTCAGCACACGCGACCTTTAGTCTGCACCCACCCAGTCGCTGTCAAAGATGATGACAGTGTCAGCAGCTGTCAGGTTGATCCCAAGTCCTCCTGCTCTGGTGCTCAGCAGGAACAGGAACACCTCTGGATCTTGGGAAAACTTGGTCATCTGGGAGAGAACAAGAACCTGATGATGCAGCGGCGAGGGCATAGACATACGCATTATAAACGTGCACTGAGAGCAGCGGTTTGGGGGCCACACAAGAGCCTCAGGGTGCCGTCCATCTCCGATTCTCACGGAGCCGCCCCCGGGAGCCGGCTCCGAACGCGTCACAACCCACGGAGAGGAAAGCACAACGTGCTGTTCGAACTCACATTTTCGTCTCTGTCGGAGTAGGACATGCTGCCATCCAGTCGGCTGTACTGGAAGCCCCGCAGAAAGCAGTAATCCATCAAAATATCCAAGATGGACGTCATCTGACTGAAGATCAGTACCTGGACCACAACAGCCAACCAACCACACATACAAGTCAGAAATCAAGCAGAGGCAGCTGACACACACATATCAAGCGCCTTTCACGCTACGCTGCATTAGCTACATACCATAAGTACATCAACGTTCACGGCTGGATCATGAAGCGGGCTCACTTGGTTTTACATGAAGCCAACATCTAACTGATCGTGTGTGCATTTTGATTCATAAGTGAGACGTGCCGGCGTCAGCAGCTGACACTGGCAGAGTTGCCCCAGTGCCCCGCAGAGCAGAGCGGGTTCCACCACTGGGCACGTGTTCATGCCGAGGCAGAACAAAGGCCCACCCGGTGTCGTTTCCTTAGTACAATTAGCTTTCACATTGTGTTTAATCATGCTGCTCTCTTTAATGTCGCACACGAGTGAATCACTTGCCAACCTCTTTGTTGAATTCCAGCTCCTTCAACCTACTAGATATTAATGGTCATTCTGTTTATAGTTACTCATGTAATTCACCTGAGTTGCAAATTGACAGTTTAGTGTATTTTCTGAGACGGTAAGGGCGGTGCCCCCTGAGGACTTCATTGCACCTGCAGTTGTGTGCCCCTACATTGTAAATCCAACCCCAGATGGTTTGAAAGACTTCATTAATGCTGCACTTTTGCTGTGGAAGTTCCATATTTGGTAACTGGTGTCGTGTTTCACCTTATGCCCCCTTTCCTTCAGCGCTGGCAGAAGTCTGTCCAGTATGAGGAACTTCCCGGAGCTCTGCACCAGCTGTTCGTCGATCTGCAGGGAGGACAGCATAACGTACAGTTTGTGAAGGCAGTTCCATCTGCCTCCAGTCGGTGCGATTAGAGAACAACAGTGTCGTGCCGTTCCTGCTGAGAATCCCGAACACTAACACAAACGGCAGCTGTAGCACCAACGTTAGCGCAGCACAGAAGGCCGTTACCTTGAACTCCTGTGTGGCAGGGTCGAGGGGGTACTCCACCAGGTAGGGGTGGTTACAGCATCTCTTTAGCAGCATGAGAATGTTCTGCAGCTTCAGGTTGATCTGGGCGTCCAGCGGACTCTGGACATCCAGCACTGGGGGGCCACTGGAGGAGACCAGAGGAGGTGTGAGCAGATTCAGGCGGGACTGAGACCACAGCCACGGGCTGTGCTTCTCGCCTCCAAAACATGACACGGTGGGTTTCGAACAAAGCTTACAACCTGTGTTAACAGCTGCGAACACACTCCTGTCTGTCTGTCTCTCTCTCACACACACACTTCTGTCTTTGTGAGGACCGTCATTGACATAATGCATTCCCTAGCCCCTTACCATCACAACTAAATGTCCAGCCCTCACTATAACCTCATTCTCCCCGAACCCTAAACACCAAGTCTCAACCTTCAAACAGCCCTTTGAAGTTGAGGATCGGCCAAAATGTCCTCACTCTGTCGGTAAAAAAAACAGGTTTCAGTCGTCACTGTGCAGCCAGTACACAAAATAAGAAATACAACTCACAGGGTGAGTGACAAGCAGCACAGTTATATTCAATGATTTGTGTGCAGGCAGTGCTGACCTCTGCTCGAGCTCCTTACGGACCCTCTCCATGTATTTCTCCAGCTCATACGGCGTTTCTCCATCTGTTTCACCGTAGTCCACCACCTTCCGACTGCGACGCTTTGGCCTGCCGCTCGACGTCAACGCTACAGGAGCCTCCGGCTAAATAAACCGAGAGAGCAGACAATTTCAATCCCTTAGCTTTTCTTGGATGAGGATTAAACGGAGCCTTTAATAAGGGGACATGCAGAAAAAGGAGCACACCATTATGAAGCCCTCACAGCAACCCAGAGAGCCCGGTGTAAGTCGAGAGAGAGGCCGAGGCTGCACTGGTTAGGCAGTGCTCAGCCACCTGTTGCTCCAGTGGTGGAAGCCCCTTTCAAATAAGGCAGGGCGGGCTTATTTGCATCGCACCTTTCAACCAGACAACTCACAGTGCTTCACATACTGCTACTGGTCTACTCAGAGGACCAACGGACAAACATGTTTTATAAGGATCGCTCTCTCGAACGCGTTTACAGAGTGGGACCTCTCAGCCAACGGACACACCGATTCATCTGCAGTAAGCCAGGATGGACATATTGGCAACAGGTTCAAAAGAGACTGAAGAGATTCAGAGTCATTCTTTATTGTCCTCTATAGAGGACGTTTGTTGTCAGCCCGTACAAGAGGACCATTGTAACGCAAGTGTATACAAACTAGAAACCTGACAGCGGGCCCAGGCTATTTAAAGCACACACGGCTCCCATAGCACGTTTCTTTCTGCGGCCCGACCCGGTCACCTTATGAAGGAATGCTACATGGGGTTACCTTCTCCTGGCCCAGCATCTTGCCGATGGTTTTGTTCACCACTGCGGTATAAAAGGCCTCCTGTTTGGCTGTCAGAGGAGCGTAAACTATGATCTCCTTCTTGGGAGGAACCTCCAGCGTCACGTCTGACTTCAGCCGCCTCAGCAGGAACGGAGTCAGAATCTGAAACAAGGGAAAACCTTCAGGAAACGCACATTTCCTCTGTATCCACAGAAACCCTTAAGGAGGCCAGCCACCACGTGATGAGTACCTGGAAATTAAACAATACATGAGATATATCTTATATGTTTGACTATGTAAATACCCTTCGTTCTCATGCTGCTTACTCCACCTTTGCAAACAACTTGCCGCAGTTTATCAGTGGGCTTTGTGTTTCACTACAGGAGACAAATATATATGGAACAGCAGGCTGCGCCCACACAAAGATGGACGCCGCGTCTCCTCTTGCTCCCCCTGTAATAAATGAGGCCCAAGTATCCCGGACACGGGGGCTGCCATCTTGTGCTGGTCACGTCATTTGGAGCCACGGTATCGAGGTCCCGCCCACACACCCAGCCAACTCAATCGCGAGCCGGCCTCAGCTGTCCATCATGACGTGAAACCCCCTTTTTTTTTTTTTTAAAATAGCATCAAGTAACGAATTAAAACCAAACTCATCAGCGTCATAAGAACGACCTGATCTGACAGAAACATTTCTATTTGACTTGTCCTCTCAGTTTAGAGTTTGGCTCATGTCCCATCCGCTAACATGGAGGGGGCGGGGTTTATGACCTATACTGCAGCCGGCCACCGGGGGGCGATCCAGGTGTTTTGGCTTCACTTGTCGTCCATCTTTGCGCACAGTCTATGGCTGGTCCTCGCGAACAACAAAAGGAGAACTACTTTGTATCATTCATATTGATTACTCTCCTGCAGAAGCTGCCTCAGTGTAGCACCTCTCTTCTCAGAGCAGATCTCAGGTCTGTTTAACTCCAGTTACCCCTCAGGTAATACTGAAGCCAGACAGACTGCCTTCTAATACCATAACCCTAGAAATGGAATAAATTGCAGAGGATTTTAACATTTGAATGTGTCATCCCACTGGCCGATATCAAACTGAACTGATGGTGTTTGTGCTTCTCTTAGTTTGCCCGTTTTCTCTGCTGTACTCAGGTCGCACTTGCAAACCCAAGTGAGAGTCCACAGAGAGCCACCACATTAAACACAGGGCGATCACACAGAGATGCACAGCGAGGGGCAAAGCGAGTCGAAACAGCTGGTGCGCCTGTGGAGCAGGGCTGCATGCGCCCCAGCTCCGTACAGTCCAACAGCTAGATAGCTAGCCTATTTAAGGCATCACACACGCCATTATGCTCACCATAGAGAGTCACTTGGCTCAAGCAACAGGAAGTAAGTGGTAAAGAAGTAAAGCCCGCCTCTTGCCTGACCTGATTGGCTGCCTGGACCAAGCGTGCCACTGACGAGCGGTGCGACTCCGCGCCTTACGCTGAAAAGTTGAGGATATTTGATGTTTTAAGCGTGTCCAAACAAAAGGGTCCTGAGAGGAGCGCGCGCCAGGCGCGCTGTACCAGAGGAAGACAATGTTTCGCTGCTGCCGCCTCTCTGTGTGAGCGCCCTAACCAACACATGATGAAGGGAGTGTAGCAGTAGGTCCGGTTTGCACTGGGTGTTGGTGGTTTGGAGGACTGACCTGGTGCAACATGCTCAGGATGTTCTGCTCGCGCTCAGCAGCCACCACACTCTCTGCCTCGCCGAGGGTGTCGATGTCAAACCACGACTCAAAGCTACACAGCAAACAGTCAACAAGAGGTTAAACCTGATGTAGTGAGGTACAGGTCTCTGCAGGAGGGCTAGTCCCACGGTTGATTCAGACATGAAGAAAAAGACATTTGTCAAAGGTTGGATGCCACGTTCCAGGCTAATGGCTGGATCTCGGTCCCTCTCTGACTGTACAGCGTTAGTTTGGAGCCATGCCAGACTGTGAGATGAAGGGCTGCTGAGTCACAGCACTGTGGTGCAAATAGGGGAAAAATACAGTGTTTGAACTTCATTTAAGGATGGCACTTAGCATACATGTACACATGCCAAGGTGGCATTGTAGCTACATATTTAGCTGTAAGCAAACATCAGCAAGTGCGTTCTGGGTCATTTCAAGCTGAATTCTGATTGGTTGGTTTGTAGACATGGCTCAGAAATTTGATGCAGACTCTTTTTGGTCTCCAAAAGCTTCGAATCAAAGTGAGATCTAGTAGCACCATTTGGACTGATGACTAAACATTTCACCACATTCCTCCACAACTGCCAACTGTTAGTCTGAACCCAACAGTACAATTTATCGCGATCGCTCTTATTTTCTGGTTTCGCTGTACAAAAGTCAGCTCATCTTTGATCCAAACATAATAACAAAAAGCTAAAGAGTTGTGATGGAGTTCTTCACATGAAGAGTCACAGGGCTCCACACCTCTTGAGGTCATCGAAGACCTCTGGCAGGAGGAAGTTGAGGAGCGACCAGAGCTCAGCCAGGTTGTTCTGCAGCGGCGTGCCCGTCAGCAGCAGCTTGTTGTCGGTGGGCAGCGTCTTCAGCTCCCGCACCAGCCGACAGTTGAGGTTCTTGATCCTGTGGCCTTCGTCCACTATCAGGTACTTCCAGTGGAAGCGCTGGAGCACAAAACGGACAGGGCCTGGCTTCTTACACAACACTCATGAGGACAGTAAATGCGACGATTATCTTCTCAACTTATCGCTGTTTCAACAAAATATCAGCAAATAGTGAAGGGAGCCTGCTAAAATCCCCACCCCCCACTGTGTTCAGAGTGCTTGTTTAAATTTGACCAAAACCATTCAGTTTACAATCACATGACAAAGAAAAGCAGCAAACCATATTTGAGAAGATGCACCAGGAAAATGGTGGGAATGTTTGCTTGACAAATGACTGAAACGATGAACCCGTTATCAAAATAGTAGCCAATTCCTGTTCTGTCGATCGACTAGTCAAGTGAAGGTCGCAGCGCTGCGCTCCAATGCTGGCCTGCAGCTGATGGGCTGCCGTTCATACGTGAAGAGTCAGTGCACGCACTTCATTACATATAATCCGTCTCATTTGCGTGTCAAGATGACAATCCTAGACTTAAGATTTCTATAATGCCTTTCAAGGGACCCAAGGAGTTTTAAGGAGGTTTTTGAGGATGGCCAGAGAGGGAGCGTCGCAGATCCTTGACGGGAGGGATTTCCAAATGACGTTTATGGTATTAGTGGATGACAGTAGAATAGAAATAAAGTGGACCATCCAGAAACAGATCTCCCTGGTGTTCACCTGTTGCCTTGACCCCCCTGGGACTTGAGCCCAGGAGCCTTTGCATCCTCAGGTGAGGGGACATACACTGGGCGCCACTGAGGACATGCTTTGTCATGCGCCTTCTTACTTCTTGAGGGAACAAAACGACACGAGCCAAACAGGAGCATTAGGGCTATTTACACTTATGATGTTGCTACAGCGCCACCTACTTGTTATGGTCACATGTATCTATGTGAGAGCACCAAATTTGGTTGCAAAAGCACAAAGTTCCTACCTGTAGGAACTTTCTGTCAATCATGGAGATCTCAAAGGAGGTGACAACCACAGGACACATGCTGAGGGGCCCCTGAGGCCTGTGGATCTGCTTCAGAAGCTTGGCCCTCTCTGGCTGGGGGCCGTGGTAAAGCAGCACGGACACCTGGGACAAACACGAGACACTGTAAGCCCCATCAGTCGCAGCGCAATGTCGGCGTCACGCCCACTGTTTGAGTGAGGCGTGCGCACAAACCCATTGGTCTCTCTCACTGTCAATCAATCAGCAAAATGAGCCCTGAGGCCTATCATGCTCGCGGCGATCCAAACAACATGTGAGCATCAAAGAAGTGTTGTATTCCATTCTACTTAATGCCAGAAGAGCCTGTAAAGAGTTGAATAGCTGCCTGTTACTTATGATGCTTCTGTAAATAAGGCACAGTCCAGGAGTTGACCTTTGACCCCTGTGAAGGCAGAAAGATAAGCGACCGTGTTTGATTTGACAGTTCACCTTTGTTCTTTAGCAATTTTGGCCTATCCACCTGTTGGCTATGAGACTGTTGTAAGCCCGTCGTCCATAATAAGGCTGTCACGATACGAAACCATACTCGATGCCACAGCACAAAGAAAAGTGTACAAGCACACAGCGCTGGTGCAGAAACAAAGTCACTGGACACGTAGCAACACAGTCGCAATAAAGTGAATAGTGATTAACATCATTACTAATCTGTATATTCCTAAATGTTCTCCGTACCTTGTACACATTCTTTGGCATTATTATTGCTTTTAGTGTTATTTCTTGTTTCTCTTCTCTAATGTTGCTGCACTTGTACACAGTACAGTGGTCTCCGTGGGTTTCCCCCGTACTGAAATCCTTCAGTAGACGGCCCCCCCGTTTGGAGAACCAGCGCGGAAGCTAAGCAATGCACTGCTGTGGACAGGCAGCAACAAAACGTATCTTAGCCACCTAAAAAAGCCGAGGTCAGTTGAAGTGTACGCTGTATTTAGTACCCCCACTGACACCGACTGCATTTTAACTACTCAAATGAATTAAGTCTTCATTGTCAAACTGTCCTGGTTATTCTGAACAACGTTGCAATACGTCCATCTAATGAGAGACTTTGTGCTCAGCCAGTGTCATTCACCACTGATGTGACTGATGAGCTTTCTAACTAAAGCTAAATCCTGTCAAATCTTCCGTGAAACTCAGCTCCGAGCTATTTCTTCACTGTGGCCTCCACTGGAGAGTCGCGTGCGTTTTAGGGACCGCGCCCCCCCCTACCTCTGGCGTGAAGCGCTTGAACTCGTTGATCCAGTTGGGCAGAGTGGAGAGAGGGGCCACCACCAGGAAGGGGCCCTTCACTTTCTTTTCTATCATCATGGCGATGTGAGCGATGCACTGGATGGTCTTTCCCAGTCCCATCTCGTCGGCCAGGATCCCATTGATGCCGTTCTCCCACAGCATCTGACAGCACAGGGGGAACAACACGGCCGCCGCTTTACACTCAGCAGCAACTCGCACGGCGAACACCGCCAGGCACTCAGGGGCTTCTGCTGCCGGTTTACTGGAGACCAGCGTGAAAATGAGTAATGTTTTATATATCAGAGATGAGACAATGACCACCTCTGCTAACATAACAAGTACATTTACTTTTCTGAAATAAAAGATGAACCTTTGGGAGAAAAGTCAAATTGCTAGTTCACACAGCAGAGGTCGACTAACTACAGTGATCATGCGCGGTGTCTGGACCTGCGGGGCTGAACTGTATCCTGAGGGAGTCCCCGAGCTTTATGGAAGTGCAATACTAAACCGCTGGACGCGCCCTTTAATAACTGCTGTTTACGTGCATCAAAACACACAGTGAAAGGCATCATGGGAGAGCGCTGAAACCCAACACGGACGTTCTTAGAGCGCTCAGGAAAAAACGGAAACGCCATCTGCTGATGGAAGATCACGTTATGTGAGCGAAAGCTCCACAAAGGCAACGCACCTTGAGTTCAGAGTTGTTAGCTGCTATTTCTAAGGTCAAGAATGAACTTTAAAACCAGACTTAATTTCAAGCTGTTAAAAAGCTTCTGAACTGGACTACAAACATTGTGTACTTGGCGAAGGAAGGAAGGAAGGAAGGGAGGGAATCAAACTAACGACAAACGCATAAATAATCCCTTCCCACAATGCCACGTTGGCCAAGCCCTACTGACCCTCAGCCACTCGATGCCCTCGATCTGGTACCACCTCATGACCCCTCCGGTGAAGAGCTGCGGCTGCTGGGCGGGGACCGGCTGGCCGTCCACCTTCCTGAGAGGATGCAGGAGATGCCTGGCGTTGTCCCGCACCGTCTCGGACAGGCGGTTCTTGATGTCTTGGTTGGAGTCGCTCATCTTCTCGAGGTCTTCGGCTTCGAGTTTCTTCGGGGCCGGTGCCTCGCCCTGATATCAAATGTTTGACAGTACAGGTAAGGGTGGTTGTGCTACGTTCAATGGCTAATGCCTACTCTTCTGTATCCAATTAAAAACCTACCCTACTGTGTCTAAACACCTCCATACCCCCTTCTGGATCATTAAAACCTATTGACATCTCATCTACCTAGAAGGGGAGGCAAATAAAATGAACCATTACCGCGCCCTGCACTTTAGCTTTCTTCGCCTGCGACATGATTTCCTGGAAGACAAAAATCAGGAAGAACCAACGTGAGCGGATCAGTCACCGACAACTCTGCAACAACAGCCGAAAACCCATGTCAAACGAGAGCCGTACCTCTTTTGACATGACGTCGGCTATTTTGTAGTCTTCGTCCCTCCTCCTCTTCCTTTTGTCTAGGTCAACAGGAAGCAGAGTCAAACAAAACCGATTTGGATCTGAAGCCTACAGCACCACCGTTTTGCACAATCCCTTCAACTGTTCGCGTGTAAATATCAGCATTTATTAGAGAATTGCCTTTTATTAACAGCTTTTCACGCGATATATGTAGTGTATGTATATATGGAGCAAACATCAGAAGATGTACTCACCTTTGTCAGGCTCTGCACTGTTTGAGTTCTGCACCTAAAAGACAAACATACTTCAATGAGTAAGGTTAGAGGAGTATTTTAATGCCAAGATAAAATAACGTTCGCCCCTCACCTTCTTGGCCTTCTTTTCGAGTTTCTCCTTCCTGAGGTTCTCCTGAAATCGTCGACATAAAAAGTGTTGCGTGCGTGGTGTTAGTAGTGATTCCGCCTGTAGCCAGCAGGTAGTCACACACACACACACACACACACACACAGTACCTCATTCTGTTGTTGCTCCATCTTAGTCAGCAGGAATTTAGAGTAGATGTTGCTCTTCTGAAGCAAATGCTGCAGTCTCTTGAAGCGCATGTCGCGAGAGTCCTTCTCCCATGATTCCCGGGCCTGGCGGGGAGCGTTTGCGAAACAAATGACCCATTAATGCCGGACGGCGTTGGACGAGAGTAGGGCAGGAGGACAGTTTCTGAAACTAGTTCCAACGCCATACAATTGTACGCACCGATACCAAAACGACACTTTCTCCCTCCGATTAACAAAAGAAGCTCGACGTGCCAAATGTTGTCGAAACACGGGAACCTTGTCTAAATAACACATTGTCTCAAATTGGGTAAATTAATTGGCAGCGTTAAAAAAAAAAGAAATTAAAAATCAGGAAGCATTTCATCAAAGAGCAAATCAACAAGATCATGAATCTGACACGTGATGCCAGCTTTGGCCCTAGACATGATCCAGGTTTACAAATGCTGTTGTTTTTTTTTTAAACAGGGGAGAACACACATCCCGAGGAATTAACAAGCCACGCACCTGTTCCATCATCTCCTTTTCTTTCCTCTCCCCTTCCTCCATCAGCTGCCGCTCCTCTTCCACCATCTCCTCGGTGATGACTCCCTCCGGCGTCGGCACGTCCTCCGATTTCGCCTTGACATCTTCAGAGAAAAAATAAAACACGACAGTGACAGTCAGGCCGATGGCCCCCGCATCTCGCCATTATTTCTTCACATCACCTGCCAGGAGAGGGGACATGACATGGTGCGCTGTTCCTGCTGGACAGCGGTGACGGGATTCACTACAGAATGCCAACCTTCAAATGATATGACAGTCACACGTCATTAATTCAACTTGGATTAGCTCAAGGAAAGCCCCCAGTAAGGCCCTCTGGGGGGCCCCTGGGGCTCACAGGTGGGGCTCCTGCGTGACTGACCCTTTGCAGCTCCATGGAGACCCATGGCCGTGCCCAGCGGCTCCTCGGACTCGTCCGGCTTGGGGCAGTGCGGGGAGGCACTCCGGGCGTCTTCCTTCACGCTGAACCACACAAAGGAGATCCAGAGGGTGAACTTCCCCTGCCGCTCTCACGCCATCAAACACGTTCGATACGTTTGACTTTTCATCTGTAAAGCATCGACTTAGCAGGACACGACCAACGGGGGGGTTACATGCTACAATAAGAAGCGCTCCAACACACGGAGGGTATTTCATATCTACACACACGCGCGCGCGCGCACACACACACACACCATAACGGGATTTAAACTGTTTCCCCGCCACACTTTTACTTCCCAGCAACGTGGAGCTGCATTTAGCCCTTCGTGTTGGTAAAAGAAATTAGGAGATTCGCAGGTAGTTAACCCCTTCAGCGAGCGACTAAAACATGAAACACATACACTTCGACACTAACCCACCCCACAGGCCACCTCGCTGGCCCGCTCTTTTACCAGCGAAGCTAGCTAACGCCGCGGCACGCTGTTAAACGGTAACGTTACACCGGCACATCAGACGATGAGAAGCTAGCGTTGAAGTATTTCACTCACCGGCTCATTGTCGCCAACAGCACTATTACACAAGCAGGTTATTCAAGCGGTGATATGACTCTCTGAAGTTAGTGGTTATTAATATTGTTTCTGAGTTTGCAGGGCCCTATATACCGCTACAAATGCCCCAAATAGTGCCGTATCTCAACACTGTGCAAATATGGGGAGCGAGGCTGGTTTGAACACGTTAGTGCTCCGCAGTGAGCCCCGCGTGTGTCCGACACCCACGGCACGCAGCAAGAAACACGGAGGGCGCGTCCGGCCACTGCCCTTCACAATAAAACTACTTCCGCGAACGTTACGCTCCAGAGCAGCGACGAGAGGCCGCGACCGTCTTTTATTTTAAAGGCAAAATCGCCCAACGTCCGCCACAGGCCACGCGAATTCGGCTCGCTTGACGCAGATGGAAGTTTTATTGTGGGCGGGGCAAGTCCGTTTCGCGCCAGTTAGGACGAAACCACTGCTTGTAAAATAGGGTGGTGTACGGTGTAGATTTGACCGTATTCTGGAAGCAAATACGAGCATCGTAGTCAAGATCACGAGTGGAAAGCATTTCGAAATGGAAGTGGAACCATTATTTACAGACTACAGAGCTCTTCGTGCGCACAGAAAACAATTTAACAGCACAGCCACCCCTCTCAGTGGAAACATGTGCCACACCGAATCTGGTGTTTCCCGCGAGTGCAGTTCTTTATATAGGGGTCAACAAGGTCGTTAGACTCCACCCTGGTTTGAAAGTGATTCTTATTTATTTCCATAGCTTTTAAAAGAGCTGCCAACAATGATTCCTCTAATAAATGACAAACTACTATTTTTTCATGTTTATCTCATTGGCAGTTAGCAGGCTTAGCAACCCACATGGAAATAATCTATATAAACATACATGTTTTAATATAGGTTTTGATATAGGTTTTGAATATATGTGAAATATATCAAATTGGCCGTTTTCATATATTATATGTACATATATGTGTACACATGTATGTGCATACCTGCATATACCTATTTTGTTATACATTTCCTTCTTTTCCACCACCTTCATACAAGAAAGAATTGACCTTGTAAACGTTTCAGGAAGACGTGTAGACATCATAGCTTTTTTTTTTAATTCTTTAACATGCCAATTACATGCGATACCAATTTCACGCGTTTGCACATACACAAGTGCTTGCATCATTATTTTTTTTTTTTTTAGTTAGTTCTCAGTTATTGCCTTGATAGTAGAAAATATGAGCTAGGCATCATGTATGACAGTTGCCGAAGGGAGATTATGAGCTACAAAATGACCAGATCCTGCCATGAGCTATATAGGAGACATATCTTGTTTGTATAGGGCTTATATGTGGATATAAAGAAGCAATACAGGAGACCTATATGGCCTGTATATGCACCTCAATATTGCCTATATGTGGCATATATGCAGCATATGTGTGCATATAAACTGCATATAGGTTTCATATATGCGCACATATCCTCATATAGGTTCTTTCCATGTGGGAATGAATAAGCAAACGCATGCATCAGTAAATCTTAATAATGCATCTGATGCCTGTAGGTGTACCTCTTTGCAGTGGATCTGTCCATTTACCATTTCCAAGAGAACCTTTCAAGACCCTTGAACTGGATTTTGAATTTGATGGGGAGCCAGCGAAGAGGGTCGCATGAGACCTGCTGAGCTCTGCAGCAGCCGTTTGCACCGCTTGTAAATGATGCAGGGATGCTCTGCTGAGGCAGGTGAGGACGGGGCTCCAACAGCCAAGACGTGAACTATCTGTGTGTGTGTGTGTGTGTGTGTGCGCGCACACAGTGCAGACTCTCTTTGTTACCTTGCTCGTGCATTTAATCCATAGGGCTGCTACATTGCTGGATGGGCCCTTTAGCCCAAGCTCAAGCATCTGCTTTTGGCAAACACAATCTTCAGGGGCAAATTGTACCGGGCCACACTCTTAGCAGTTCAGGCATAAGTAGCCAATGAGCGGCTCGTACACGCACGCACACACACACACACACACCCTTACATGACCTAACCTTCACGTACAGCTGTACAAAGGCGCACACGCTCACGTTTCCACACAGCAAACACTGGCCTCAGAGCTCCTTTCAAACTGAGTTCAGTTGCCTTTATTATGAAAACAGAAACACTGTATTTTATGTATGCAGTTCTGTACTGACGGTACACGGCCAACGGCCCCTCTGGAACTGGCGGCAGACAGGCCAAACGACGGCAGAATAAGTTATTCCAACAGGTTTTCTACACGTCTCACCACGAATTGCAGACAGCTCCTCCCATTCCATACAGTCGAGTTGTACAACATTTATTTTCAGTTGTTACATTGGCAAAAGTGTTACATGTTGGGCAACAAACGTAGCTGTCTTCAGCCACAAATATAATGCAGAGAGAGAGAGTCAAGACTATCCCGGTAAGGTATTGAGCACTACAGAACAGGCAGGTCAGGCCTGACATCATATATACATAATGTTTATGTACATGTACTGTTGCACTAGACTTCAGACGCTGGACTGTGAGACACTGCTGTGCAGAGGCTGGCGAGACGACAAACAACACGTTCATCATGGGGACAGACAGACAGACACATGCTGACACAACAAAACCATCACTGGACGAACAGGGAAACAGAAACCGATTCATTTACCAAACCGCGCTGTAGGAATGCACAGAAACACACACACATTGTCTCTCACACACACACAGAGAGAGAGAGAGAGAGAGTTCTCATCAACCTGCATTCAGAGGGCCAAATAAAACAGTCGTCTCTGAGATGGGGGGGGGGG
>CM022471.1:26984973-27005672 GCA_011952105.1 Coreoperca whiteheadi
GTATTATATTTTTGCTTAGTACTTCCATTCTTGTGTGCACTGACGTGACAGTGTGCTGCTGTTACAAAGGGTTTCCCCTCGGGGATTAATAAAGTATTTCTGATTCTGACGCGCTCTCGGGTACCGACATTTGGCACCGATTGATCTAACGTGAGTCGGTACTCAGCAGTACCGGCGTCATTCGGTCTGTACCATTAAAAGTACCGAGTTCGGTACCCAACCCTAGACTTTTACTTCTAAAACACTCTAGCTCAGTTTCAGTTCGATGTAAATATGCCCATCAGCATTAGTGGCATCACGTCATTTAGCAGAGTTGCTGAAACGTCTGCATTTTACAAGAAAAGGAACCATTCAGGACAATGAACCCTGCTGAGCTCAGGCACATTTTCAGAAGGAAGAGCAGGAAGCCGGCTGATCATCTGACTGCACGTATGAAGCCAACCGTTCCTCTCCACTCCACTTCTGTTTGGTGTACGTTTAATGAGCTGATAGAAGAGCTCATACTGGTGAGAAGGAACTTTAACAGCAGGAATCTAGTTTTAGTTTAGGTTTCTGGGACCGAGCCCCCGCCCTCCCAAAAGTCCCTGCTCCTAAGGTGGTACTTCCCACAGACTACACTTCTGTAGTCTACTGAGAGATGTGGCCGACAAATGCTCAGTTTTCATTCTCAAGGTGTATTGTTGAGGCGTAGGCCAACCCACATACTTAGGGTAGGGCATTCTACTATTACATTAAGATTATCCTGCCCAATGACATGTCCAGAAAACATACTGCACCAATTACAGTTATATTGGTAAGAGCCCAAAACTAGCAGATGAAGTATGGTTGCAAAAGTAGCGACTGGGCCTCGGCAGTGAACCTCTGGATACTGCATCACCAGCATCAGTGGAGGGGAAGCACATCAGCTGAGCGCGGTAGTGGGAGTGTTATCCTGCCTCCCTGGACCGTCTCAGCCCCCCCCCGCGTCCGCTCTTCACTGAACCTGTGACTGCGGACAATGGGTGTCCCCGTGCACGGCTGACCCCCCCCCCCACTGCTCGGCAACAGAACTCTGACAACGATACCAAGCCAGCCCAATGCAACACGTCTCTCTGACCTCTAATTCAGCATACTGAACGATACTCTAAAACCATAACGTGGGGTAAAGAGACTTCCTCTTCTTTTTGACACTGGCTCTCGTCGAGTCAGATCATCTTGGTATTTAGTCCATACCCAGGAGCTGAATCATTAACACAACAGTACGCTATACATGTTTTGCTTTTTGATTTCAGAGGAAGGGGAAACACGGTGCTCCAAAAAATCCACAGTCCACACCTCTGAATGGAAAACCAAAGCGAGAGAAAGCTGCTGTGGTGAAACCCAGGGTTTGTGCTGCGGCATGTGACCTGCACCTGACCGGGGCCGTAGAGGCGACGCTCCGCCACGGCTGCACCGAGCGACCGGCCGCCGAGTCACGCTCGACGCCGGGTGACGGGTGAAGCGTCAAAGCGTCAAACCGTGAACCTGGGCGCAGACAGCGGGCCATAGCACGACGAGTAGCACAATGACACGCAGACTGAAATGTAACCACCGGCACCAGGACCAGTGACACGTCAGTCTTTCAGGCAACCTTGTTGTCGAGTTCGAATCATAGGCAGGGTATGCATTTAACTAACGTTAGCTAACGGTAATGCTAGCCGATGAACGAGGCGAGGAGGCTCGCGATACCGGCCAGGCAGCCAGCAGTCACAATGCAGCAGGGCACCTTTGTCCCGTCTTTCCACCCCAGAGTCACTGACGTTCCAGCTCACGTTAGCGCCCCTGCCGCCGGCCCAGCAGCTGGCTGGCGAAGTGCAGGGGGACGTTGAGGGAGGGACACTGGGTCGTGGGTTAAAATACGCGTCGACTGCTACGCGTTCAACACCCTGGGAAATATTCACAGTAACGTTATCCCAGGCTAGGTGGGCTTTAAGGCTAATGTCAGCTGACGCTAGCCGCTAACTTAGCTCCACTGCTAACATTAAGTTGTTTCCCAAGGCTAACTTACTTCGTAGCACGTAGCTAGCCGCGGCTAGCTGGCCAGAATGTAACACACGCTTCTCAGGTCGGATACTTACTATTCGGGATTCATTGTTGACCCGTTGTACAGTGAGTTCCCCCCCCTCTAGTGAAACGTGTCCCGTGTCCCTGTCTGCAGAAAGGCAGCGGCGTTCAGTTCTGTTAACGGAAGCTGCGGGCTGGCTTACACTGCTCCCACGACCGCGGCCGGGCAGCTAACGTCACTTGCTTCTCGGTAAAAATCCAAAATGGCTGCAACTCCAACAAGGAAACCGCTGACATTAGCCAGCAGTTTGCGACGCCGGGGAATGACAGGGAACGCGCGGCCTGGTTTCACGGGTGCCGCGTCCTTTGAAGCAAAGTGTGAAGTCGTTCTGCAGCCGTCCGCGGAGCGCGAATAAACGGCAGATATCGGCGGCTGTCTCGCTGACCGGCCCGTCCTCGCCCTCTTGCTGACTGTGTCGTTACCGCAACCGCGACCTGTCAAGCCCCGGGGAGGGATTACGTCATTTAGTGAAACGTGGCAAAGAGGAGTCAGCCAGTGTCCTCGAACTACACACGACACGTCACTTCCGGGAAAAAAAAATACTTCACCGTAAACCTCGGCCACACAAATCGCTTGTGCCCAACGGCGAGGCTTTTATTTACACACATTGTTGTTTCCGGTCACATCCCAGTTACACCTGAACAACTTGACGCATCAGCCCTCACCAGCCAGGTCCTCTGTAAGATGGGCTTTGCTGCTTATTGCCTCTAATGACCTGATTACTCATTTTTTATTGACCTTACAGTATCCTTACAGTATCTATTAGTGTAGATTAAATACCACATTGGAAATGGTCAATATGATGTAAGACTTTCACGAACAAGTCCAGAAACTTCTCTCACATGCTGTCACGAGTCCTGTGTTTGTGTCATCACTGGTCTGACGAAGTAGGCACGAATGGGAAGACTGGTAGCTCATGTCAGCACAGGTAGGCTACAAATGACAGGAGTCAACTGATCAAAAAAGGAAGAAACGTTCCTTCGGTGTTCTTGCTCCCATGACACGTGTGAAGAATCAGTGTTTGAATCAGTCGCTTCCATTCAGCGGCCTCAGTAGGAATGAACCTGAGATATAGTAACCGTGTCAGACATTCAGGGCCTGCCTCCAGTTCACAGCAACAGACGATTAGTACACGCCTGAAGAATGGGCTTTGTCTTTATCTTAAATCTGTGAAATGTTTGCAATGTAACCTGCTTCAACACTGATTAACAAAAAAAAAAGAGCAGAGCATAGCACAGCGTCGGGCATCCTGCACTGTATCACTGGGTCGCAGAACAGAGGTTCCTCCCCTACATGACCGTACAGTTGCCACTTCAAACAGCGATCCATGCACAGGCGACAGGCTGGTAGAGAGGACTGGTCTGAGACAGGGCCTTACCGCCCAGCTCCAGGAGAAACAGGGGTTTATCGTAGCGCAGGTAAGGAGCAGAGAGGCTGTTTCTGTGACGCTGAGGGGCTCAATAACCCCCCTGTCCGCCAACAAGCCGACTTTGAGTTAAGATTTGTTTTGGTCAAAATATCCATAATTACATTTTGTTCACTTAGAAATGCGTTTCGATGATTCACAAATGTCACATGTCTGGAATCTGCTTGGTCAGACAGATGGGTCAGGATGTGTCCGGATCCATTTCACCCGACCCTATTCTTGTTGAGATCATATACACACACACTGTCATTCGACCAAAGGACGTGTGATAATCAGTATCATAATCAATTAAATCGTAAATTCTATTGCTCATCCCCAAGGAGTTGGGGGTGAGAAACACTGTAGTTTGATTATCAGATGCTTTTTAAACCCATGAAAATGGTTAATAAGTTCAGTTTTATTGATCATATCATATCATTTCTTACTACTGTCATAATAACAAATCAATAATAATCCTAATAAACTTAATTTACAGTGTAAAGCTCCTTTCAAACTGGCCGTGCAACTCCGTTCTTCACCATAAAATGAAGAAACAAGAGAAAAAGTAAAAGCATAACCCAAGCAATCGAATGAATAACACGCAAAAGAGGCAGCAAATAGCAAGAACAGGTAGGCTAAGGACAACCGAGTATACGAAGGACACAAACCAGACGAAGGAAGGCATAAGAACAACGAAATATGTAAAGGATAAGAATAGAACGAAGGAAGAGTGACCGTTTGATTGACGGCAACGTCTCCAATTGTGTTTAAAAATGTTCACGGAACTTGCATCTCTTACAGCCTTGGGAAAGGAATTCCAAAGTTTCGTACGCGTGTGATAGTCTGTAAGGCCTGTGTGACAAACGGGCGGCAGGGGGTCTAAAACGACAAAGAATTAGTAATGTAGGCCGGTCCCAAACCATTAAGGGCCAAGTGAAAGATGTTGTGCATTTTGTACTTGCGTGTGCAAAAAAAAAAAAAAAAAAAAAAAAAAAAAAAAAAGACGCACAAATAGTAAGCCATAAAGAAAACGGGTTATTACCAGGCTTCTCTTTTAAGTCTTTCTACATTTGTCATTCATAACTTCCTCTCATGGCAGCTGCACCCTCCTTCATCTCCTTCCCACTTTCCTCTCGGGGTTGGAATGATCCTCGTTACCCCTCTGTGTTGCTTACGTGAATGCAGGATGAGCTCCAACCTTGTGCGCTCTTCTTTCCACACTCCCCGAACTGTTCCTCTAGCGCTCCACCTCCAGTCTAGGATAACCAGTGCCTTTTCAACCCCCCCCCCCCCCCCTCCCGACATCGAGACTCCATTTGGAAACATGAGCGGCCACTTTCCCTCATAACTGGCCGTTAACCCAAAATTGAGTCCATGCCAAAGTCTTTGAGAACATAAACTAGTGTGACCTGATTGGCCTGTCAGGGCAGCAACCTCTCCAGTTTCCTCTAGCTGTGCACACAAGGAGGAAATACAGAGACACGGTTTTAATCAGTCTGCTTTATTCAGTGGCTTTGATTGAATTACAGTAGCAAATGACAAAAAAAAAACTGGAGTGGATATGTCCAAGCCATGTGGCATTTATCCGGTTTTAGGCTCCAGGGACTACAGGATATCTTAGGAAGAGAGTAGTTTGAATTCAAACTAGTGACGGTGACAATAATAGTACACGGATTCTGGGAAGGCGTGTCATTGTGGATCCATTTTCAACAATGCGAGCACCACAAACCACGTTCCGTTCCCCGCCCATTGTACCGTGGCGGAGGAGGCAGAAATCTCAGGAGCCACACTTCTCCACACCTGGAGCGAAATACAACCCAAAGTGTCTGAGTGGAGAGAAGAGAACACTTTCTCTGTTTGGGTTTCGGGTGAACTGACCCTTTAAACCTGCTCGTTGACGTCAGAAACACGCCACGGATCCAGAATGTGCGGTGTGCGCTATGTTGTACGCCCTGGACGCGTTCGATCACTTTGTTCGAGCCGCTGACAAGGAACCGCGGCGGCGGGGTCACTGATCCCTGTGAGAAAGGCAGGCGGTAACGTGTCAGATCAGAGTGCAAGCGGCCACAAGCGGCAGTACAGTACGTGGTGTGTACGCAGGCCACGTCACTGACTGAACTGGCTGACATCACAGGAGAGGACCATCGCAGCAATTATCCATTTTCCAAAAAGGTTTCATTTCATTTGTAAATGTTGCACTAATACACTTTTGAAAAAGCAAGAAAACCCCCCCCCCCAGAAAATGATTACAGTTAGTCAATAACTCATTAATTCCATGTCCTTACACGAAGGCACGATTCAGCCACAAAAGGAATGTTGAACCGGCTTTGAAGTGTTACTTTTTGTTATTCCTGTTGAGCTCTGAGCCCATTTTGGGGATACGTAGTTTTTCACTGGACAGGAAGGGGATGGAAAAATTGGAATCTGAAAAGTAGCTAAAGCGGTCAGATAAATGCGGTGGAGTGAAACAAGGCCAATATTTGCCTTTGAGATGTAGCGAAGTAGAAAGTCGCATAAAATGGAAATACCCCAGTGAAGTGCAAGCACTTGTGCCTGGTTACACTGAGCTGCTGCTGCCTGCTGCTGCCTGCTGCTGCCTGCTGCTGCCTGCTGCTGCCTGCTGCTGCCTGCTGCTGCCTGCTGCTGCCTGCTGCTGCCTGCTGCTCTGTGGCCTCTCAGGTTCAGGTGGCACGCTGCTGCTGGCACATTCAAAACAGGCCCATTTAAAACCAGTGTGCCATTCCATTTGAAAATTCAATCATCAATCTATGATTAAAAACACAGCCATGTGAGAGAAAGGGGGGCGGGGTCAGAGGTGACAGGAAGTCCGAGCAGAAAAAGCAGTGCAATATTCCTGTTAGCGTTGCCTTCGTGACGCTCTCTTTGACTGCGCGCTCTGCATTGCAATGACAAACAAGCGGCACGTATTGGCACCCACGGCCAGCGGAAACGCTTCACGCCGACGTGTCACTCGACTCTGGATTAAAAAACAGAAATGCTGGACGGAAGTAAGGAAACAAAGAAAATGAACCCCACGCTGGTGCACAGAGGGGTGCTGCGGTCCCGTTCACACAGTGGGCCCCTGGACTGCCGCAGGGCCCGGGTCCTCCTCTCTGCTCTGCTGGACTGGACTGGGCTGGCTCAGGCTGTCCATGGCGGCCAGGATGGAGGAGAAGCAGTGTTCGGTGTGGGCCTCCAGGGCCCCCGCCCGGCGCTCAATCAGCAGCAGGGCGTCTCGCAGAACTGGAAAACGAGGAGAGAAGAACGCAAAAGGCTTTAGTGCGGGGGCCGACGCGACGTGCGCCGAGGGCTCTCAGTGCAGCGTGTGCTCGTGCTGTTGCCCGCTGCAGACTGACGTGGAGACGTGGCGTCGATGCAGCTGAGGAGAAGCCGTCCGGCGTGCAGAACACAGGCGGCGAGGGGCCGATGGCTGCAGGCGTCTCTCTGGAAGCCCTGCCAACAACACCGTCACATTACACCGTCAGCATAGCGGAGCGTGGCACGCCGTGAGTAACGAACACGAGACGAGCGTGCAGTCCAGGATCCTTTCCCCTCGTGTTGTGTTCAAATCACACGCACGGTTTCCCCTGCGGAAGGATTTCTAACTGCCAAAAGAAATCCAGGTGAGAACAAACAGTACAACAACTTTGATCAATTCACTGATTGACAGTTTATCCATTTTAAGGATCAACTAATCAGCTAGCGTCCTTAGCGAGCAAAACGGACACGCTCTGGCTCCAGTGCGACGCTTTACCGCTCTTTTCTCCGTTTTCTATCCTCCTCGCCGCGTCACCATCGGTGCTGACGCCGTGAGCCTACGTCCGAACACACCAAGCGCCGAACCCCACCACCCCGGTTTCGCTTGAGCATCGGCTGCGATTGGCCGACTGCATCACCGCAATGGCACACAGAAGGGGAAAGGCCCCGGTCGGCGTATCATCTGATCATTCGGCCTGGGAAACGGACAAAGGAAAGACAAGAGAACTTTTCCCGTCTTTCATGTCTAATAAACCAGAAAGCTGTTGTTCTGCTTAGTAGGGCGGTTCGCCACCGTGCTGCCCAGTGCACGTACCCCCGTGGAAGCGCAGACAATGACAGACACTCGGGATCGTCTCAGATGACCGACGGCCTGCAGCCCGTGTCGTGAACGTTATAAAGACGTTGTCAGACCCCGCAGAAAAAAAGAAACAACCTTCCTGGCAAACAGAAAGGAGCAGCGTTTCTTTCAAGGGCGTCTGCGCTCTGCATCCGCTCTGGAGCGCAACGGGGGCCCCCCGGGGCTCGGCCCTCACCTGGTAGTCAGCCAGAGACGACTTCACGCCGTCCACGTCCACAGTGGGCGCAGCCAGCAGCTCCATCTTCTCCGACGCTGCGTGCAGCCGCTGGATGAGCTGCCCCAGGTGTGAACAGAAGACCTGGAACACACCCAACAGTCGCGGCTGCGTCACGCTACGCGTCGTAAAATCAAACCCTGCAGATTTGGGATTAGCAACGCAGTCAAAACCCTGTTTGTCACCATGACGGCAGTGGGTTCCACGGTGTCATCCGCTCACATGTAGGAATACTGCACTTTGACCTGCAGTCAGACTCTTGCGTGGCAGCTCAGATCGGGTCTCTACCTGGATGTGTTGCATCAGGGAGTCACTTTGCTCCGGGTCCTCGTGGCTGCCAGGCAGGGTGAGGCCGCCACACAGCTGCTCCACCAAAGCCTCCACCTCCCTGAGACCGGACCGACTCAGTCCCCCACCAAGAGGCTCCGCCCAGGCTCCAGAACCCCTCTTCGCGGCCTCAGAGTCCCTGCGATCAGCTGCTGAGGGACAGGAGAGGGATTTTGGAATCTTTGAGATGGAATCTTTCAGTGCGCTAAGCGCCACAAACTAAATTCCATTCACCGCCGCCGCCGCGTTGAGGTGGAGCGGAGGCAGAGATCTCTACACCTGGACAAATAAAAACCCAAAATATCTGCATGGAGAGATTCCAACAAAGAGGAAGTGAGAAAATGTGTTCTGTTGGAATTTGGGTGGACTGACCCTTTAAGGCCTGAAATACGCTTTCACAATAGATACCAGTGTGGGCAGCACTCCTCTCCTCTCTGCCCGTCTCATCTTTTCCTTGATCGTTGCCGTCCGGCTCTTTGGCGTCAGCCTCCTGTTTCTCAGGCAGGGGGATGGAGTTGGAGCCTGGGCCCAGAGACTCCCAGCGGGCTGTTACAGGCCGGCTCAGCTGGGCCGTCACCTCCCTCACCTGCACACAGGGACCAAATACTTTCAGTCTTTGGCAGAGGCGGACGCAGAAACTACTGAACATTAAAAACACTAATCCACTGAGTCCGCCTCTCCCTCCACCGTCGTGTTTGAACCTTCGATGAAGTGTTCCAAGACCGGTCCGTTCTATAACCGGTCCACTCGGCCTCTCTGTCCCACTGCACTCCTCAAAGTGTTCAGACATTCGGAGCCGACTGCAGTCACAACTGTGACAGGGATTATTGTCAAAAACACACCCCAAGAGCGTTGTAGCATTTATAGCCAGACCCAGCGATCGTGGGTGCGTTGGTGTTTGGTCACTCGGCCTGCTCCCTGGGTGGGGCATTTATTAATGCGGTGATTAGTTAAGGCAGAACCTATGCTGAGGTCCCACAACGCTTAACCTTAACCATAACTCTTTATTTTACTGCATTGTCGTACTGTTCACAAACGGTACCGAGGTCCCGGCCTCAGCTGTCAGTCATGGCGTTTTTATTTCATCAATATACTATTTGGAACCAAACTTAGCAGAAAAACGAACAGAACTGAAATTGAACGAACATCAGCGTGATAAGAACGACCAAAACGGACAGAAAGCATCTTTGGGGAAAATGTATTTGACGTGTACTCTGAGTTTTTAGTTTGGCTCATGTCCCAGCCGCTAGCATGGAGGGGGCGGGGTTTATGACCTGTACTGCAGCCAAAGTTAGCCAGCGCCAATGGTATGGAACGGTAAACACTTCCCGTCTCCTAAGCGGGCGTGGTCGACTCGCCCCAGTTGAATAATAATACATTTAATAGTGTTAGAAAGGAAAGAAACAAGCGTTATCTTTATCCATTTACAGTTTTAACGTTTAATTCATGGTTTCAAGGTCGCTTTTAAATTTCTGTTTGGTTGGAGCGCGACGTCGGCAGCGCTGCGGTGAAACCAGACGGACGGTTAGAGAACCGGTGTCGCCAGATCTCGCCAGAGTGTGTGGCTGGGACAGAGGCAGGTCTCGATCAAAGTTCACTTTCTCCGTGTCGGAATGTTCCGGGAGACGTGGCTCGCTCAATGTGGCTCCGACATGTACTTCGGTGACTACGGAGCGAAAGAGTCCGCCACGGTCTGCCGCTCACCCTCGCTTCTCCCACTGGCGTGACCGGACTCCTAAAAGGGGCGGGGCAGCGGCGAAAGCCACGTGACACAGTTACAGGAAATACAGCCAGCCACCATAGAGATGGTTTGGCTTCACTTTTGGCCAGCTGCCGTGTCGTCCATCTGGACGTGCAGTCTGTGGTGCCGAGTGTCCCCCCTCTGGAGCTCTGCCCACTGACATGGCTCCTTCCTTTCGTTCCATTCTCACACGGACCTTTTCATGGGACTTTGGCTTTCACGCTGTAAATGACGTGGCGAAGTACCATAACTTGAGATACATTTAGAAACACCCGCCACCGAGCCACAGCCGCCCCACACAGCAGCAAGAGATAAAAAAAAAGGAAAATGACACACAAAAAATGTTTTAGCTAAAACACATTAGGAGTCAACTGAACACCATTAAAACACCATGAAATCTTACATTTAGGTTTGAGAGTCTTTCCTGCTACTCTCTTAAATTCGACCCTCAACAGCACGAGTAGTTTTGGGAGATAAATAGTTAGATGTTTTATGTGACGATTACATTTTTACTCAACATGCCCGTATTTCAAAAATTGCCAATATTCTGTGTTTGATGCAAAAGCAATCCGTAAACTGAATTGCTCGTAAACCTAACAGGACCACACCACATTACTGGACAAGAGCTGAAAACCTTAGGCCAGCAATGAATAAACTGCTGTGACTGCACCTTACGGATTTAAGGCCCATACTGGTCGCGTTGCCATGTTCCAAGGCCTGGGCTGAGTCTAACTTGCAGCACTTTTTAAGTCTCTGCAGGTGGATTTTCAGACCACGGAGAAACAAATGCGATCTGGAAACG
The DNA here is from genome assembly GCA_011952105.1 of Coreoperca whiteheadi. NCBI lineage: Eukaryota > Metazoa > Chordata > Actinopteri > Centrarchiformes > Sinipercidae > Coreoperca > Coreoperca whiteheadi. The sequence goes on from CM022471.1 coordinate 26,995,663, forward strand.
TACTCTTTGGAAAATGATCGGCAGTAACGCAAAGTATGAGTGATGTGTAGTGAATAGGTTTCAAAAGCACCAGTGGGGTCCTTGTGTAAGAAGGTCCCTGCGTGTCCACAGCACTGACCTGTCTGGACAGCAGCTGCAGCTCCTCCAGCTGCTCGGGAAGAGGCCAGAACTCCTCGTCCACCTCCGCCCACACACACCTGGACTGTGGGAGAACACTGGTGGAGCGGATAAACGCAGTCGAGGTGGAAGAGGACGGTGCGCGGTGCTGGTAACGGTGACCGTCACTCTGGTAACGACGCATTCCACCTCGGTTCTTACTGCAGTCCGGACTGTTCCAGGACAAACCCGCAGGGTCCGTCCGAGAGAGCACGGCAGCGGAGGGCAGGCCATCTGAGGATTTGGTGAACCCCTGCCGGTCAGGTGACCTACGGCCCACGCTGAGAGTGCTTCTTTCTCTGCTCAGCCCGGTGCCGCTCACAGCGAAGCCCAACCCGGACAGGCTGGTGGAACTACAAAGGTGGTCCAGCTCAATCCCGGAGTCCTGCAGGTTGGGGTCTGTTTGGAGGAGAGAGTCTCCCTGGAGCTCGGAGCTGTCCCTCTCACTGACCGCCTGTCCTGGTCTCAGAGGGTAGGTGTAGTCCAGCAGGGCTTGGTACTCCCTGTTTGGGTCCCAGCCTGCAACATGCCTGTCTGGAGATGGAGGCAAAGCTTTAGGGATGGCACAGGCCCAGTAGTTCGCCTGATAGGGAGACACTGGGTGTCCTTTTGAGTGCGCTTCCGAAGAGCATAGTTTGGTCTCGCCCCCACCTCTCTCTCTCGCTCCCCCCGGCCTGAGCTGAGTCCGGCCTGACCTGGAGTACCCTGAGCGAGGGGTGTAGGTTGGATGCAGGACAGTGGAGGTCAGTCGCGGCCTCCGAGGAGGATTTAGTCTCTGGACCTCCAGGATGGAGCCCGAGAGGCTCTGCTGAGCTGACCTGCTGCCAGGAAAAGGGGATCCAAAAGTGGGTTCTTCGTGGCCCAGCCAGCCGCTGAGCTCTGAGATCCCCAAGGGTGGGCTGAGGTCTTCTCTAGAGGCCGCGGGAGGGGAGCTGTCACTGTGAGAGAGGGCGAAGCTGTCTGGGGTCATCTCCCCTCTTGCTCTGGTCATGGCAGTCCGTTGTGGATCCTCTTCTCTTCTGCTAACGCCCAAGTGTTTCTCCTACAAGGCAGGAAACGGACAGAATTAAAAAAAGGATACCGGAACATTGCTGGCTTCATCGCTCTGTTAAAGTAAAGGCGTTCTGTTATGTACAAGTTCTGTAACGGCTCTATTCAAACATGACCGGACCGTTGCAGAAACTGCCCACAATGCTCGCGTGCTATTGAGGGTCTGAAACACAGCATTCTGTCAGATTCTTTGCAGGACTTTGCTAGTTTTTGACTAGCAAAGTCAAACTGTCTTTTTTTATAACAACATATTATGTACCGGTCCGGTAGTCCCATTTTCAAATCTCCAGCCAGCTTTTAGCACGGACTTAATATTCTTTCTTTCTCCCAGACCTGATTGGGCAATATCGCGCGATGATTGGTTATCATGCCGCTTCCTTGGTAGGCGTGGCTATCAAGAGAAAAAAAAAAAAAAGAGAACACGAGTGTTGAAAAGAACCCCTCCCAGCGCCTGCAAGGCTACCAAAAACAGCCCAAACCTGGTTGGCGCTCCTCACGCCATGACGTCATCAAACATTACCTACTTTTTTTGGAGAATCAGTAGCAATAAATAAATATTACACTCTGAGAAGTGATTCACTCGGTCCCCCTCACCTCCTCTGCGCGCCTCTGTGGACATGTCTTCTTTAAGATAGATGCGTGCTGTTCTGCAGAGAACAGGGGCCTTCTCATTACATACTGTCTGTCCGTCAGATACCTGGAGGTGGACGCCAGCGTAACGCTTTTGTGTGCTCCTCCTCCGTCGCTTTCCGTCTCCGTCTTGCCTCTTGTAGGCGGACTCAGGCATCTCCTGCTGCGTTTAAACTCTGGGAGATGCGTCTTCCACCGCTGGCTGCATCGGTTGGCTTCCATTGGACAAGGGAAATGTAGGAAGGTCTGATCATCTAAAAGGAGCATACCAATAGAGAAACTTTCAGTGTTACAAAACAAGACTTTGTTTTCTAGGAAAAGGGTCAAATGTGTTTGGTTTGTTCGTTGAAAACTCACTTATTATTGGATGCTTTTGGTTTCATCCATGCACCTTGAAAGAGCTGCCCCGTTATGCCAGAGCTTTTGGTCCATTGTCCTCTCCACGGCACGAGGGAGCCCTCTAATAACACATAGGAAAGAGGTACAGTAAATAAAGACAGAGGAACACATTCACAGACAACTCGAGAAGTAAAAGAAGCAGAGAACTCAGAACATTTCGGACCTAAAGCACATATTCATAAGGTCGAATTTCTCTGAAAACAAAACTTGTGATCAGAATAATTAGAACTGATGCTAGAATTAAGACATCCTACACATAGGCCTAGGTGCTTTAAGCCACATTAATTCATTTTTTGGCCACTTGGGGCCAGCAGAACAATCTGAACACACCCTCCGACATATTACCGCCATATAAGGTTTTTCACAGCAAAACGTTGCCTATTTACACATCAGACTAGAGCTTTGCGCAAGTGTAAAAGTGAGACCCCTACCCGGCCCATAACAGCGTCTTTAAGACCCACCCCACCTGATCCTGACAGTCACACTGAGACCCAAACCCAACCAAGAGACCCAAAGCGGTTAGAACAGCTAGTCAATCAGCAACTCTTCGGATAAGGCACATATCAAGTAACACATTCTGTGGTTCCAGCTGCTCAAATGTGAGGATTTAAGAGTTTTCATACAAAATAATCCCTCTCGATCATCACCCACTAGAAGTGTGTGGCGGTGGCCGCCCTCTGCCTGTATTCTCTTAGTTTTGTTTTTTTATTAGTTTGCTGTGTTCGGGACGTTTCTGGGCGTCAAGCTTTGGGCAGTGGTGTGTCACCCCCCCCGCCAATAACAATCAGAAAAGAAACTTTATTTCTCCGATTCACTGCTTCACGCCGCCCCCTCTCTTCATTCACTCCCGAGCTCTCTCTCTCTCGCTCTGAGGCGGGGAGGAAGGCCCGACTTTGAAACGTGTGGTAAAGTACAGCAGCCAACAAATCCTGCTTACTCTGCCTGTAATACAAATATATTGATAATTCGAGCTTTAAATATATAAAACTACAATATGCATTTTAATTACCAGGACAAACACATCCAAGCGACGTCCAGGAACACCGACAAGTGCAGATTCTAGCTTTAAACATTCGTTCCAGATAAACACACACATCTAAGTGGCACGTACACACCTGCAGCTGCTTAGTGAGTGGAACGTCTCGACCCCTTGTTGTGGGATCACTAAGCAGCGGGCCGATCAGCATCCAGTCGGGTCCAGGGTGTAATGATATGCTCGCTCCTCACCTGACTGATCTCATTAACACTGCATGCTCAGACCTGCCTGTGCTCGCCGCACCAACGGGGACGAATACTCTGTCCTGGGGGGGGGGCGGGGGGGGGCTGTGGACACACCATGTTGAGAACTCCGAGACCATGGTTCACACTATCAATGTTAAGTAGAAAAAGGTTCTGGCTCAGCTGCATTTTGTAAATGTAAACGGACTGTACTTGTATAGCGCCTTTCTAGTCGTCTAGTACTCAAAGCGCTTTCACACTACAGATCACATTCACCCAGACACACACAGTCATACACTGATGGCAGCAGCTGACTGCCCATCAGATCAAATTATACTAACCATTCACACACACACACCGAAGGCACTTCGGAAGCAATTTGGGCTTCCGATCTTGCTTAAGGACACTTCGACACGTGGGCGGGGGAAGCCGACCTTCCGATTGGTAGACGACCCGCTCCGCCACCGAGCCACAGCCGCCCCATTCATGCTGATAAATCTGAAAAGTTTTGACAACAATGAGTGGGTGGTCTGCTACACACCAATGAGTGTCCGACAAGGCGCAAATATGGAACTCTGGCACTGTGTGAAATATAAATAACGATCACCTGAGGGTACTGCTTGAAATGTTTCTATATTCCTGTCCATGGAGGAAGTGTGTGGAGAGAGGGAGGTCTGGGCGTCTCTGCTCAGACTGCTGCCCCCGGGACCCGGCCCCGGGTAAGAGGGAGAAGATGGACGGGTGGATATCTTGCTCAAGGATACTTCGACATGCGGAAGTCGGGATTGAACTGCCGACCTTCCACCTTGGTGGACGATCGCTTTGCCGCCAAGCCACAGCCGCCCAGTGAACTTGGGAGCTATTAGTTTTTACGCTATTATCTACCTGGACCCTAAAGACAGGAATTAATAAAAGATTTTACAAATTAATTCATTAGAATTCAAATGAATAGATTAAACTACTAAGTATTTGATGAATGGTCTCAGTACGTACACAAAGTCGAAATGTCTGCTGTGCAAAAAGACTGTGAAAGATGGCGAGCCACGATTGGGTCGAGTAGTTAACTAAAAGTAAAGATCTTTGCACCTTTTTGCTGACCTGAGCTGCATTTAGAATCCGATTTCATTTTCAGTCTTTTCAGTCATGTGATAATAAACAAACGGGAAAACTAAAGTAGTGATATTTGAGGTGAAAGAGAAACCCCTAGGCAACATTAAGGATTCATGTGCCGTATAGGACTGACTGGCCCATCTACCATGCAGGTACCCGGAGGTCTGCCGGTGCTCAGTTGATAGCGCAACATGAAAACTTCAGGAGATATAAAGAAGAGTCTACCCAATAACATATTAAAAACATGAAGTAAACCAGAGTTTACGTCTTTTTTTGCAAATTTAGGTTTGAGGGGACCAAAAGTATTGAAACTGTGGATTACTGTTCTGTTCAATTATGGAGACGATATCTGTGTCTTTAGGTGGGGTGGAGGGCCGTTTATCTGAAAAGCTAAAGTGAACTTGCTCCTGAAGTTGACTCCCTTCCCTCTTGGTGGCATCACTTCCCCATTGCTGTGCTTCAAATCCGCATTAGGCCACGTCACACGCTGCCCCCCGCCAACGAGAGGAAACGTTCGAATTTCAGCCCACACCGAGCTTGTGCGCACCAATGCTGGTGAACCCAGTTTCCTAACGCGTAATGACCGTTAACTCACCGCTGCTCTTCACGGTCGCGTTGTGATATCATGCTTTAAGGCACGGCATCAGACCCACTGAAAGCATCCCATGAGCCCATTTATAAGAAGGGCACAAACATTCCGTAACGCGGGCAAATGGCGTCTCAGGGATGTTGTCTTCCTCCGTCTCTTTGTTCTCAGGGTTCGGGGCGGCGGGCGAACCTCTAACACTTGTCCTCCGTTGGGACGGTGTGCCTGGTTTCCATGGCGATGGCCTAGAGAGGACGGTGCTAGACTCCAGATGGAAGATTGCCACAGGACTGGCTGCAGGACGCGGGCTCTCGGCAGGATCACCAGAGAGGGCGTGAAGCTCTGAACTTAGACAGCAACGGGTACGGGTGCGTCGCCAGGAAAATACAGTGCCTGGTCATATTCCACCTTAGCAAACACAACAGGCAGGCAGACTCCAGAAACAGCAGCACGAGTCCGGTTTTCTACAATACAGTAGACGATTTACAAGACGTATTTGGAAACTGATATTTCCCTGATAAATGTATCGCCTTTTTAAACTAAATCAACTAATTGTCAGTCCAAAACCCAAAGAAAGGATATAAAGACAGGAACAAAAAAAAAAAAAAAAAACAGGAAATTGGAAAAACCGGAACCAGACGAGGTTGCTGGTTTAGCCTGTTTAATCACTGTATTTCCCATCAATCGACTTATTACTTTTTGGACGCCTTGCTAGCACCAGAGCACTCTTGATTCAGACTGGCAGCGCACAGTTTGACTCGTCACAGCAAGCAAGGCACTGGTCAGGTTATTAGTTACACCTGTGCCGCGAAAAGGTTTTATTCACCTTCTGGTTCACTCCTCCTCCTCCTCCTCCCCCCTCCAGTTCATAGTTAGTCTCTACGTTTCCCCTGTAAGTAGTGCCGGATCGCACAGTTTCTTGCGAGGAACCGTCGCGCCGGAGAAACGTGAGCCCCGAGGCCTCCGATGCGGAAGATAAACCCCGCAGGCACACCGAGAGCTCGCGTCACTGCTTCCGCCGCGGAGCTGTCGGCGTGTCAGGCAGGAACAGTTTGCGGGCCAATCACCAGTCAGCTGTGCTACATACACACTTAGTGTGTGGGCCCTGTCAACGCCTTGGGCGTGAAAAAAGGCGTTGTGCAGCCGTCTTCGTGGACATTTGACACAGCCGATCGTTCCTTGCGTTTGCATATTTTAAGTATGTTGGTTTAGCTCTAGGGCATCGTGGTTCCTGGATTACCCGGGAGCGGCAGCAGTCAGCGAGTGTAAATGGTAAATAGCTCCTCTCTAGTCCTCCGACTACAGAGCACATTCACCCCGTGCACACGCCCTCAGCATCTTGCTCAAGCACACCGCGAACATCACCTCTCAAGCCGGGATCGAACCGCCGACCTTCCGATTGGTGGACGACCCGCTTTTCCACCAAACCACAGCTGCCCCGTGAACTCGGGAGCTATTAGTTCAGAGTTTTTATCGATTACTAAAGGGTGCTCCACAAGGTTCAATGCTTAGTCCAGTTCTTTTTACAATTTATAGCCATAACATTCCGTCATTTTTAACTAACTTTATACACGGATGATACACTTTCCTTTAAGGTTCGCCAGGACGTGCTTAAGGATCTTAACCTTGTACTGGCAAACGCTCGTCTTATTTTGGCCTATTCGAAACGTCTCCAAGCGAAGACGGCACCGTTTAAGAGACTGAAGCTAAAACCTGAAGCCACGGCCGGCGGGAAGCTGCGAGGGCGTGGGATTAAAGCAGAAGCGACATCGCTGCTTTGTGCGTCCCAACAATGCGTCTTCAACCCGTATCCAAAAAACCCTGCTTTTAGACGCGCCCTAGCTTACCGACAAGCGGAGCTTACACGCCCTGCAGCTTCCAACTAAGGCTCTTTCATTTTTCTTTGGGACCTTCTCGTAAATTCGGCGTCATTATGATCCACCATCCTTTTCATTAAATCTCTTGTTTCAAGTATTTGACCCCCCCCGCCGGCCGCCCAATAACGTTAGGCTATTTGGCCGGCGGAAGTCAAACCGGCAGTCACTTATCTCAAGTCTCAACGCAGTGAAGTGTGCCCAACTCACTCCGGAAGCAGCCGTTAACACCGCCAGTGTCTAAACAACCCAAAGAGCAGACACGTACCACATTTGGCCCCGTGGTCCGGCCGGTAGCGGTAGCCCGGGTGCGGTAGCCCTCCTCACACTGCCGCCTCCTTCCTCCAACCGTGCTGCCTTCAGGTGCTTCCCCTTAAATCATGTACGAAGTCATTTCACACTCGTCTCTTCGGAACATCGGTAATTAGCAGACAGGGACGGTCTGCTAATTACGAATAGCAATTATTCGCATAACCGCTTAAAAACAACAGAAATAATCCGTGCCATTCATATTACTTGTATTACTTTGTGGGGTGAAAGGTCACAATTATTACAATATTGCTGACGGCATTTGAACGCAACACAACATACACCTGAGTTTAAGTTGAATCAGGAGCAGCAGGCCTGGGGCTCTTTAGTGTGTGTATATCTTTATATTAGTCAATCACTGCTCACTCATCAGACAGAATGCATCAGCACCACCAATACTGCCACTGCTACAAAGACTGGCAGTAATGAGGATGATGATAGAATAGAATTCAGTGAAAACACTGGTTGCAATCACTGAAGTTTCACCTACCAGAGTTTTGGTTTCTTTTTCTGTGGAGCCACACATACAGAAATCCCACGATAATAATAATAATAATAATAATCTGCATCCCGTACACCTCGTACTGGGCTTCCTGGCAGGAATGGTGAAATGAGACGAGTCGTTTGGAAGCGGTGTTCGAAATGAGGCAGCAGAGGTCTTTTCCAAACTCTCGTGCTTCCAGTATTCTCGCATTATGATCAAATGTTATGTGCATTTATTAAATACAACAAGTCACTCTGACGCTGCTTTAAAATGATTGTTTAATGGGTCAAGGAATGTGGGAGCCCCACATAGTCAGATTCTCGGAGGTACAGTTATCTGTCTGAGACGCTCAAAATGAACGGATCCACACGCAGGCCTCGAACGTAGACGCATCTTTCCCTTTTGTTGATCTTAACATTGATACCTGTGGACAGAGCACAGCGAGCTTACCGGGCCAGCGCTCAGATCCGGGTCCTGCTCTCACCTGCAACACAACACCATCGACGTGCGAAACGCGTCTCCGAGCGTCGCCATGACCCCTTGGACAAAGTGCACAACGTGAACAGCCGTGATGAGAAACACGAGTCTTTTTACAGAGTTCAGTTGTCCAAAACGTGTGCTCGGACTTCTCTCGCGCTCCCTGTAAGTCATTGCTACAGTCCTGTGTCTTTGCCTTGAGAGCAGAATCTCAGACTTCTGAGTGTGCGGCACAAACAACGAATGGTTTTTGAAAAGGGGCCGCCGACTGTCCACCTCCACAACACAGGCGCGGCGCATCAGATGTACGGGGGACGAACTAGAAGTCGACACAGCGGCCCTTCCTCTCCCAGTCTCCGTAGCGGGTGGGCTCCGGACCCCGAGGACCCCCCTTCTCCTTGGTTACAGGGTTCACGTCATCGGGGAACTCTGGAGGACAACGAGAGAAGGGTTGAGTTTGAAAGATGCCGGGCTCTCATCACGAAGGTTAGAACCTTTAGTTGGCGCTTTGACAAACATTGGTTCAACTGAAGGTCCACTTACAAGCTTTTCCACCCGAGCTTTCAACCACATTTCACGGTCTCCTTTGGCTGATGGGAGTCCAATACTGTCAGGTAATGACACCGGAGCAAACTCCACACTGGAAAACGCTGGCAGGTGGGCCTTGAGCTAAGAAATCCTGCTTCACACTCCACTTTGAGAGGTGCGGCTTTAACTTTATGGCGTTTGGTGAATTGTTTATGTTACCCTAACACTGTGTAAATGGGCTGGACGAGATATGAGAGACACATCTCTGTATAATGGGTTACAATTGAACAGAAGCGTTTTCCTGTACACTTGTGCGTGAATGTGGTTCCTTAGCAGCACGCACGCGCAATCTACAATGTAAGAACCAAGTCCACGCAGCGTTTCCCAAACCGCTCCTGGAGGCCCCCCTCGTCCCGCCCGTTTTTGGTCTCTCCCGGTCCCAACACAGCTGACTTCCAGGATCAGCATCAGCGTTGTTCCTCTGAATCTGCGGTATTGGAGCGTTTCCCCACTGTCAATGCAACTTTTTAAACAATTTGCCAGTTTTATTGACCTTCGTCTTCATGTTTTTGCCCACAGGCATCAGCGGAATCCCTATAAACCCATCTAACTGCCCGAGTCACGGTTCCACTTGTGTTCACTCGCAGTCAAAGAACAACTGCAGCTCTTGTTCAGCATTATCTCTGACGCTCAATTATTAGAATAATAAAAAAATTAAATCTTCAAGTTGTATGCTGTATAGATTATGAAGCCCCTTGAGGTGTGATTTGCTATGTAAATTAAATTGACAAGATAATATGTATCAGCCATAGATATACTGTGTATCCCTAATAGTAATCGTTATTATGTAATTATATGTATGAGTGTAATGATCATCTGAAGAGTTACAATGCTAAGGGGGACTTTGATTCTACTCATAATTCAGCTGAGGTTTGGTAGGCGGCTGTAATGGGGACCATTTGCTTTCTATCTGCCTCTGCCAGGTCCCTGAGTGCGGGTCAACCCCCCCCCCCCCCTTCTCACTTTCCAGAACATCTTTGCTCTTCTCCTCCGGGTTGTCAAACCGCCCCTGCGGGGTTTTGGCTTTCTTCAGCGGCTCCGTGTCCTTCACCGCTCCGCTGGCTGCCCGCGAACCGCCTGCACAAAGACACAGCGGGGATTTCAGAATAAAAGCCGGGAGTAACACGGC
>CM022471.1:27010048-27023961 GCA_011952105.1 Coreoperca whiteheadi
TTGGCTCTCAGCCTCCGGGGGTCCCAGATGTTCTGCTTGCACACAGTTTGTAAAGCGTTTCTACAAAAGAATAACAGCCCAGCAACCTGTGAAATGCGGTCAGAAATATGGTCGATGTTGAATGTGTCCATGGCCAAATTGCCATTAAATAGCACATTCTTTTTCGTTCAATCAGATGCTTGCTGGCCTTTTGGCCCATTTATTCCTAAATGATGAAATGGTAAAATGGAAAGATAGGTGGACAGATACCCTCGGTTTGGTGCTGTAAATCACCGCATGGAGTCCTTTTCATTCTGTCTGGTGATGTGTCAGATTAGCTGATTGAATTCTAAAACAAGTGCCCTGCTATTTTGCAGTTGAGTAAAGAGTCCACTAACATGGCAGATAAACACAGACAGACACCCATGGCAGAGGTGCTCACATAGCTTTTCTTTTGTCACACGTCAAATATGAAAATATGCTGTTTATGAAACACCAAGTCCCTTATGGTAAACTCACTGATGTCCTGGTCCTCTGGGGGGGGGGGGGCTTTTTGGAGCACCCTGCTCATCGCGACGCCTCCAAGGTATTTCCAAACTGTCAGTCTGGTGTCTGCAGGGCTGAAGCAGGGATTTCGGTCCAGGACGCTGAAGGACAGCCTACAGATCAGGCTGTGGACCCCCATTATAGGGGGGCAGTGCTGAGGCTCCCCGTCTGAAGCCTGTCAGTCTGAGCGGGGGAGAAAGGGAGCCAGCGGGGTCCTGATCACCAGGACCTGTGTCGGGCGTCGGGCCTCCTGCGTGCCGGGCTCGGTGTCCCCGCCCCCTCCAGCTGGAGGCCGCGTGTCGCCTCTACTCGCAGGCCGACACGCTGCCGATCTTGGCGGTGTTCTCGGTCCAGGGCTGCAGGTTCTGCAGGGCGAACAGGGAGCTGTTCTGCAGGCACAGCGGGTCCGGGGTGGCCGGCTGGCTCACGGTCTTCTGGAAGGCCTCCTGCTGCAGCTGCATGAGGATCCGGTTGGCCTGCTGCCGCTCCGCCTCCCGCTCCTCCGCCGTCTGCCGCCTGCAGCAGCAACAGGGAAACAGCGCGGAGTCGCTCTCAGGCCTCTCATCCCATTCCCCTGACACTCAGTTTTAGCTTTACTACGAACTCTATATGCTGCACGACATTCCCGTTTATTTGATGCACGTTTCGGCTGCTCCATTGTTTTACCGCTTTATTTAACAGGTCCGGATTTGTTCAGGTTACAAAAATTACTGGGAGCGCAGTCAGCAGCCTTTTCTCCTGCTCAAATAAATATGTTCTTTGAGGCTACTGGAGTGCATTGCGACAGTGCAATGCCCAGAAGACAACTATAGCCTATAATAAGAATTAAAGCAGCTCAAGAGCCTCGTTTTGAAAACTGTAGCGGGCACTTTAGGCTCCAATCATTTGATAGGAGCTCCAGGGAATCGAGTTTCTCAGCTAAAAATTCACACAACCCCCCCCCCCGAGTTCTCTGCTTGTTTAAAACGTTTTCTGCCCTTATTTGCAAAACGCAGAAACCATGCCCCGTATTCCACAGGGGTCGATCCCGCTCTTGGTTTGGTGTCCACGGTGCGCCGCAAGGTTTCACTTTGCTTTTAAATCGTTTTGAAAGCGATGAAAACTCTTCCAAAGGATGGTAAACTAGCAGTCTAATGAACGCGCCGTTTTATTGCCCTTCGTCTCTGAACAGGCTGTTCTGCACCGATTTACATTTCATGCGGGGGTTAATGCTGAATCCACTTCGAATTTGAAATGAATGTGCACGCCAAACCGGTCTATAATGGGTATTATATGATTCATAAATAAAAACAAATAAATCCTACCTTCACGACAGGTGATTCTATTATTTTGCCCCCCCCCCCAATCAATGAGGGTCGGCTACATGACAACCCCCCCCCCCTCCTCTCTCTGTATCTGAGTGAATCCTTGCTTGTTTCCTGTTGTGATTTGGTGTAAAAGGGCACACAGGAAGAAAACCGCCGTGGTATAAATCTGGCGCTTCCATCTAGGCAAAGACATAACAGTCAGTCAAAGAAGACATGTGTCCCCCCCCCCCCCGCCCCCCCGCCGTGTCAAGTGCAACGTGCTTTCACCTCCATTTGGTGCGTCTGTTTTGGAACCAGGTCTTGACCTGCGCGTCGGTCATCTTCAGGGCCTTGGCGAGGGCGGCGCGCTCGGCGGACGCCAGGTACTTCTGCCGGTGGAAGCGTTTCTCCAGCTCGCAGATCTGCAGCCGCGTGAAGGACGTCCGCGGCTTCTTCTTCTTGGGCGGCGTCCGGTTCTGGTAGGGATGACCTACGCGACGCGTTACAGTCAGGGGTGAGAGGGACACTGGGCGGGGCGGGACGGGACAGGACAGGAAAGGCCAGGAGAGGGAAGGACAGTGCGGATCAGGACAGGAGAGGACGGGAAAGGACGGCACACCTCAGGGCAGCGGGCGCAGGCTGGAAGACAGGAGGCGGCCGCGAGAAGAGCTGGGTGCCCCCCCCCCCCGGCCCACCTTCTCCAGCACATTATTGGCGTCACTATGGCATGCAAAGCACCTTGAAAGAACATTAGCAGCCTGTTAAAGCTATATAATGATAATTCTACAAAGGGCTGAGAGGGACAGACACACGGACAGACGAAGAGGACATACAGTGTCATGAGGTTGGGCCCCCTCCAGGATGCCCGCTCAATAAATCCCAACGAACTCTTATTATTATTCACCAATTTGAATTACTTTAGACTTCACCGACTTCATACAACATTAAGGAGCACAGCAGAACCAAGCCATTGTCCTGTTTCTTTCCTCTTCATTTTCTTATTGGAAAAGGTTGATTCTTGTCTGTATTAAAACATAGCTGTCAATGAAAAAGAGCTCGTGAAAGGAGCTTTTTTGGGATCCGTTCATTTTGTACATTTAGTTTGAATGCCGTTTTATTTTTATGTTTTTGAAGGACACCCGGCTACCGTAGCTCAAACGAGTCCCCGTGTGATGGGGACATCTGGTTCTGGTGGTGAAGAGAAATATATATATATATATATATATATAAATCCAGCTACAAACGCCAAACACGACACATCTCTGTCTCTAATAATGAATGAATAATGGCCAATGCTGAGGACCCACACCGGGGGTCTTTACAATTACAACATGTATTTTGTAAAGGTGAAATGATTTACAGCTGAGAGCCGCAGCCTCAGTTACATCTTTTGATCAGGCTATCTTTTGTCTTTTAAAAATAGACTAGAGTAATCTAGGAATTTTTGCCTTGTGTCTATTATTATATCATTTTATATTATATTATGTTATATTCTATTCTATTCTATTCTATTCTATTCTATTATGTTATGTTATAATATTTTACGTTATGTTATGTTATGTTATATTATATTATTTTATATTATATTATATTGTATTTTACACCTACCTTATATTACGCTGTTATATTATATTATATTATATCATATTATATTATATTATGTTATATTATATTATACTGTATTTTACACCTACCTTATATTATGCTGCTATGTCATGTTATATTATATTATATTATGTTATATTATATTATGTTATATTATATTATACTGTATTTTACACCTACCTTGTATTATGCTGTTCTGTTATATTATGTTATGTTATATTATAGTATAGTATAGTATTTTATATTGTATTACATTATACTATATTATCTTATATTGTATTTCACTGTATTTTACTGGACCTACCTGTGAACCTGTCTTTGGTGTAGCGTCGGTTGCTCTCCATCCAGGGGAACGTCAGCGCCGTCAGGTTGTTGATGGTTCCGCTCATCGGCGGCACGGAGGCGTTCGCGGAGCCCAGGGGCCGGTGCGCGGGGACCCGGATGACCCCGGCGGCGCTCCCGTCAGGCCCGTTCGCACTCGCGCCCATGTTCACGTGATAGGCTCCGCCGAGGGAAGCCGCCCCGCACGAGCCGCTGCTGCCGTTATATCCGCTGCTGCCGCACGCGAAGCCGCCGCTCCCGCCGCCGCCGTAGGCCGCGTGTCCGTAGTCCGGCTCGTGCGTCCTCGCGCCCAGCATGCAGCTCTGCTCCACGTTGCTGAGGATCTGGTCGATGCCGAAGCTGATGGGCTCCAGGTGCGCGTGCTGCGGCAGATGCGCCCCCAGTATCCCTATGTGGTCCATGGCCTCCGCGAGGCCCCCCGCTCCGGCGCGAGGAACAGAGGTTGCTCCACGCGCCGCTCCCTGGACCCTTCCGTCTGGGATGGTCCTGCTCGAGCTCCGGCCCGTTATCTAGCGAGTGCGTCTGTGTGCGCCTGCAGGAGAGGGAGGCTGCCCCCCCCCCCGCTTGCTGCGCCGCCAAACAGACAGCGCGAGATTAAGAGCCAATAGGCCTGGAAACGCGATTGGTTAAATACTGTGGGAGCTCTGTGGGGGCTTTCTGGCACACTTCATAAAACAGTGATTAACAACTGGACGAGATCAATAGCACAACTACACACGCGCACACGCACACGCACACGCTAACGGTTTATTCTGAAGCTTCAGTTTAGCACTTTGGACAAAACCGTTTTCAATTTCAGTGTGTTGGCAGATACAGTCTCAGATGAGCAAACCCCCCCCCCCCCCGAACACGGTGCCGTTGCAGTTAGTTTACATTCGTGCTCCCATTGCAGCAGCACTCATGCTACTAATTCTATGGGACTAAGAGTTATTGCAGCCAAACAATGACTTTAGCCATGGAGCCCCAAAAGTTGGGCTGATCCCTTACTATTGAGTAACTGCTGATCTACTATGTGTTGGTTGCTTCTTGATGCTGTTTCCTGCAGCTGCACAGTGCCTTTGGGGAAGCAGCAGCAGAGGGAGCCCATAAAGGACCCGTTTTCGTGGCAACAACAGCAACAGAAGCTCAGCGGTACAAGGGCGGGCGGCACCATGACGCGGGGGCGCTGCGGGCAATTCACACAGCCTCGTGTGTTTGGATCCATGGCGCAGAAATGTGGGGGGCCTTCATAAACTGGCCTAATGGGGCCAACATGTACAGTATAAATCACTGAAAAATAAGTGATTTTTAATGTTGGCTACTCATTTGCTGTTGTGGAGCTGTGCCATTATTAATTCATGTGTCCGCACTATGCTGTGTCCGGGGCATCTGAAGCCAGCCGAGCCCCCCCCGACTTAAAGGGACATTTTAATAATAGCCTACAAATAAATGATGGCCTTAGTTATTATTTGGCATCAGGCTACATCCATTAGAACGGGTGTATTGGGATTGGAGGGGGTCTTCATTGTGACGTAACACGTGGATGTGAGTGTGTGTGTTGGCAGTAGATCAGGAATAAGGAGCGGCCCTGTGCCTGTTAACGGCGCTCTGCTGGTGCTGTTCCAGCACACACACACACACACAGCCCACCAACAACTCGATGGGAAATTAAACCCTGTGGATCATTGATTGTCTCTGCTCTTAGCAGCCGCCGGGGCTTCATTACTTCCCATTAAAGTGGGCTGATTAATATTTGATGTGCCTTGAACAGCTCTCATTGGCCAAATGTGACCGACATCCCGTTTTGAATGTTTTAACGGAGAGGTGTGCGCTTAAATGGGGGGGGGGGCGTGGACACAGCGGCCAAGCGACTGGCTGAGCTCGACCCGGGGCGTCATGGGGGCCCGACGCCGCGCAGGTAAAGGAAGCTGAGCCACCAGCAGTGAGAGCTGCTTCAGCTCTGATCACAAGGCAAAGTGATTCAGTTTTTTTTTTTTTTTAAACAAATGGAAAAAGAAGGGAACATGCAGGCAGCACAAACCGGCACACAGTGGTTAATAAAAGAAATCAAAAACCATCCAGCATTTCTTGTTCAGTGCTCGGGGATTTGTTAGAATGACCATGTTTACACAGTATCTTTTCAAAGCCAGTCTCCGGGTTGATTTCTCGGCCCTTTAAGCAGCAGCAGCAGCAGCAGCAGCTCCACACAGGCCGACAGGTCCGCGTCACCCTTATGGCAACGTCACTGCAGCATTGGCCAATGGCTGCTCGGTGCTTGGGGTTTTTTCTTGTTGCTGCTTCCGGAATCACTTACCGGCAATGTGCTTTGCGTTGCTTGAGAGGCTCATGCATTTTCTCTTAAACCTATACGGCTACATGTTTCCAGTTTATTAGGTTGACTACAGAAGTCTCATACAACAGGCCTGCAAGAAATCCTCCCTTCATGGAGGCCACAATGTTCCCTCTCTGAGGTGTTGTTGTTGCAGGCTGGTAAACTCTGTTTCCCAATGTTTCACCTGCCCTTATTGATGTAAGCAGGGTGGACAAAACATTAGAGCCACCTCTCAGTAAGGCAGGACAGTAGCGTCTATGATCCCCCCCCCCCCCCCTTAAATGGTGCCAACAAAAACCTGAACCCAACTTTCATGAACTCCTCCAAACAGAAGGACATGTAAGTCCTCAACGACTCACAGCTGTTTCTGATCTGACCTCACTTTCCTGTCGTTGGTCGGTGCTTTCCTAAAGATTCGTGTCAGCGTTGGCCGAGCGGTCCCTGCCATGATTACGGCTTGCGTCGATGTAGGGAAGAGTTGGGGAGCGATCCCGGTGGTGGGGAATGGAAATGGACTGCAGCGTCCTGTGTCAAAGTCCCATGCTGTCATGTCTCTTGGGAGGACATTGACTTGACGAAGGTAGGGTTCTCGCAGGCCAGGGCCGCTCTATTCGTTTTAGCCAGGTGTATGCAATAAACTGGCACCAGAGAGAGACTTTATTGCCCCCAAAGACAAAGTGTAGATAGTATGGAATCATGTCAAGATATCACATTCGAGGCTGATGCCAGACAAGGTTCCAACAATTGAACATGAACAGCAAACAAGTGTCAAAATCATTAAACAAGTCCTTTTTTGTTTGAATCTCTATTTTTGAGCCCACGTTCAGCAGTCATTTAGAGAGAAATGCATCCAAGTGGAGGCCGGAGCAGCAGCTGCTTCATCGCACAGCAGCCACCCGAATGCCGACGAGGCAGGCAGCAGGACGACGTCAGTGGCTCGTTCCCGAAAGTGGCTTACAGGCAGGTAACAGGAAGGGGGGCAGCTAGAGGCCCAGGGGACAGAGGCTCGAAGGCAAAAAAAACAAACAAAAAAACCCAAGGCAAGGAAGCAACTGGGACGACGTGACAGAGGAGCAAAGGCTCTGACGCCCGCTATATGTGGAGAGACGCGGGGGAGGCCAGGTGAGGGGACCGAGGTGGGTCGCAGGGCAGACGGGCGCGGCAGCATCCCTACTGACTCTTTGGATTGCGTGCATATTTACATCTTTGGAACCATCAAGCTGTTGGAAGATCTCTTCCAGCATTCTCCCAGGCCCCCGGCGCTGCATGGTTTAGGGTCCAGACTGTGGAAAACGAAGACGAGAAACATCAACCTTGCACGCCAAAAAGGGTTTAACAAAAGACAGTTTCACCCCCTTGTGCATCAAATACCACAGAGTTGCACAGTTTGTATATGTAAAACATGTTGAGGTGTCCATGAATAGCATGATGAAAGATAGCATGGCAGGCAGCATGGCAATGAATATCCTAAAAACTAAAAGAATATACTGAAATGGTAAAACCCATTACTGAAACGCCATCTCTCTGTATTTTAGGCAGTCACAGCGGACTCCACACTCAGACTAGCCACACTGACGGGATTTGTGTGCAGGAGAAGAGCAGCAGCATTCTTCACACCCAATGGGAGCTTTCCATTTGGCTAACCCGCCTGCCCTCGTCACATCACTGAGAGAGAGAGAGAGAGAGATGGGAGGAAGAGACCATGGTTCACTGCTCATGATCGAATTAGTTGGTGAAAGGTCGCTGTCCGGCGTCCCTTTCAGGCTCGGCCTGATATTATAGGACTAACCACGATACGACTGTGCGGCTGTCCTGGACTGCAGCTGTATATTTCTCCCGGATGAACGTGACAAGATGCACTTGGAACATAAGAAGCAAGGAGGAAAAGAAACGCCTTCATGGGCTGATGAAGAAAAAAATGAACAAAGTTGCAAAGAGTGCGTTCATGGTTCATTCATGATTCAGATTCTACACCCGTAATACGTTGCTTACTTTTATTTCAATAACTATAGAGCAGCTGTGCTGCCTGTTTCCACAGCTAGTTTGCCTAATCTACAGCGTTACAAATCCTGCAGTTGTATTAACATTAAAGTCAAGCTGTTTCCACAACAAGCTGCTCTGTTCGATCAGCTGACCAATCAGTCGCTCCTATGGGAGCCTCCTCTCTTCTCCGAGACACATTTAAGGAATCGGAACATTCTCGATGATGGCGGACCTCAATCGATTTCCAGGTGACGGGGCAGAGGAGCGAGGAAAGGAGGAAGCGTAGCTATCAGAATGGAAAGCACCCAATGACACCGCATCCCACCTGCTGCGGCGCACCCAGCCCTCTTCCTCTAATGGGACCATGTCCCCACCCCCAGTGAGAGCGCAGGCCCGCCCCTGTGGCCCCATGTCCACCATGTCCCAGATCCCTGCGTAGATTCAGACCCAGCCTCTCGCCCCCAGTCCTGCTCTCCATTCGACCCAGCGACGGAGAGTGCGATTAAGTCCCACGAACGAACGGGAAGACTGAGGGATCCTGACACGTGGTATCAGCAAGCACTTTGGTCGAATATCCAAATGTCAGTTTTAGGCTAACTATATTTAAATGAAGCTAAAGCATTTAAAACAGATCAACTGCCAGAAGGACCGCCGGACTGTTAAACCGCTCAGAATGAATGGGTCATCATTGCATTGATCATACAAAAACCCGAGCGAGAGAGCTGCGTCGTCGGCCAACTCTGATTGTGCACCAGTGTGGCTGAGCGGCCCACTGTGGTTGGGTCTCACATCTGTCAGCCTCTCTCTCCCACACAGTTACTCTTGGCCCAGTTCATTCGAACTTTACCTGGGCCCTGCCCCTTTCCCACCTCTGTGGTGACAGCACATGGGGAACTAGGAGGGGACTGAAAACGGACAAGTAAAAAGAGAACAAATGTGAAGGTGGGGCTGAGAGAGAAGAGGTGCAAGTCCCCTTGAGGCTGATGCCTCAACAGATTATTCATTTGGCGCCGTTACCTGTCAGCCAATCCCAGCCGGGATGGGGCGGGTCATTAAACAAAGGTTAATGTGCTACAGTACGCTTTTAAAATGTAGAACTCATTATTATATATGAATGGTGATGATTATTATCTGCTGTGAATCTGTTCTGTACTTACGACATCTATCTCCTGTCCGTCCGTCCTGGGAGAGGGATCCCTGCTCTGCTGCTCTTCCTGAGCTTTCTATCATTTTTTTCCCTGTTAAAAGGGTTTTTTGGGTAGTTTTTCCTTATTCCAATCGAGGGTCTAAGGACAGAGGGGGTCGTATGTTGTACAGATTGCAAATCCCTTTGAGGCAAATGTGATTTGTGATATTGGGCTGTATAAATAAAATTGAACTGAATTGAAATGAAATGAATTATTGACTAAGTTAGCACTTAGCGTTCATAAGGGTTTGAATCAAAAAGTCCAGAGCCCCTTTTCATTCTCAGTCCGTCCTTGTTTGACAGTAACTTGTGTTATAGTGGAATGTGGATACATCAGAAAGCTACGCAGTATTATGTTTGAAAGTGCCTCAGCTAACTACAGTAGGATTCCTCCATGAAAAGCAACGTGCGGAGAAGGGACGCTGAGACAGCTTACCACTAGGCCTTCTCCTCTCTGACAGACACGGTGCTCAAAGAATCCTAATCGAAAAGGTTTTTAGCTAGCTACGGGCCTTTTGCTTAGTGTTTCTGCTGCATGTGGTGGCGCCGATTGTTTTCCCTTGCAGTGGGCGTGGCTTTCAGAGTAGGACGCGTCGCGATCTGTCTCTGTGTCCGCACCGTTACCACGCCGGTGTACGCCTGGGGTGGCGAAGTCTGCACACCATTTAAAAGGCATCTCAGCGGGCGCCCGGGTGCCCGGCCAATTGAAGTGGCGACAGCGGCGCCTACCTCGACCACATGGCCCGTACAAACACAGGTCAAGGGAGACTGACAAGGCAGAGAACTGATGAATGTCACTGAGGCTTACGTAAATTCAAATTGGGAACATTACAGTCCATGCGGGCAATCACTAGGAAAGCCACCATGGCCGTGGTCGCTGCCGCTGGCCGACAGATCACAGGACAGCAGGCCCTGCAACTAACCAAGTAACCAGTAACCAAGGGTTATTGTGGGGGGGTCTGTATATAAATATAATATATACAGTATTTCCTTATTGTTATGTGAATACAATGAATAAATGAAATGAAACAAATTCATTTAGGTTTACTTTTTAAGAACATTCAAATGTATTCATTAGCACTGAAAATTACAGCTGGCTGAATAGCAGTGGTGGAATGTAACAAAGTACATTTACTCAAGTACTGTGCTAAAGTACAACTTTGTGGTGCTTGTATTTTTCCATTTCATGCTACTTTATTTTTTAGGCAAATATTGTATTTTTTACTCCACTACATTTCTTTGACAGCTTTAGGTTACTTTGCAGATTTAGGTTATTAATACAAAATATACATAAACTAATACATTATGAAATATTATTATAGGTCAAGATACCCAGCAATATGCAGTATAAAGTACTTAAAATGAGCTCCAACTTCACCAGCTGCACCATTAAAGTGATGAACACATTAATGTATCACTAATGATAATCCAGTAACATAACATATATCATTCTGAAAAGGGGCATTCTGCATAATGAGTGCTTTTACTTTTGATACTTTAAGTATATTTTGATGCTAATACCTTTGGACTTTTACTCAAGTAAAAATTTGAATGCGGAACTGTTACGGTTAAGGTAGTTTGTTTGGTTGAACCCAGAATACAAGGCAGGACACAACGTCGGCGGTAGGGGAACAAATAAGGTTTATTTGTTACTTTTCCAGAGAGGTGAGAGCGGGAACGGCTGGAAGCCAGATAGACAGGTAGGTGGAGGTAGCGTGTCCGCATAACCAGGGGATGAAGGGTGTTGGCTGGTAGGCTGAGAGTTCCTGGAGGAGTTGCAGGAGCGGGGAGGAACGAGGCAGGCAGGCAAGAGGTGGTTGGAGGATCCACGGAGCGAGGCAGGCAGACGGGAGGATCTCTGGATGTGGAGACAGAGGGAAACAATAAATTGCTGAGACAAAACACTAGAACAATCTTCATAGGAAGTTGTAGAGGGAAGAGCCCGACGTAAATACCACGGTAGGGATAGTACGATCTGGCGAAGACTGGGTGGTTGAACCGGTGTTTAAATACTGCAGGAGATGGTGATGAACCGGGATGAGTTGCAGGTGTGCAGGTAGGCGGGGCGCAGGTGAGTGATTGCAGGTGTGGAGGAGAGAGAGACTGGTCTGCTCCGTGGAAGGCTCCAGACAAACAAAACAAGACAGGAAACACAAGGCAGGGAAAAACACTGGGAAACATGAGGAAGCAGAGGGAAGATACTCCCAAAACCCTGACAGGAACTGTGTACTTGTTACAGAGTAGACGTTAGCGTTGCTACTTTTACTTAAGTAAAAGATCTGAATACTTCTTTCACCCCTGCTGAAGAGAAAGGGAACCTCGAGACTGACAGAAGTTAATACAGACTCTCTCTGTCAGGTCTGAAATAACAGTTTAAGGTACTGAGACACAGAGAGAAGGGAGTGATCGTCCTGTTTGATTAGCAACGCAGCGAATGGCGGCCACCGAAGGGAGTGTGCGCCTTTTGGACTCCATGAGCCCCACAGCATCTCAGCGTCCCCTCAGGAGGAAACCCACACACAGGTTGCATATGTCACGTTTGGGGACATTACATAGACTTACATTCATTTCCTGGCGACTTACCCTACACCTAACCATAACCACTACTTGCCAAACCCTAACCCCTAACCCTACCCAAATCAGCTCTTTCCACATTGGGGACACGGCTTTTGTGCCCAATTGGACAAGCCGTCCCCAATTAACTGGTCTTTACTGTGAAATACGCCCCTTAAGGTCAGCCCACACACACACACACACACACACACCGACACACGCACATACCTGGTCATGTTGTTGAATTACATACACATAGACATACACATTGCCAGGGAAACAGGCTGTTTTGGTTGTCTGCCGCAGACCATCAGTTTGCATTCATCAGACTTCACCCTCCTTTGGTGTCACATTAGTTAGAAATGTGAGGAGGCAAAGACTCCTTATTTTGTCTCAAGCACTTTCAAATGCTTCGAGCAAGTGGGACCAGACGCTCTTGAGGGGTTTGCCATTGATGTCCTGGTCGCCAAACGTGTGAAACAATCCTTGAGAGAGCAAGTAATAGCCTCTAAAACTTGAAACATCCGCTTTTGCTACGTTCAGTTTACAAATGCTATATCATTTGCTGTTTGTATCCCTTGGTGTCTGGGCTGTCCTGGTGAACAGGAGGTGATTGTCAAGTGAAGTCTGGGTAGCGAAGTGCAGGAGGTCCACAGCAATAACACGCATGCATGCACATGGCCAATCGGCCTTAAGTTGTGTGAGCATTCGTATGGAAGCCCAGTGCTAACGTTAAATGATGTTTTGGCCTGCAGTGAGTATCTGGCCGTACCCCCTGAGGCTTCCGACAGCTCTCTGAGGCTGTTCTCAGACCAACTGTAGTCCTTACAACTTACAAATGTTCTTATACCTGCTTACAACCACATTATAGTGTGTTATTACATGTTTATATACCGCTGAATGGGGGGGGGGGTTATAAAAGAGTGTACCCAAAGTGAAGTGTAGTCCTGCATGAAAAATGCAGCCCTCCCATTCATTTGAATGGAGCCAGCTACTGATCTGGCCAATGATAAGCCGCCACTGGTTACTGAGAGGCCAGGGTTGCTAGCCTCGGCATGCTAGTCACCAGCCTCAGAAGCTAATGACCAGCCGAGCCAGTAGCCAATCCAGCGCGTTGCTATGTCAGGCGCATGAGTGGTCGAATGAATGTTCGGCTTCTCATTTCCCGACGCCGGCCTCTCAGTAACCAGTTACACTATTTAGAAGCTTAACTCTGGCGTGACAGCTAGAAGCAACAAGAAATAACTCAAATGTTGGCCATGGCAATTGAAATGGTCAGGATTGTGGGATCAGTTAGTAATGTCCCAGCACAGAAGTACCTGTTGATCTCTGGGTGTGTGGGCATTTCAAAAAGCTGCACTGTAGAGGCGACAGGGTTCATGCACAAGGCACAGAGGGCAGTAGGTGGGGGTTAGGGGGTCAATAGGGCCCCAAAAGCTGACAAAAGGTTGAGCTGTTTCAGATTGAGGAAAGCTACAGTGACCTCATGTTGTACGTCAACACATGATTCACTCTCTCTTCCTCCCTTTATTCAATGCAAAAGGCACTTTATTTATTTATCTTTTTCAGGGGAAACAGATCTCGACATCGCCAAATCCAGCGAGAAGTAAACTCAATAAAAAAATATATTAAAAAATACTCATAAACAGAAGAATTGTGATGTTGCTGTTAGGAATATATATATTTTTTTTTGATGTGTGTGTGTGTGTATATATGTGTGTATACATGTTTATGTATATATATGTGGTGAGTCAGGTCAGTTAAAGGCCATGATGAATTGGCCTCCACTGGTCCATCTATAAGTAAAATGGTAAATGGACTTCCTGACTACTCAAAGCGCTTTTACACTACATCACATTCACCCCATTCACACGCTGATGGCAGGAGCTGACTGCCCATCAGTACAAATTAAACTAACCAGTCACACTCACTCACACACCGACGGCGCAGCTTCGGGAGCAGTTCAGGGTTCAGGATCTTGCTCAAGGACACTTCGACACATGGCCGGGGGGAAGCCGGGATCGAGCCGCCCACCTTCCGATTGGTGGACGACCGCTCTGCCACCGAGCCACAGCCGCCCCTAAGTAGCTCTCTTGCTCTCCCCCCTCCCCCCTCCCCCCTC
>CM022471.1:27024002-27043423 GCA_011952105.1 Coreoperca whiteheadi
CCTCCCCCCTCCCCTTTATATTTTTGTCCAACTTGTCCAGCGCTCTAAGTGATAGTCTTCATATTTTCTGGCCCTTACCGAGACAGAGGGCTGCTGTTTCCCTTCCTGCTGTGTGATTGACAGCTCCCTATCTGACTTATCATTTGAATGTCAGTGACTTCCAGAAAGCCCCATTTTCAGGTGATTGATGGAGGCCAGTCAGCAAATGGTGAGATAGAGAGAATGAAAGAGACAGATTTCGTCAAAGTGAAAGCCAGAGCAGGCAAAGCTCACCAATACATGTGGAAAAAGTGAAGCTCAACACAGTACAAAAGGTTTAAAACTGGACTAAAGTGGGCTAGAAGTTCTTTTTTTATATGTGCAAGTTGAACATGTAACTATTATTGTTCTCATTTTAGAATGTTGTTATTCCAACAGCATTTGAATGTGACGCATGTCCTGACTACACCCTGAAATATATGAAAATTAAAGGATGTTCAGTAGATGAGTAAAAAAAAAGCAACCTTTTAATCAAAGTTTACCCATCTATAAACCTATTTAGATGTTCTTTGACAAACTGACAAATGGGAAGCATCAAGAAAGTACAAGTCTTCTTATATGAGCTGACTGTCTAACTGACACTTCCAAATGATACTTAACATCAAAAACAGGCAGCAGTATTCTCACACACACACACACACACACACACACACACACTCCGATGCGAGCCATCGCGCAGGACAGCAGGAGCTGGGGATCAATCCTATGATCAGCAGACCACCCGCTCTACCTCCTGAGCCCCCCCCCCCCAAGGTAACATGAGTCATTCAACTTCAATGCGACCGGTCAGTTGCTGAAATGAGCTACATGATAATCTTGACATATTATTATACATATTATAATCTCCAGACAATCTTACTTAAGTTCCATCTTTAAAAATGACTCACTCAGCCCTTTTTTTGCTTTATTATACAACCTTTATTTTGCCTCGAAAGACCGTCGAGGAGGTGTCCCCATTTACGATGGAGGCCCTGCTGCAGTAACACTCTTCATGTTGCATTGGTGTTCAGTAACAGAACCCAACAGTAATGCACCCACTGAACCACAGCTTTCCATACTTTCCCCATATAAGGCCTCCTGTCAGTCAGGTTCAGTGCTGTTGACCTCTTGAGGAGAATAGATTGGGATGATGGGATGAATAGTTGGCTCTGTGTGTGAGGAGGAAACCGGGAATGCTGGATGCCTGGCCTGAGCTCTCAGGGCGGAAGATGAAGCTTTTAGACGTCGATGAAGGAACCTCTTCCCATCTGCGACCCCGTGACATGGCATTGCAGATGGGCGCTGTGTGAATTTTCTGCAGACGAAGGTCCATGTTGGCATCGATCAATCCAAGTGACTGAAGGCTAAATGTGGACGCGCCACCAAATGCTTTGAGAGAGTTCCTCGAGACCTACAACAGGGTTATTGTAGTTTGCTTCATTTAGTGTCAAATTAAAACTAGAACATTGTGACTTCACTCTGTAAATTGGAATCATTTTCTTTGTTTTTTTGTCGTTGTCCTGCATAACATGTATGGACACATTGAGTTCCTTTTTGAGTATCTGAGGGTTTTTTGTCATTCTAGTTTGCCTTCACTGATTATGGCTGGATGGATTCTGCGCCCTTGATTACAAACCGTTCCATCCACCTTTAAAAATCATGGAAGTTACTCCACGAGCAAAGTCTCTAGCTGAAATAGATGAAGGTACTGAGCGTTATTAGACATTAGATGGGAATCATAGGTGTCATTTCCACTGGGGACGCTGGGGACGTGTCCCCTCCGCTTCTTGAAATGACCAATTGGGTCCCCATCCCTTTTTAAAAGCATAGTTGGTTAAAAACGTTGCTTTGCACCGAGACCAGTGTAACGAAGAAACAAATGTCCAGAAAAAGTAACCAGAAAGACTTTCAAGACACGAACCCCTCCTTTAGTGCTTGATTCTTAGTATCAGCATTAGCTGCCAGGCTAACATTAGCTGGCTAGCTAACAATGAAAACAAACTCTTCAGCAAGATCTACAACGATTAAAAAACAGGACTTAACTTGCCTGGCACCTCTACCTCTGCCCTTCATGAGAATGTCTACATTTAGAAAACTTTGTGAGACATGAAAACAGCACCGTCTGCTCTTTAAGATGTCTTTAATTTGATAAATATTAAGTCTTGAAGGTCATTAAATAGTCTACATTTGAATCGAGGGGGTCTTGATTGCAACAAAAAACTAATTTCATTAAGGGATTTATATTTTTTCTTTCTTTCCCCCCAAAATAGGACTTGCTTTGGTGCCTCAGAATCAAAACGTATGATATAGAACAAAACCTGATACAGCCTTGATGCTGAGCTTTATTCTGAGCCGCTACACTTACTTGCTGGCACAATTCCTGAACCCAACACACATTTTTTTTACCTGCCACACTGATCTGTAGAGAGAATATCAAGAAAACCCTTACTTGCCCCAATTTCTGTAGAAATAAAGTCCTGGGTACATTGTTATTCGTTACTCATTTGGATGGGTTCCAGTGGAGATTTAAAGTGTGTAAATGTATTAGAAATGGTCAAATATTCCAAAGTTGTCAGTTTCAGTTATCCAAAATTATTATCAGCACTCAATCTGCCAACGCCGTGCACAGTCGCCTCTGTGGTTACAAATTAGAGCAACATGTGTCATCAGAGCTGAAGTCATAGACACAACAACAGGGCTGTGATACTACCGTCCATCGCTGGAGCCAATGTGAAACGTCCCTTTTTAGACCAAACACAATCTATCACACAGCCGTCCTACGAAACTAATGTGACTGTGTGCAGCGAAGCTAGCACAACGCTGCACTGTGTTTGGGCTGCCTATCTGGAACACGCGGCAAGTAAACAGCATTTGATTCTTTCTCCATCTGGGGAAAATGTGTCTGGTTGGGGTCATAAATCATGGCGTGGTGTCTTTCTCTGTTTCTCGGGGTGAGTTTCTGCAGTTTTAACTTTGCCCTGTACTGTTCAGCCACTGTTACAACGACACAGCCTCGCAGACTGCCAACGCCTTGTAACTGCGAACTACCGAATTCTATTTCTGTCAATACCAAAAATCAAAAACATTAAAAGGTTGTGTGTCACAGACTTCTGCCTGAATACATGCTATGATAGGGGAACTGTGTGCCTTACTTCTTAAGCCAATAGTTTTTAGCAAATGCCACTCAAACAGGAAGAAATGGCTCATTTGTTGGGGACTATTTTCAGCGGCGGATTAATCCGCATTTTGTGCTCTGGTGGGTATTTGGGGCAGCAGGACAGTGTGTGCGGGGTGGAGTCAGAATCAGGGATGCAAACAACTCGCTTTTCAGCTTTTCACGTCAATTTGGGTGACTTGTGTGATTCGTCCAGATCCGAAGACTGTTTTGGGGGTATTTTTTGCTGTATGGGTAACGGACGACTCCTACGGTGTATTTCTCTCACGCTAATATGAGTGATCTGCATTGAGCACAAACTCTACTCAGCTGTCAGAACCTGTTGCGATGACCTCACGTTACGTCAGCGGTTGTTTCAACAGATTTCCACAAAATAATCCTCTTTAGACTTCACTAGGTTTATCACAAGAGCAGCAACTAGGCCACAATGTGCAGGTTTTATAGTATATAAAAGTATATATTTAGAACAAATGAGTGCACCAAGGAGAGCGACATAGTTTCACTAATAATTTGTTGGTTTCAATTAAAAATTCTTTAATTGCTATTCTAATTACACTTACCACACAAACACGACATTTCAGGGGAATTTCGGTGCGAGTCGTGACCTGGGGAAGCTCTGTGGTGTCAGGCTCTAGTCATTTGGTTTATCCCGGTCACCTGCAGCGCCTTGTCATTTTAACCAGTCAACCCCGGATTTACCGTCAACACAACAAATACATGTGAAGTGATCAATACGCATTTGTGGACCCATTCATCCTTTCGCGGCGAAATGGGTTTTGCGCATTTGCGGATTTTTGTCCAATTTGTACCGCAGCAAAGCTTCAGAAGAAAACCCACAAATGTGTAGGCCGCCCATAATGCAGGAATACCGCCCCATCCACCAACGCGCAGTTTTTTTGTTTCTCTTGCGTAAAGTCATGGCCACAAAAATAGTGATTTGTAAATACAAATAATGTATTTTGTATTTCACATATGAATGACAGAGGTTTCACAAATGTAAATAGTTTGGGCACAACAAATACATGGAAAGTCCCGTTTGTCGATGGCTTCCTGTCAGCCGGCGGGCCCCGTGGCATGTGTGACTTCCCTCCTGTTTATTTGTGGGATTCTGTCCGATTCGTACCGCAGCAGATCTGTAAAAAGGAATCTGCAAATTGAGGTGCGGTTACTGGCTAGATTCCCCCGCACGTGCCGGCGGAACTACAGTCTGTAAGCTGCTGGAAGAAGGCTGAACAAGAGCCATCGTACGACGGGAGAAAACGCTGGGTTTTCAGTTCCAGAAAGAGCGGTAACTCAAAGTCTGGCTCAGTAACCATGGCAGCCGCCTCTGTTAACCTAGCCTGCTCGCTGGCAGCTTTTCTTCAGCCAACCCTGAGTTCCTCTGTGTCTCCTCCCCCTTACAGAGCCCGTTTCATGTCCTCATACATCCAGTCCTGTTCAATAGATGACTATTCGACTCTTCGTTCCCTTTTCTTCCCCAGCCTACCTGCCAATCAATATCATCCTACATGAGTCCCGTGTTTTACCTGTAAAACTCATGTTTTAATGCCTTTTTTCGTCATCAGATTTCCACACAGAGAAAACATGAAAAGGGGTGCGTCCTGCTCATAGTTTGGTTCTGAAATCCCAGCACACCTGGAGCGCCTCTCCTGCCGGGCTGCCTCTGCTGCCGCGAGTCGGCCAGTGGGCGGCAGCAGAGGAGGTCGGACCAGCGTCGGGGTCCAAGGTGGTTCAGCGACGTCACTGACGGTCCTCAGCAGCGGGCAGCCGGAGCGGAGTCGCTGCCCTCTGTTTCGGTTCGCGGCCATTTTGAGACTCGGTTTTTGGACTTTTAGAACGCCACCGGCCAAAGTGGCTAGAAAGAGTGGCTGTGTTGCACGCCGCAGCCTGATGGAAGGAGATCCAGTACTCACACGGTACAGTGGTTCACTGGTTGGTTTGGCTCTGAGCGTGAGATTTGGTGAAAATGAAAGAAAAATCACCAGCTTTATTCTTCAACGCCTGACACATGTTGACTGAGGCCACAGGACGAGCAAAGGTAAACCTTAACGCCATGGGGTGTAGGTAAGTCGGCTGCTCAGCACACACCAAAGGGATGAGGGTCTGCTTTAAACTTGTTCTCACCAAAGTCAGTAATAAGATCCGTGAGCATGGTAACAACACCAGACGGGGCAAGGAACACGAGCAGTCTGAAAACTACGACTAACAGTAAGGTAAGAACAGTAGGTCAAAGCTGCTTTTCCTGTTTGCTGCACACGTTTGTCTAACACGGAGGTCTGACCGCTCCTGTTTCTCCACTTCTTTGTTGTGACGTCATCGTGTTCCCAGGTCTCAGCTATGAACTTGGTGCATGCAGTGTCGAATGAAGGCCAAAGCTACAGCATAGCACCCGAGTTGTTATGAACTGGAGTTACCCAATAACCTTCCTAATAGACCTTAACTGTAAAGAACGAATCATTACACTTTTGAAAATCCCCTCCTTTTAATTCTTTTGGAAGTTTTTCACAAACAGTTCAAAGACATGAAAAGTTGAGGAATTGAAGAAAGTTAAGCGTTCGACGTGTGCGTGTCATCGGGTACGGTGTAGGTTTATGCTTTACACAAAGACCGCGAGCGCTGAGACGCTGACAGCTCAAACTGCTTCCACTCAGGGTTTATGAAGCGGGTGTGCTGCACCGAAGCAACAGAAATCACTCAAGAAAACCAGCTTTTGGATGTATATCTCAATACCTTCCGCACACACACACACACACACACACACCCAGCAGGTGGACTGTGTCCGGTGGAACGGTAGCCCCTGTCAGCACCCTGGGGCCCCAACAACCCCCACCGTCCTTCCAGTGCATTGTGGGTGCCTCCTCTGCGGCTCGAGTGCGCGCTTCCTGCCGTCTCTGTCAGCCTGGATGGGATGAGGGGTGAACTGTTCTGGTTTCCACTTCTCAGCCGTCCATTTCGGGCTGGGCAGCTGGGAGACGTCGACCTCCCGCAGGGCACGTGGGGTCACCCCGCCGGACTCACGCTCCTGTCTGCTCCCGGAGCCCGCACGACACCGCCGGGTAACTTGTCGCAGTCTACTGCACATCTGACAGCGTCGCTTTTAGACCCGATGTGTTTTGTGTCACGTTCAGCGTTTCGAAAAGGTGTATTCTCCTCAGAGTTAAAGAGCAGCTTGAACGATATCGAGACTAGCATGGGACACAGACAGAATCCCTCCGCCCAACTCTTAGCAAGCGAGACCAGAGAGAAGTCTCATAACCCCCGTTTGAGCCTCTTTGCTTGGCTTCCAGTTGCTTGTGGACTCGACTCCCCGAGTTGAGTTGTCACTATTAAAGCCCTCCTTTCTCTCAATAACTCCAGGATTTGTTTGTGAGAGAAACTGCTGGCAGCCCCCGGGCCTTAACCCGAAACTACGAGCGAAAATGTGCATTTACCGTCAGGGCCCCAAATATATCTAAACTTATTTTCTAAACGTGCATTACTTTTCTTGGAAAGTGGACTCTCTGTGCCTGCTCTCTTTGAACTCTGTGGATTTACAGATTCAACCTCTGCTTCTTTGCATTGGTCAAGGTTTTTCTACTGTTTTCTTCTTCGGTGTGTTTCGGTCTGTAAGAAAAGTGCTCTGCAAAGGTTATTCTAATAATAACTATTATTAGTATTATTGTGATTATTACATAAAAGGCCACCAGACCACTGAACAGTCAGTAAAGAGAAACTGTTCTCGTGATGGAAGGTTGCTAAATGTTCTGCTGAGTGTATTAAACACAGATACAGATTAGTCTTTGGACAAGAGGGACTGTGTTTGATTTATTCCAGAAGTGTTGCCTGGATTCACATACACACAGGGAAATACATCCGATTACACAGAATGAAGATGTATTAGACATATTTACTGTGTGCAGCGCGCACACACACACACACACACACACACACACACACACACACACACACAGGCCTGTCATCACAGGGAATTGGACAGGGTTAGGAGCTTTCAGACGTGATGCATTCGGCCTCGCTGCCCAGTGCTCCAAATTACGCAGCCACATACACCTACAGAGGCCTGTAGCCCAAACATGCAGACCCACACAGAAATAAAAAAACGGGTTTCAATTGGACTGTTTAAGTGTCCGCAGTGGAAAACCAAAGGATTTTATAGGAACTTGAATTGCAGAATGTTGAAAACATGATCACCATCACGTGTTACTAGACTCATGCAGGACTAGTGTTGTAACTTTATTATATGTAAACGTCTGTGCAGAGGGGTGAAACCGCCTTCTGTTTATGCCCACTTCGATTTAGGAATGTGTACCAAAATCTGTGTAAATGTCCATGAGAACTGTGCACGTGTGAAAAAGAAAGTGAATGGCCTTTAATCGCAGTAAACCACACGTTTATGTAGCTTTAAGGGCTGGGGAAACCACAAACGTGCGCATATACTACTGATTTGCAACAGGAAGAAAAGTCAAGCCTCTTTTAATCAACATGACAAAATGTACGCGCACCCACCGACCAGCCCGACCTGCTGCCTACAAGAATGTTACAGTTGGACTGGGAAAAACAGTTGCCAGGGAACATAATGCAGGCACACACATTAGGCAAAAACATGAAGTCGTATATAATTCAATTATAAATTAAAATGATAAAAAAAAAACCCTGAATTCTTCATTTCCCCCTCTGGTTAGCTTCTCCACTGGTCGTCTTTTTCATGTTTCTTTTGCCACCCTCCAACTGGGCCTGACATCCGCAAATCTGCGTCCCAAGGTTATCTGCGCCCTGAGCCGAGGCTCCCAGGCTCCCGCCGCTGTACGCAGCCGGGCACTGCGCCCTGGTGGAGTCAAAGTACAGACTGAACGCAGAAATCTCCGAGTGACTTCCCGCCACAGACGGGTCGCGTCATCCACCATCAAGAGCAGCATCGGTTGTCGTAATTCACAGACAGTTTGCGGAAAGACTGTTACATAGTCTTGCAAAGTCGATACAAATGTGACAAATAAACAAGCGATACAGAAAAAGATTTGAAATGCACAAGCATCAAACGCTCAAACTATTTTAACCAATTACAACAAAACATGGAAAATCAGTGAAACTGGAGCTGAAATGACAACAATAATGCAAACACACACACACACACACACACACACACACACACACTTCAAAAAACAGACTGGCTGGTGCCTGTGGAGCCCCAGGGGTGTGTGTTGCTGCCCTAATGAAATGCTTAGATCCAGATCGAGCTGCGGCGTCTCCTCGGCCTCACTCAGGGAGGAGGGATGAGCTGCAGCCTCCTCCTCCGCCCCTTGCATTTCCTCTCTCTTTACTACCCCCCCCCCCCCTCTCTAAACCATTATAACAGATCTGTCTGAGTCCAGCCAAGACCCGCTCTGTCACTTCATTAAGTTGCAATTACACTGACAAACTCAAGTGCAGCAGTCCCTGTTGTTTTTCCATTGTTTGGTGTGTGGAAGGCTGTGGTTTCTATGGCTTTCACCTAGCCGGCTCTTCCGTCGGTGTTGCTTTAGTGAGCTGCACTGTCAAATGAGCAGCACGTGACGCTGAACCCTGTTCATTGATTCGCAAGCTGGCAAGCCTTGCATGCAGCGTTGTGTGTGTCAGTGAATTAGACAGCAAGGGTAAGCCCCGCAACAAGCTGTGACAGTCTCAAAGGCAGAGCCAGACCTGTGGTGAGTGGTGTGCATGAATATATTTCCCCCTCGGTCCCACCTTCTCATTTCCCAGACGTCAAAGGTCAACTCTAATTGGCCTAATGGACTGTCCCCACCGAAAACATGCAGATCTCAGGTCAGCGCGGATCAGAGGCCAAGGAGGACCTTAGAGGAGCAACAAACCAGTAAACAGACTGGTGTTAGACACAACACTGCCATCCAGCAGCCGGATAGAGTTACTGAGAAGCGCCCTCTGCGGACTCAGGCAGAGCTCTGTATCACGGACACACTGTTGGTCGTCACGATCTAGTTCCAGTTCCACAAAGAGCTGTTGTTGACACCTCCGTAAGTTTTCCTCCATCGCCAACGCACATTTCCTTACAATAAAACCCAGGTGGCCAACTGCGTTAACACGTTTCCCAAAACTGCACACGCATTTCACTAAGACTCACATTTTCCGACCAGAACGAGGCGCCGGTATCGATGCTCTAAACATGCCTTCCACGCTCTTCAGCAGAATAAAAACTCCACTCTGAATGTGGAGGAGGCACAGTTTGAGCACTAACGCACAAACCTGGCTGTGGTTGCTGATGGCCCGTGCAGCTCGGTAATTCATGTATCAGGGCACATGTGCAGCATCTATTGCGTACATCATTTGTCATTTGGCAGACGCTTTTATCCAAAAGCGACTTACACAGGAGAACACACCGAAGGCACGGATTTCGGGAGCAATTTTGGGGTTCAGCATCTTGCTCAAGGATTCTTCGACACGTGGCAGGGGGATCGTACCTCCAACGTTCCAATTGGTAGGCAACCAATCTGCCACCAAGCCACAGCCGCCCCGTGTCCCGGCTTTCACAGTACATTTTATACATCTGAAAGCTGCAAACCAACATGATTTGTAAGAAAGTTAGATTGCAACCTTTGCAAACTGAAGGGAGGACAAGACTGTGTGTTTGCAGTTGGTAACACACATTTCTCGATACTGACCTTTTTTGTTGTTGTCAAAACTGCTCAGACGGTTCTCTTCACTGATATGCAGCAGAGCACAACACTTAATCTAACATCCAAAATGCAGCGAGGCAACCCAAACTCTTCGTACGCATCTCAGGATCATGACACGTTGCAACGGGATTTCGCCACTTCGCGTGTCATTTAACGCCGTTACAGATGCGGCATTTCATGAGTTTTGGACGTGCAGGAAAGGACGACGTCAGGGGGCCGGTAGTTCTCATCCACGTCACACCTTCTGGCCTCTCCTGTAGTCCCCCTGGGAAAGGATCTTTTTGACGATGGTGAAGCGCCACATCGTCCCATACAATCAGAAAACGTTCTGGATTTCCCCTCAGCTGCCCCCTCTTCCCACCTGGCACGGGTCTTTGGCGATATATTCCCTCTTGTGCAACATTATAGAAACCAGCATAGTTATCAACAAGCATTTATTAAAAATATAATAAAAGCAAAAGACACAATTCATCCAACTAAAATGCTTAAACTATAGACAAATGGGGATCGGCCATGCTTTTTCAGGACTGATGGAGTCCACCCCAACAAACTGGGTAGAATGCGTTCAGTCATCTCCACGTGAATGTGTGCTGCCCACAGACGCACCCCCCCCCCCAACCCCCGCTTCCTCTACAGCCCCAGCTCAGAGTGCCGTTTCCCGTGAGAGCTCCTCCTACTGGCTCAGTTGTTGGGCTCCCCATTGGGTCTGTTGTGACAGACAGGCGAGCATGGCAGCTTCAAAGCTGCAGACATGAGCACCCTCGGTCCCCGTTCCCACCTCCCCTGTGTAATCTGGCTCGAAATGTAAGGTCTCTCTCGAATAAGACTTTCATTTTGAATGATTTTATCTCTCTGCCACTAAGCTTGATTTTCTATTACTGACAGAAAGTATGGAAGTATGTCCCCCTGACTGGGACTTCTTTAGCTCCCCTCGGCCCAGTGGCCGTGGGGGTGGCCGAAACTGCCCCCCCACCACTCGATGGCATTTTCTTCTTCAGTTGTGTTAAATCAAATTAAAATCAAATTTTGTTCAATCAAATATTAATCTCTGGTGATTTTAATTTTCATGTTCAGAGCCACTGAATTTCTTGGTACCATGGACTCTTTTAACTTTATGCAGCATGTTTCTTGCCCATCCCAACGTTTTCACTCTTGCCCTGACCATTCCCTCTCTGTCTGTGGAAGAGATGGGGATCTCAGATCATGATGCGTGTCAGGTTTTCCACCATGTGTTAATACTGTTCCTAAACCCCAATCGCCTGCCTCTTACTCCCGTGATATTTGCAAGGCACATGCAACAACCGTCACGTATTCTCCAACGTGTGCATGAGAACACAAAAAATGTAACCACCACTGACTGACAGATTGTGATTTGTTAATGTTAGAAATACAGTTCAGACATTCATTTTGTAAAATGGTAAAGTTTTCACGTGTAATTTTGGGCCCATGTCCTTTCTGTCCTAAGAAAATCATACCGGTTAGTTTTGACCGGGTACGCAAGACATGTTACTGTGTGCCACTATTTAGAAATTTGAAATGGTTTCGAAACAAATGTCCTTGTTAACCTTTGACAGAAAGTAGTCTGTGATAAATAGCACAATATGGTTCATCTTAGTATTTATTATAGTCAAAATAATCGACAAATTCTGCTTTTTTTTACTCAAAAAATGAGCTCAGGTAAATGAGGCCTACACGCCATAAATAGCATTTAGAAGTATAACGGGGCGGTCACTTTGGGCTGGGATGACTGCCTCCCAATAAGGAGATCATTTGTTCGAATCCCGGACCAGACCACGATCTCCCTGGGTGGAGTCTGCATGTCCTCCCCGTGTTACCGTGGGTTCTCTCCGGGTTCTCCGGCTTCCTCCCACCGTCCAAAGACATGCATGTGTAGGTTAATTGATAATTCTAAATTGTCCCTAGTGGATGAATGAGAGAGTAAATGGTTGTTTGTCTGTCTGTCTCTGTGTCAGCCCCGCGACGAGTTGGCCACCCACTCCAGGGTGGACCCCGCCTAAGGCCCGAAGCCAGTGGGATAGGCTCCAGTCACCCGCGACCCCCAACGGGAACAAGCGGTAGAAAATGAATGAATGAATGAACACAACAGGAGGGTTAAAGGCCAGCATCGGCCTGGCTAACAGAGTGTGTGAACTCTGAGCTTTCCAGTTCATAAATATCCCTGGGTGTGACAGGCCTGAGAGGCATGCAGTCAAGAGCTTCCGACCAGCTCCAGGAAGCTTGAGAAACCCACTGAGTTATGACAGCTTCCAACCCTCGACCTCGACCTGGAAAGTACGCTCCAAAAACACGGCCGCTGAACGCTCTCTGCCTGGGACAGACATTCTCATAGTGATGACCTCTCCTTGAGAGGCGTTCCGGGGTGGTTTTTTTAGGATACAAAGACCAGTTTAAAGCCTATCTATTGAACAAACTATTCTTAGTGCCGTGCGAAATACATTATCTTTGTGGAGAAATGTGGGAATCCCTAACATGCCAATGGTTTGAGGATTTTCTCAAGCGGTTTACGTATGAAAATGTATATTCGTTAGTGGCACTTATTGTTCTACTGAGGTGTCTGATCTATTTACTTATGAGTCCCCGTCAGTAAGTTTCTGCCCATGCGTCCACGGCTCGGCATGTGTCACACCTGAAGGCTGTCACCTTTCATTTCCCAGGAGCCCAGGTATCCCACATCCACTCTGCATTCCCAGACCTGCTACACAGCAACCCGTGACGGTCTCCATCTCCGTCTCAAATCTTTTAGCCTGTAGCATGAGCCTGCCATTAAAATCATGTAACCCCACCATCTCAGTCCATGCTGCCTCTACAGAAGAGAACTGTCATTATTCATCATACAGGTGTCCTGCGAACGCTGCCGTAGTAGATCCCTTCTCTTCCCTAATTTAAAACCACTGCTCAGCAGAGCACATCTCAGGACTGCTGAACTCGAGTTACCCTTGGGGTAAATACTGAACATGGTAAGACCGAGGTACGGTGTTCAAATGATGTAAATTCCCCCAGGTCAATGTCACGACACACAAACTGCGCAGAGACAATAGCTGCTGGGCAGAAAGCTAACCCGGCCTTCCATTGCCAAGTGAGCAGCAGGCGAGGGTGGGGGTCTTGGTGTGCTGAGAAAACTTTACGACTAATACATAGTGCGCACTTTACAGCATTAGCATACATGGCTACTATACAATTAGATACATACAGAGCATGTGGCATTACTCTCTGATTACTTTATGTCACACGACTTGTGGTTAAGAAAGTCGGCTAATGACAGTTGTAGTCATTACACAATACCGAGCTTTCATGATTAATGTGAGGCTTAAACCTCCAACTGTCCTACTACCTGTGTGTGTGTGTGTGTGTGTGTGTGTGTGTGTGTGTGTGTGTGTGTGTGTGTGTGTGCGTGTGTGTGTGCGTGTGCGAGTATGTGATGGAACTATGATATGTTTGAGCCAGTAATAAGTAGAGGCAGCACGGCAACACTCAACAACGTAAACAGTGTCAAAGTTTAAAATAGGCCAGACCTCCTTCTGCCTTACGCCCCATCACTCTCTCTCTCTCTCTCTCTCACACACACACACACACACACACACACACACACACACACACACACCTCTTGTTCCCTGTCTCCACCTCTGGCAGACTGCTCTTCTTCCTGTCATTGTCATCCTCCCACCCAGGGACAACCCTGCAAAACACTAACTGACTAGTGTGTGTGTGTGTGTGTGCTTGGATAGGGTTTGTAATTTTAACAACCTTTAATTGACCAAACTTTTGTTCGACATGCAAGGGAAACATGGCCACATCAATCTAGCGCCAATTACAGGCGACTCCATGCCGAACGGGCCCCCAGTCGCCGTGACAACCCGGATGATTGATCACCAACAGCAACAACTCTCTAACCTGATCAGGCAAATTACCGTGGCGACCGCTGGGGCCATCTGAGTCCCGCATCGCAAAATTAAATCCACTGAGCTCATCACGTCGACACGCTGACACTCTTACAAAGGCACACACACACACACACACACACACACACACACACACACACTCATGTCAACACACACTCAGACACATAGGAGACTCATCCACACACACACTCTGCCTCTCCCCTTTCCATACAGAGACAGAGAAGGAGTGAGGATCTCTGCCGGCGCCTCTTGGGGCCCCAAGCACCAGGTGACAGGAACGGCACGGGGACATGAAGACGTATTAATGTACTAAAGACTTAATGAAGCTCCGTGCAGAGCAGAGGCAGCGGAGGCGGCGGAGAGGGAGGAGGAGGGAACGGTGTTTACTTTATTACTTTACAGCAGATTAATGGGGATAATCATTTAAGTGATGGAGATGGATTACCCTCTCAAAGCTGGCCGCAGCCACGCACAGCCGCCCACCTACAGCACACACACGCCCGCGCACACAGCTGATGATCCAGGTGGAGGCACGATTGGGACGGAGATGAGGTCTGTGTATGTGTGCGTGATCTGGTCTTCACTTATCAGTCAGGTTATAGTGCTGTATAAAGCAGATATTGTCTTTCTATTGCCACTCAGATCTGGTCCAGTCAGTGTTGTCCTCTTCTGACGTGATACACATTTACTGTACAATGAATCTACACAGTTAGTCCCTGAGAAGACCTGAGACTGTGACATTTAGATCAGATATACATCAACAAATTATCATTATTTTTGAGTGTTGTGACCAGGTTTCTCCTAGTCCCAACCCTCGTAATCAAGAGGATCAGGATTAATCAAGGACGCAGCCACAGTGAGGGTGAAGAAGCATACCATGAGAACTCATCATCCGACATTTACAGCGTTTGGAAAGGCCACACGTATCCGGGCGAGAATGGGATTACTTCTTGGAAGTAAGATTGTATTGGATATTCATCGGATTTTCACAGCTTCGCACACAGCCCAGGATCCCCCGGGGCATCCCGCTCACGTTGGCTGATTCCACACACCCAGTGCGAACGCTCGGTGCCAGTGCGCGAAGGTAGTGAGGCAGAAGGTACCACACGCGTAGAGTGTCTGCCTGTCATCATTGCTGACTGCGGTCCTAACTCCAGCCACAGCTCATTCACCACAATCTTTCTCTAACCCTAATCATACTGTATTTGCCACGCGACACAGCGTTGTTGGACGGCTTTGCAGAACCCTCCTGTGCTGACGTTCTTGTCTGGTGACACCACATGTTGATAGTCCACTAATGACACTAGCAAACATGACACAAGGGAAAATACTGCTGTTCACATGCCAGACGTTAGACATGTAGTATTTGTTTAGTGCAAGAACTCGCCATTGTAAAGTTTGCAATAAAGCCAAATAGAGCTGTGTTACGATGAAGACTGGGTTTTGTATGATAGCAGTTCCAACACGATACCGGAATTTTGGTTCCAATACCAAAATGATGCTTTTTGCTGGAGGAATATGAACAAAAAGCGGTTTTTTTTAACGTGTTAAACTGCTGTTTAAAAGATAAATCAACAAGACTGGTTCACAGTTTTCGACATTGTGTGAGTGCCATGGACACACAGGTCGGCACGCCGCTCAGCGGGTCTGACAGATCTTGTTTACGCCGAAGTTAAAGTGAGTCTGCTAGTTTTCAGTGGTTGAAACAGCAATTTCCCCCCCTCACGTGTCTGAAACGGGATTTTGATAAGCAATAAAACACGGCCATGCCCTCTTCCGTTCCAGAGAGGTCAAACAAATGTTATTTACAAAAAACCACGGTATTTACAGTAGATCAGTGAATATAAAGTAAGTCATAGAAATGAAAAGTATTTCACGTGGTGGACTGCTCGGGGGGGGGGGTTAATCCCCCGCTGCAGAGCGCACACCCCA
The DNA here is from genome assembly GCA_011952105.1 of Coreoperca whiteheadi. Taxonomy (NCBI): domain Eukaryota; kingdom Metazoa; phylum Chordata; class Actinopteri; order Centrarchiformes; family Sinipercidae; genus Coreoperca; species Coreoperca whiteheadi. Next base: position 27,039,713 of record CM022471.1, read on the forward strand.
TGCTATATTATATGAGCAATTTGAAAATGGTCTGTCTGATATACAAGGTTTTACGTTCCCTCGCTCCTCCACCACTGAAGGATTTGATCAAAATTAAAGGCGTTTCGCAGGGGACCACGCGAGCCTCCACCACAGGAGACTTGATAATCCCCCACAGGTATACATACCACCTTCGGGCAGGCAGTCCTGTCTGTCCGAGGGGGGCACATGTGGAATAGTCTTCCTTTAACACTGAGAGAACGCCCTACATATAGCTCGTTCAAAGTCCAGCTGAAAAAAGGGTTATGGGCAAACCAAAGTTGCACGCATTAGTGACTATGTTGTATGCTATCTTCATTTTTGTATTTCGTCATGTGTACATAGATGAGTGTCTGTGAGGCTGAATGAATTTTTGAGTGAATATTGTTTATAGGACTTTTTATAACTTATTGATAAACGATGTACTTTACGTAGACGTACATTTTCATTTCTGTAATGTTTTTGCGACCTGCGTGACCTTAGCCCGTGGGACTACGGCTGGAAATTAGCCCTCGGCTACAATCCGGCACGCCTACGTGCATGTACGCCATGTCTGTTCATTACCATGCACTGTCCCGGTCAAATAAAGACATTTAAATTCAAATTGAAATGCCAGTTTGTGATGTTTCCGGCCAGGATGCTTCCTGTTGCTCCCCTGTAAAGGTTAACAAGGACTTGGCACGGGAATGTCGCCTTCTTAAGTTTCCTCAAAGAATACAGCCATTTGGGAGCCTTGCTGCTGCTTCTCTTTCCCCTCTCCCTTTTTTCGGCCCCAATATAGACCGTCTCAAGGTCCACACTACAGCCCACTGTCCTAAGATGCTTGGTGCATCTAGTGGCTAATGTTGTTCGGTGCTGGCTAACGTTGAATATTATGCTGTAACTAACATTCATGAGTCAATTTGCTGACTATGTTACTGTCTTCTCTGCTTCTGCCACTGTTATGCTGTGTTTTTGCATTTTTCATATTTATATTTCTAATGGTTTCAAATTCTCCCGAGAGTAATTGACACGAAGTAAACACACATTTAGACACATTCGAAGATGGGGTTGTAGATATCCGCTTTTGGTCCCGTGTCACTCACTCTTTGTCGTTTTGGCCAGTGGGGGGAAACATTACACATTGTTAATAATGGCTGCTTTCCATTTAGGTGTTCCAGTGCTTCTTATCTATTTATTTTTTATTCAACCTTCATTTAACCAGGATAAAACTCACTGAGGTTAAAAGTCTCTTTTGCAAGGGGGGCCACGGCCGAGACAGCAGCATAGCCGGAAGATCGCGTACCAACACAGTTCAACAAGCAAACCAACCATACGGTCATCGCCAAATAAAGAAAGCCAACGTCTACAAACTCCACATCATTACTCTCATTAGTTTCTCTTATGACAAGTCAAAATGTCTGCTGTGAAAAAGCCCCATGATAAGCTACAATATTGGGCTAATCTATGGCTCCCCTTGAGTGCCACTTTGTCATGATGATGCACTGGTGATCCCAATGTCAGTAACAAAAACAACCATTTCCAAATTCTTGCCTGCTTGTAATCTTACCAGTTCTAGGAATAGAAGTCACTATCCACATGCACAGAGGACGCAGAGGGCCGCGCAGCAATGTTTGGGAGGGATTTTGGCTGAAACGCTCTCAGCTCAACGAATGCAGAAGGAATGAGTTGGCAGTGGGCTACTGATGGCCGTGGTCCTGCTAGTCTCGTACAGTCCCCGAATGTGCGGCTGCAATTCAACAGAAACGTTCTGCAGTGCCACCCCCAAGCTAGCTTTCTCCAGCTTCTGGATCTCCACCATCCCCTGCTGAAAGGTTACATTGGCTTCCTTCTAACCCACGACTCGTTTCACACGCCTCGTTTCCTTGGCGGTATGCGTGGGTGCCTGCAACGAGGGCGAACGCGAAATCTCCAAGAGGTTATTTGGCCCAAATTGCGTTCCATACACACAAATCTTGGGGAAGGTAGGAGGATTCAAAGCGCCCTTATCCTGCAATTACCACTGTTTTACTAACGTAGGGTTTGCTTTAATTAAGTTGAATTACTTATCAGCTGCAGAGGAACATAAAAAGAACGTTGTCAGTGAATCACTGAGTCTCTTTGCAGAGCTCAGGATCTAACCAGAGCTAACCATCAAGGATCTTCGGTCCATTTTCAATCCCCAATTTTCATTTAGCAATATGAAGAAAGGTTTTCACATTTGGGGCTGGGGAATATGTTGGTATATTCATATGTAGACAATGCTGCTACGGTTCATGGAAAAAGGCTTATGAAAACAGTCGACTGATTTCTTCTTCTTCTCTTTGAGCCAGGAAGGGTGTATTGCTGCCGCCAGCTGCTCCGATCTGACGACCTACGAAACAGCAACGGGAAGAAGAAAAAAAAGGACACACACACACACACACATAGAGTGCGTGGACAGACGAATCAAAGTGGTTCATTAAAAGAACATGAATGTGCGTATTAGGTGGGGAACAGCCATGAGATGGCATGAGGAGCCACAGTTACAGAGGAGTTGAGGACATTCACGTAACTAATTACTGAGAACACAAACAGATGAGCGGTTCCCGAATTCCATAAAAGTGTTTATGGAGGTGGAACCGGAATCCATGGCCGCTTTCCCGGTTAATTTGGACATCAGATAGATAGGTTTCAGGAAACCCTGACTTCCTCTTAACTGAACACTTAACTTGTTCCACATATTTGTTTTAGGTCCGCACTGCAGTCCTGATCCTCCGTCTGGAGCCTGAAGCGACCTGTCTTAATCCTTGATGAAACCTAAACAAATTCCAACACTCAGCCTCTCGACACGGTTCTCAGCAAACACCGCTCCCCCTCCTCAACTTAACCCGCTCCTGGCTTCATTATTGTCACGAGGGATGGAATGGATTCTGTCTTCAATAACCTAAAGGCTGCTCGGGGTTTGCAGCTGTAAATAAACATTAGGCTAATGGAAATGTGAAGCATGGCCCGGGCGTGTCGCTCGGCCTGCTGGGTGATTGAGTTTAGCGCTGATGTGGAGTTGATTGAGAGAGTCACTGCTCCCTGAAGGAAATTAAGACGCCATTTTGTCACCCACGTCTGGCCTTCTAGACGAGATATCGCTTCCTTCCGCTGGCAATCAAAGTGTCACACTCGCGCACCTGCACACACACACACACACACACACACACACACACACACACGCTGGGAGACTTATCCTATAGACACCCGTGGACACACGAGTGTACACGCACTGCGTTGTGCACACGCGTGGACACCCGCGTTCAGAGGCTGTTGCAAATACATAGAAATACGCACGAGAATGCATGCATTTTCACACACACACACACACACACACACACACACACACACACACACACCATCTACCAAGAGGTTTAATTACTGTCCTCTCTTTCGGGTTCCCTCCCTCCTGCCCACTGCTGCAAGATAGATCTCAGTGTCAGAGCGGCTGACAGATTGAGACAGAGCACAGGTACCACTGCATATGCACACACACACACACACACACACACACACACACACACACACACGCGCGCGCGTGTGCACGCACACACATGCATACACACACACACACACACACACACACACACACACACACACAGTGCGACCACAGAGGCGCATATACACATGTGAGCAAAAAAACCCCAGCCTTCTACCTCTTTCTGTTCTTCTGTTTTCATCATCCCCCCC
>CM022471.1:27064266-27077519 GCA_011952105.1 Coreoperca whiteheadi
GACTGTTATTGAGGGTGTCATCTCATAGCAGGCTAACGTTAGCCCTATTAGGAGACTCTTTGGTGTGGCTAACTAGCCATGTAGCCAACTGCGTTGAGCTCATGAGCTAACATCAACCTTTACTGTAGCTGTCTAATGTCGAGCGCTGCGTTCTTTATTAGCATCCCTACAATGTACTGTACTCTGTGGTTGGATTAGAATGTCTTATAGTTTAAGGATGAGTGAAGTGACATTTTACAGTCGGTGCTGCGATATAGGGCCCCTATACTTATTAAATGATGGGACAAAAGGGTTACCTAAAGCTAGCCAGCCATACCCTAAGATGACCATAGATAACGTTACATGAACCGCACAAAGTAGATCTGTAGCTAATGTACAGCTATATGTTGCTAAAGGAATTCTTTACTTTAACACGAAAGATTCATCACTTGAATTTGATCTGTCTGAGTCTGACCATGAAATATGCAGGTTGTGCAGCAAACTGGCAACCACTTGAATGGGGGGGGGGCGCCATGCCATCTAGTGGCTGGATCTTATCAAAACCCCTTTTAAAGAAGACTGACGGCATTGATTTGATTTGTAGTGCTGAGCCTGTCTCTCTGTTTACTTCTGGATCGCAGATCCAAGCCCTTACACTATGTGAATTGTTTTAACGTGAATATACTTTGGATTATGTGAATATATCAGAATCGGCTTCATTGGCCAGGCATGTGAACACACGCAAGGAGTTTGACTCTTTAAAATGAGTCTTTAAAATGATTCTGATTCCGTACGTTTCAGGTTGCAGAAACTCAAGACAATTCCGGTCAAACTGGTGCAGTGATGTGGAGTCAGGCCTGTGTTTCGAGTCATTTATTCTCACTCAGAGAATTTAATGTGGACGCGCCACATTCAATTTGTAAACAGCGCCCCCCCCCCAAAACTGAGCTTTTCAAAAACGATGGCATAAGCTGCTCAGTGAGGGTCGGGGCCGTGTGGCGGTAAAGTTAACAAGACTACACCTCTAATTTTCTCTATGATTGTTCATTTTAAATGCCAATTCAGCTGAATACACAGCAGCGCTGCCGTTATGAACCTGGATTTATGTTGATTTTGTCAGACGATTATAAGATAATGGTTTTATCACAGCAGTGCAGCAGCTCGGAAATGACTGCTGGTTAACATGCAGTGTTTATGGGCCTCCATTAGATACTTATTTCATCATTGTTCAGGTGTCTGACAAGAGAAACAGAAAAATATGTAAACGAGCACTATATGTTGAATTCGGCTGCATTAAAACACAGTTTCGGTGACCCCAGAGAGCAGGAGGATACTGATCGTTGGGGTATCAGCCTGGCACTCGGCAGAGTATCCGTGACCTTAGTCACAGTGGGGATGTGTGACCGTGAAGGGAGCAAGACACAGCTCTCGTCATTAACCTGGATTCATGTTGATTTTGTCTTGAAACTGTACAACAAAACTTGAAATAATGATCTATCCATTGAGATTATACTAAGATTTAAAATGCCTCAGTCTTTTTTAAATGTATAATTATGTTCATTTGCAACACAAGACTTGCAGAAATGGGGCCAGTGTTACCGTGAATTAGCTTAACATTAATGTTTAATGTAACGCCTACTTAATTAGTTACATGTCCAACGAACAATTTTAAGCAAATTAACAGTGTTGGTTTAACTACATTTCTCAGTGGTGTGGTGTTATCTCAATTTAATGGCTTTTCAGTAGCTTAGCTCCTTTTATTGATCAAGTAGCGCGGTAGCGTCCACACAAGCTAACGTTAAGGTTTACCCAAGCATTTCGAGTAAACGTGAGCTAATTTCCGCAGCTAAAGCGCAGCGGGGCTTTCTGCTGTGGTCTGAAGTCAATCTGCTAAGGATCAGTAGGTGACGCCATGGTCTACACGGACGTATCCTAGATTGTAATGGTGTGTGTAGCCGACAGAAGCTCTTCCGTATGACGGGACATCGCGTACCGATCCTCGGGCTGAGGCCTACGACGTCTCTGCTGCAGGGGAATACAGACACGCGAGCTGGAGTTTACACATTCAGGTGATTCCCGAATAAGCTAACATGACCGTCGACCAACCAAGCTATCACAGTTCAGTGGAGCAGGGAACTGCATTAAATATTTCAAAACTTTTCTGAAGAACGGCCCAAAGCTAAATGACTGTAACGCCATCTGCAAGTCCTTCTCCTCCGTGGGCAGTCATTTCCAAGCCCTTAAGAGCACCCGTCGAATGCAGAAAGAGGAAGGTGTCTAAAACACAGTAGCCCGCGTAACGTTTGAAATAACTGTTCATTCAAAGTCATTCACTGTTCAAGCCGATACCGGTGCACTGATATCGACGTTAGGATCTCGAACTAGGACTTTAAAGTGTCTCCAAACACAGAGGCACTTAATGATTTCCAAAAGGGCCGTGTAGAAGGTCCTGTCTCAGAGCCGTGTCCCGTCACATGGAAATTCACATACCACATTTAGACCACGCATTTGGGATTCTCCCAGGAAACAATCTAGCAGGACTTGACTTACTATGTAGCTTTGGGCGTGTGGGTTCAATATGGCTTGAAGAGTTGAAGAAAATACCCACTCCGAACACACAGTCAGAAAGAAGTAACTGACAACTCTATCTGCCACACTACGCAGTACACGCCCGACTGTGCAGAAAGGACATGGTTTGAAGTTACCATTAATGGGATCAAACATAAAATGCAGGCAGACACAGGAGCCGACAGCGCTACAGTCCACAAACAGAATGACTTGAGGATATCTACGTTCTCTACGAGAATCCCAGAACCACCTATTTTCCCAAAATAGTTACAAGTTAAGATATGTTTGTGATACATCACTCAATGCATTTTTACATGACCAATATACCTTCTGGTACCTTCCTCCACCATTATGATTTTGTTAAAAAGTCACTCGAACAGCAACATTCAACAAAAATTATGTTTAGTAATTCAAATTTGCGAGTTTCAACTTTTTTGAAACTCATGGAATTCATTGAAACTCATCCATTTCTCAATGTCAGAGTGCATTATTGCACCAAGTCTCTTGTTCAAAGCTGTTATAGCATGGTACAATATATATGGCATCATTGTGCATAATGAGTACGTTTGATACTTCATGTATGTTTTTCTGATAATATATTCAATTCCATTTTATTTTCTTTATACAGCACAATATCAAAAATCACATTTTTGCCTCAAAGGGCTTTACACTCTGTAACATATGACCCCCTCTGTCCTCGGACCCTCGATTCGACTAAGGAAAAACTACCCAAAAAAACAATAATAATGATAGAAAGAAGAAGAGCAACAGAGGAGGGATCCCTCTCCCAGGACGGACAGACATGCAATAGATGTCGTGTGGACAGAATAGATTCACAACAGAAGATCGTGGTACATACAATTATGATGACAATGGTGAATACGTTTACTTCTGGCTGGGTGGGTATTTGCTGTAATTTTGCATCAAGGAACACGTAGGAAGTGTACAGTGGGTAGATTACGTTGAACACCGGAATTTATATCACAGTCGTGTTACAAACTTGAACTCTTGACAATGACAATCAACAGTATTTGTCAGTTGGAAAATCAGCTGTCAAAAGTTTGATCTGTGGGTTTTAAAAGCTACATGACACAGCTATGGACGAAGAGGACTAACAGAGCTGTATCAGTCCAACGGCTGAATGATTTAACCACCAAAAAGAACGGTGCTGAACAACATTTCCACATATGCCAATGACGGGACTGGGTCAGGGCCGGATCCAGGCTAACGAGCTCGGTTTAAATGGCCCAGTTTAACGCTGAAAAACGGTCGGTGTTTCATTCGGCGTGAATCTGACCCACCAACCAGCGCGTATTTTAGTGAGAAATCTTAATTTTCGGAGCGGTTCGCACCTCGTTCCCATGGTCTTCTCCCACTAAAATATCGCAGCTAAACATCGGAGGCTGGTGGCCAGTTGAGTCCTTTTTGAGACGGCTCCTACGATCTCAGACTAACAGCTGCATGAGTGTTGGAACTTGTTCAGATTCATTCTAATTCTAACCCTATTTATAGCCGTTAATTTTATCATTAAAATACAACAACAGTTAATTTAATGAATTTGTTCACATTTTTAAAAAATCCACCAGACAGCATTTTGTGGAAAAGTCAAACATTCAGGGTACAGTTGAAATAAACCCTACTGTGTTTCAATCACAGGCTGTATATAAATCTTAATTCTATCCTGTTTTGTCTTCATACAATGTAATTATCACTTATTTTCACAGTGCAAACGATGCCATTATTCCCACCAAAGAGGAGCCTGGTTGGAGTGCAGGAAGCCCACTAGCACTGTTGTAGGCCTGAATGTGTTTTATGTCCTTCACATTAGCGGACGCTACGCATCCAGTTCATGTCAATAACGTTTAACCATTAGGGCAACGGGTCACTTGCCCAGGGGCCCAGGACATCTAAGGGGCCCCGGGCACTGTCAAATATTATGTTAGATCACGTTATAAACGCAGTCCTCACTTTCCTAATCATATTCAGATTATTGCAACCCGTTCGATCCAAATATTCTGTTCAACCACCTCAAAAACCGTGTCTGTAGCTGAACAGTGTAAGACGTAAAAAAGACAGGAGGCTAACAACGTCAGGATCAGTATTTGTATTTTTCACAGACTGACACGTCACCTCTCTGGCGTAGACGTCAGTGTTTGAAATAGCATGTATGCATCAGGTATGTTCTCAATTTCATTTACAGAGCGACCCCTGCAAAGTGTTTAGGTTGACTATAGAAGAGACGAGGGTGTCTCCTCATGCCGAGGCTCTTACGTACATCTCCCCCGAGCCACGCAGACGCCTGATGCGTTGGTACAGCAGTAGCCTGTATGCTCCTGGTGGGAGCCACTTGGCGATCGTTGCTTTGGGGCAGGGGCGGGGGCGGGGGGGGGGGCTGGAGTCTTGCTGCCCAGGGCACAGGAAAGTGTTAATCCGGCCCTGCCTCAACACAAGCCAACATGTAGCCATATTCTGCACAGTACGGCGGGGATGACACAAACCACGCAGTGCAGTGTAACATAAGACCTAGTTTCCAAAGTTCCGTTCAGCCGGTGAGGAACTGGCCAAACACGCCGCCGAGCTTCTCCCTTCTGGGCACATCAAATGCACACACACGTTGGTTCAGCCGGTGAGAACGTCCAAAGCGACCCGCCGGCTCGCCTCCCGCTCTGTCGCCGCCGCCCGCCGCTGCATTCGGGGAGCCGACACGGCCGGAGCCGGAGCCGGAGCCGGAGCACTGCGGCCCGGTGGCACGATGGTGTGCGAATGCCTCAGAGAAGGTGAGGGCGCAGAAACGTGCACATATATGGCAAGGTGGACGGTGTGGAGAACCCGGGGGGGGGGGCGATTAAGATGTAACAAACACTCCTTTTTCAGTGCCCTCTGATAATTATTCAGTGGGTGAATGGGCCACGACATGAATCACGTGACAGCAGCTGTAGCACCACCAACTCCAAAATCAAAAAATAACAAAACGGCAACGTTCTAGAACGTTACGCTATGGCGCATGCGCACTGTCCAGGACGCCCGCGGATCAAAGTCGCGGATGACGTCACGTGTAGCTCTGATGAGGAATAGGGCGTAGCCTTGGAATGATTCCAGATTGATTAGTTTGGGACAGTCTAGTTTGTTACTTGAACGATTTTGAGGACGACTAAGACACTTAAGGAAAGTGAATAGGAAGAACAACTAATCACAGGTTAAGTAAGTACTAACTAAGTTTTATCTTAAACCTATTGACTGATAAATTATCTCGTTTGAGAGGCTGCGAACAACCTCATTCGTAAGGTAGTTATGTCTCGAGATAATCTCAACGCAGCTCCGTACGGCGCAGAGATACCCAAAGAATCGCACAGCATGTACATGTCAGAGGAGGCAGAAACACCCGAGCCTCAGAGGCTTCTAACTGGAGCTCAGGAGTTAGAAACGCACTGCAGAACAGGACATCAGGAGCAATCAGAGGTAAGGGCGCTGCAGTCGCAGTTAAAAGAGGCGAGGGCCAAGGAGACCCACCTTACAGAACAAGTGCTAACGTACCAGGAAGAGCTCAGTAAACTGCACGGCCATTGGAACGAGTTCAACATCCAGCTGGAGGTGAAGGTCCTGGAAATAAATGATCTGAGGGCTGAGGTAACCAGGCTGAAGGGGTTGATCAGCGAAAACACAGAAATCAAGGAAGAACTGGCCCGAGTCTCGAACCTTCTGCTGAAAGAGAAAAAGGAGACGCACATGAGAAAGCTCAAAGAGGACTTGGTTTTGAGTGAGAATAAAAACATGACAGCCGAGCTCGGCCGGATCGAATCTCTGAGAGGGAAACAAAGGACCGAAATTGAACATTTGAAGGCAGAAGTGGATTATCTGAAAGCGCTCCGAGAGAAAGAGCGTGCAGAGTTCGAACAGCTGGGAGCAGCGTTGCAGGGTCTGCAGGACAAAGAGAATCTCATTGCGGAGCTGGCCCCTCTGTGTAACAAAAAGCAAGCGGAGAACGAACAGCTGAGGGCAGCAGTGTATGAACTTGAGCATCGTGTAGTGGAGGCTCAGCAAGGCCACAGGGATCAAGACGAGCTATTACAGAAGGTGGCCCAACTGGAATACCAGCAAAAGAGGATGCAGACAGAGAAGAAATACCTGTTGGCAGAAATGCAGGATTTGGAGGAAAGGGAGAACTCTCTGTACGAGCAGAATAAGACCATGAGCGCGGAACTGGCCCTGCTTAAATCTCAGATACATGTAAAGCAGTCACTGAACGAACATATGATGGCAGAAGATCGTGATCTGCAGGAAAATGTTGCTGATCTCAAGTACCAAGTGGAGGAGGCTAAACTACAAATCCGGGATAAAGATGAGGTGATAACAAGGCAAAACAGGAAACTTGCTTACATGCAGGAAATCATAGAGGAGATGTACGTCCTCAACGGCAATATGAAACAATCAATCTGTGACCTTAGAGACCAGCTAGAGATGAACCAGGAGGACCAGAGACTAGCTGGTGAGGAATCTACGACGGCAGAAAATGCCGAAGAACAGCACTCAGCCGTCCCGGAGACTCCGCCTGCGGAGCCCAGAGAAGACAGCCTCCCGGAGACCCCGGCTGCTGAGATTCAGAGCAGTTTCTGGCGGCGCTCTGCTAAAGGCCTACTGAAATTAGGTTTGCATGTTGGCATTGCCACTGTAGGCCTACTTCTTCCCGTGGCTGTCATGGCCAACTCACTGGCGGCCGGCTGCGATACAAACACTACCTGCGTTGTGTGGGACAGGGTCTACCACATGTTGGAGCCCTACAGCAACGTCCACAGCGCAGTTCCTCCACCTTTCTAAACGAATCAGGCTACAGAAACAAGAAGATTTCCCACTTTAAGTCCTAAAATCAGATTCTGTAGTCAAGGTTCTGCTACTTTCTCAGTTATGTATTTATACATAGAAATTGTGGGTATCATATGTATTTCTATACTTCTAATATACATAAATCCAGTATATTATTAGTATAGGGAGCATTATATATTCATAATTGATAGTTATAAATGCAGGGGCAGCACGGTGGTGCAGTGCTTAGCACTGTCACCACACAGGAGGCAGGCCTTTCTGTGTGGAGTCTGCATGTTCTCCCCGTGCCTGCGTGGGTTTCCTCCAGGTCCTCTGGTTTCCTCTCACAGTCCAAAGACATGCAGGTTGGCGCCTACGCAGGTGTGAACGTGAACGATGGCCTCTCACCTAACGTGAGCAGGGATAGGCTCATATTGGGTGCGCCAAACCAATCAAAAAATCAATGAATACAATTAATGATAATAACAATAATAAAAAAAAAATGAAGTAAACACAAATGAATTCTACTGACGTGGAAGTGAATGTGTAAAATAAAATAGAAATGGAATAAGATAGAGCAGGAACACTTGAGTATTATGATAATGACAAAAATGAAAAGAACCCTTTATTGACAAAGGAAAAATGCAGGCGACAGAAGAAGAGTGTGAAGAGGCCGTCACCGGGGTGGCGATCGGCCTTCAATATGCCGTGGGTTCGGTGTAACTACATGTAGAACATCTTGTCACTGATGCTGGGTCAGTTTACACAAACCAGAGCCAACGGTACAAACGGTTAATTCTGTGGGCTTCGATTTTCATCTGTTAGAATAAATCCCACTAATTTATGAAAGCCAAGTGGTCAGAGAGACTTGAGAGCCGCAGAGTTTGTGTCTATAGTTAGAGCATTCAAAATAAAAACGGATACAATCTTTTAGATCCTTGGTGATTTAAAATTTATGTTAAGATCTAAGTTTTAAGACTTTTAGAAAATTTTAAGAAGTTTGAGGAATTTCATGAACTGATATTGAATGAATGGAGGGTAATTAGTGAGTATTTACACAAACCTCCCTCTGCACTCGAAAATTCAGTGCTATCTACCTTTCAGTTAAAACCTTTTTAATCCAACTATGTATTCTCCCTCTAATTCCCATCCGGGATAACTTACAGTTTTTCTCCACTGGTTTGGCTCATTTCTTGAAACTGAAATGACATTCTCAAAACAACAAGGACGAATCGCCAAATCACTTGGCAATTGTGCACAACAGAACAGCATTCCTCATTCATTTCATCAAATTGCAAATGTCTAAGCACACGTCTCAATGTCTCAGTGCCTCTTTGCAAGGGATTAAGCACAGGTAGCCAAATTCCCACGTGAATAGATCTTGTTGAGCTAAACTGAGTGTTTGATTCTCAGTGTGATGGTCGTTCGCTCCAAAACGTGTCAGCGTCATTTCATTGTAGAAGTCATCACAGGCACAACAGTCTGCTCACTTGTCAAAATGAGTCAAGAACATAACACCATGAATACCATATGTGAATCCCTTGGAACATTTTCTTTTCTTTTTCTCTGATGTATGGAGGTTACTTTATGTGTGTGAATGATAATGGTTACAATTTCCTTGGCAGCGTGAGTGCAATGTGTGATGTCGAACCTTGGAGGCCACTCTCACCCTAAAATCCTATTTATTTTTTTCCCTTTTATGCACAATTGTATTCTGTTAGCTAGAGAAAGAAACCGTACAGTAACCATTTTCAATGAAGGCCTGGGCTAAGACATGAGGGAGATTTCACTGCTCCTCTGCCATAGTGACAGAACATCTACACATTTTGACCTGCAGTGCTTACACGACGCCAAAGGGACGAAGCATTTTGGGGGCCCTGACTGTTTAAATGAGAAGGACGTTTAGTTTTGACACACGAGTGAACTGTTTTGGGAGAGGTAGGAGCTTTTGCAGGTGAGCCGCGGCGTCGTGCCGAACCGGCCGCGAACTATTTTGGCCAATGTGCCAAACGTGTCGAGAACGTCCGGTCTGTTTCAAGAAACGAGCCAAAGCAATGGAGAAGGATCTTTGCCATTTTGGTGGCACTGACTATTTATATGGGAAAGGAATTTTAGTTCTGGAGCACGAGTGGACAGTTTTAGGAGAGATATTAGCTTTTGCAAGTGAGCTATAGTGTTGCGCTGAACTGTAAGACTGTTTTGCCAAATGATCTTACAATTCATTTCTGTTTCAAGAAGTGAGCCAAACCAATGGAGAAAAACTGTAATGAGCTCCCTGTCCAGGCCCAGAGGGCAGGAGATCACGAGGTCACGTGATCAGCCTCCCACTGCTTTCTTCACTGACTGCGAGGGCCATGACTAAAGCGATGCATTCACCGCTGATGACAACAGTCTGATGTGTTCATTAATAGTGAGCGGTGCCACACAAGCTTCCCTGCCCTCCCTCCTGCCCAGCTGCAGACTGTAACAAATGAGAGAAACTTGTTAGCCGACTCCAATTTCAGCCTTCAGGTTTTTCACTTCCTGACTTTGATCACCAGAAGGCGTGGCGAAGGTTCCTTAAAAAGACGAGGTGGCCGAGTGGTTAAGGCGATGGATTGCTAGTCCATTGTGCTCTGCACGCGTGGGTTCGAATCCCATCCTCGTCGCAGGCGAGTTCACTTTAGCCTGCAATGTTTACATGTCACCGATGTAACTGGCTCCATTACAACCCTGTTTGGAACCAACTACAAATGTTCTCATCCTCGTAGATACACTACATACACTGATGATTAACAAATATCAGGGGCGGCTGTGGCTTGGCGGCCGTCCACCAATCAGAAGGTCGGCGGCTCGATCCCGGCTTCCCCCGGCCACGTGTCGAAGTATCCTTGAGCAAGATACTGAACCCCAAATTGCTCCCGAAGCTGCGCCTTCGTTGTGTGTGTGAATGATTAGTTTAATTTGTACTGATGGGCAGTTAGTTCCTTCCATCAGTGTATGGGTAAATGTGATATGCAGTGTGAAAGTGCCTTGAGTAGAAAGGCGCTATGCAAGTACAGCCCATTTACATTTATGTGTTCTATTAGACCCTGGGCCCCATAAAACTCCTTAAAGCTGGATTACAGCTTTTCTAAAGTGCTTAACCATTTTCTGAAAACTCTGAATTAGGGCTGTAAATGAAGCGGCGTTGTGACGCAGATGGATGTGCAGAGTGATTAGGTCAGCCAGCAAGTTAACGCGGCTGTAGATTCCGCTAAAGTTAGCCATAATGGCCGTTCCTCCTCTCAGCTTCCACCTCCCATTCATCATCTATCAGCTCCCGCCTCCGAGCTCCCAGCTCCCCCTCTAAGCTTCCAACTCCGATCGATCAGCTCCCACCTCCTGCTCCCAGTTCCCACCTCCCAGCTTCCACCTCCCATCTATCATCTATCAGCTCCCGCCCTTTAAGCTCCCAGCTGCCCCTCTAAGGCTGCTTTCACCCCTCTAGTTCGGTTCATTTGGTCCGAACCGAGGGCAAACAATTACACATTGTAGCATTTTTCAGCTTTCTTGGTTCCTCTTCACGCCGCACTGATCGCTTTGGTCCGAACCAGTTGAAACGAACCAAAATGCAGTCACATGACAACATCCACATCGCTCATTGGCCATGGCGTATTTCCTAAACTGCTTTTCGATTGGTCAGAATTTACGTGCGGGAAAATTCCAGCATTAGAGGAAAAGGCAGCAAACAACACGGAGACAACACGACCATGGAGAGACGACTGTGCGGGCTGATTTTGTCCCGGGCCAGAATCTATTACAGTGTTTGTACACACCATAATATGCAGACAAGACATTTCTATAATGAAGCGGCCTGAGAACAACGTCCTAACGCAAACGGCGAGCGCGCATCGCTCGTCACTTCCAGCGAAGGCGCGCAGTCATTCTTCTTAACTCTGACATGCTCATCTTCCCAAAATGTGACTACGGCAGCTGGTTTAGTCCAAAAATAATCAGTATGTTTTGCAGTTGGGTCTGTTCGAGGTCGGATCGCGTTCTCGCCACGAACGAACCGCTCCAGAGTCCGTCTGAAAGCGTACCGAGACCTCCTTGTTTGGTCCGCTTTTGGTGCGACTGCTGCTTTCACACCTGAGCAAACGAACCGCACCAAAGGGGCAAACCGAACTCAATGGGGCAGGTGTGAAAGCACCCTAAGCTTCCACCTCGGATCGATGAGCTCCCACCTCCTGCTCCCAGTTCCCATCTCTCAGCTTCCACCTCCCAGCTCCCAGGTGTAGTTTGAAAGGGCATATTAACATTTTTAATATCCATTCTAGACAATATGGCACTGTGGAGGTGTGTGCGGTTTAGTGTCAGCTGCAGAGAGGGCGAGGTCTCGGCTGAGAGGTGACTGTCGCGGCTGTGCGTGGTCGCTGTAAAAGCAGAGAGCCCTTGCTGGTGACAACGTGCAACAGCAGACCGGGAGAATCGTTGGCGCAGCGCTGTAAGCCGGGCAGCGGAGCCCCAAGATAGCGCGCATGCGTGTAAAACGGGCAAGAAACAGCATCTCGACTGAAAAGCTGTGTTTTGGCGTCTGCATCCCAGCCATGGAACCCACGGTAGCTGAGATCTGCTACAGCGACCAAGGGAACAGGCAGCAACAAACAGGGAAAGCATGGCAGACAAGCTGGAGGAAAGTATAATCAGGGGATGGAGGAAAGAATGAAGGGTGCAATAAATGAATATGAGAAGATGCTGGAGACAGGACATAGGACTAAACCTCGTTTTTTTGGCAAGGGCATGGAATGTACCAAAGTCAACATTAGAGAGGCAAGTGAAGAGGAAAATAAGTTCAATATGATAATAATATAACATGAAATACACTTGTTCTTCAGTCAAGCTGAATTGTTTGGTGTCCTTTTTAACAGTGTATTTCTCTTGAAAATGTGATTGGAGTGAGGTAGGGGGTTCCTGATGAGTTTGAGGGTCCAAAGTTTCCAAAGCAACACATTTTCTTTACAGACATTCAGCGGAGATCCATAACCAGTTCTGAAAGTAACACTTATAGTCTTCGGGGTTTTAGGTGGCTTTCTTGATAATCTACCAAAAAGGGTCCCAAAGTACCTGACTTCACCCTAAATCTGTACTCTTGGCTTACAAATCGACGGCCGCTGTCATGCCGACACGTTTCACGTCCCTCTGCATGTTACTGTATGGTCGTGTCGCATCAAAAGTAAGTGCATATTCTATACATATAGAATAAATGAAAGAACCAGTTACATGAATAATAGATGAGGGATCTAGACAGAACCCTTTAGTTGGAGCCACATCACTATACAATATAGAATGCTGGTGGGGAGCAGCGCTGGAATAGGCGACAGAACCGGGGGGGGACAACGGACGGCCAGCTGCAGGCTAATTGAGCTATGGCGATGGTATGTGTCCATCAGTTCACTCCGTGAATCACCGAGAGCAGCGGGAGGATATCAGAGGAAATCTTCCTTTCCTTTGGGCTGCTCCCTTTCAGGGGTCGCCACAGCGATCATGCGCCTCCATCTAACCCTGTCCTCGGCGTCCTCTTCACTCACACCAGTTAACTTCACGGATATCAGAGGGGAAAACTGAACATATTTTCACCATAAAATATTATCCATTTTCACCAAAATCAGTGATCCTCCATCACCATCTGGTTCGCTGCTGCTGAGAAGGTGATTGGCTGCAATCTACCTTCCCTCCAGGACCCCGAGGCGAGCAGGAAAGATTGAGGCTGACCCCTCCCACCCTGGACACTGACTGTTTCAGACAGTCCCCTCCGGCAGGAGGCCGTGGTCTGCCAAGACCAACACCACAGAAACAGTTTCTTTCCATCTGCAATCAGGCTCATCAACAAGGCCCGGGACCCACACTGACTCACTATCCCCCCACCCCCACCCCCCCCCCCACGA
>CM022471.1:27080842-27151069 GCA_011952105.1 Coreoperca whiteheadi
CCCCTTTCTTCCCCTCCCCCTCCCCCTCCGCCCCCTTAATCGGTCCCTCCCCTTCCCCAGTGCCTTTTTTTTTTTTTTTTCCCCCCCCCCCCCCCCCCCTCTCTGTAGTGTGGCAATAGCCTGCCTCCATGAAACAAGTCAATTTTCTGCTGCCTTGGCCTGGGAACAAATCTCGGAGCAATCGGAGAGGCCCGAGATATTTATTTGTGTGTGTATTTTCACAGAAAACACATAAAGCTGAAAGGCTCATGCTCACCACACACACACACACACACACACACACACACACACACACACACAGTGTGAGTCGCCGTTTAATGCGCCGTTTAATGCGGCGTGTGCCTGAGCCACGGACCAGCACAGATTTTAGTTTGGAAACGTTCGCGTCTCATCCGCCAAGTCGCCTCGCTCACAGCTGTGTGGCTACAAGCTGACTAGGAAAGTCCCATTATATTATGCAGGTGTACAGTTTGGGGATTATAACCTGACACTTCTCACTATTACTCTGCTGATGAACTGATTCCAGCGCAGTTTGCTCCTGCCGATTCTTTTTTCAAGTTCCATTTGTAGCGGGCACGCACTGCCTCCGGGAAACAGCCATGTGCCCTGGCTCTAAAGTCCAGCACTGATAAAGGCTCCGTGTTACCAAGCGAACTGCATGCCAACCGTAAGCGCAGTCACAAACTCACTCAGGGCTGTGCAACACTGTTTAGCCTGCTCTAAGGAGCGCGAGTGATGACTGACTGGGGCTTGTTTCCTGTACAAAATCAAACACATTGCAGCACCAACCATTATTACGGTAAATTAAACGCTGTCCCGTTTCACAGAGGAGCAGGAACCATCTCCCCCTGATTGCCTCAAAGTGGCGTAGTTTTCCCTGAACCCTTGGAAAGGACCTGGCAGCAAAAAACAAGCAAGAGCGAAGGAAATGTACTTTGTAAAGGTTCTGTGAGTTAGGAAATGCCTTCAGCTTGTAGATAAGGGAGAACATCAGAAAACTGTTGTCTATTTGGGTGAAAATGTGAATGTATACAAGGAAATGTCCTTTGGATACCTTTAAGGCCAGTCTACTATACGCCTTTTGTCATTGTGTTTTATCGGCAGACTAAGCAGCCAATAGGCTTTCGGTTCTATAAAAGCCTTTATTTTTGTACGGAGGGATGCACGTTCCTTTTGGTTTCAGTTACTCGTGTTTACTACGTGTCTGAGTTGACGTGTTGCGCGAGTGCATTTCATTTCTTTTAAGGCAGGTAATCATTGGTTGTCGCTATTGACTGAAAACTAAATCTATACCGTGCATCGCCGGAGTTGTGGAGAGATGTCAGAGTGATGGGGCTGCCACACAGCCACAGCGCCCAGAGCAGTTCGGGGTGGGCGGGAGGCTTCTATTTCTGTGCTGCCATTTATTGTCTGAATAGGAACAGAATATATGTACTGGTCAATCATACAATCATACGTCACGGCCACAGTGGCTAGTTAGCTATGTTACTGAGTGCACTTTTCTCTCATATGACCAATTTAGTACTCGAAATGTGCATTACACCCACATGTAACCCTTCTCAGTAGCTTTCATAAGTCACACTGCACACATACCCATACAGTGTAGATGTGGTGGCCAGGAGCTCCCTCAAACTTAGCCACATTTTTGTTATTTTCTCGCCTTTATTACTGAAGCCCGCATTACTTATGACAGTGATACACTCAGCACGGGAAAAGGAGGTGCAGGGATTGGATTAGGTGCAGTGGATCTTGAGACGATCAGTGCCAACGGCATCTCCCGTCCTGGCAAGCAGACCAGCCGGGGCCAAGCGTCCGGGACATTTTTGCAACAGATCACCAGCAGTCGTCTGGCTCAAGCGCAGCTGCGACGGGAGCAGAGCTATGACAAGGCCACAAGGAGGAGAGCTGACCGTAGAACTGATGTCCAGTTAGAGCTGGAGATGACGACCTTTCACCCCCCCTCTCTCTCTCCCCCCCTTTCCTGTCCATCTTCAGCTGCACTACCAAGTAAAGGCAAAAGAGCCCCCCAAAATGTAATAAAACTCCTGACTCTGTGATGCAGCCCCCACACCTTAAGTCCTGTGAGCTGGATGTTGAATGCTGAGATGTAATAAAAACATGGCTAATTGGAATGCCAGGACCACATGAACACGCACACCGCTTCCTCTCTCCCCGTGTACGGTCCCAAAGATCCGCTGATAAAGGAGCTGGTATGAAACTGTAGTCTATGACTTAACGGTCAGAGGCAGCAGAGCTCAGTGGCTTATAGTAATCTGACCCCCACAGACTGTGGAAGGCCAGTCTGTGTGTGTGGGGGGGTCTATTCTGGATGAATGAGTGGCAGAAGTGTTTAACTATAAAAATGTCAGGAAACTTGATCTAGTATCATGGATTTATCCAACTTTTCTATTCCGCACATTCTTCTTCCTTGTCCAAACCTGGGGCCTACGTTGCACCCACAATGCCACCTGCCTTTCGGGTGCGTCATGCCAGTTGTGGCTAATGTAGCCTGGGGCCTCTAGTAGAGCTGAGGAGCGCTCTACAGGGGTCTGGGGGGATCCCTTCTCTGTAGCGCCACACCCAAAAGGTCCTTTTCCATTTTCCAGCACGTAGTCCTCAGCGACATCACTTGAGGACAAGCTCCCTCTGGAGACACCAACGGTTTCATGCTACTTTTTCCATACATGCAGTAGGACGCATGTACAGTATGCTAAATGTCCACACGCCAGCATGGATGGGGAGTTTTCCGTCCTGTGTGAATGAAGTCAAGACCTTAGGTGCTAGCGCTGCGATGCACAGCAGACACATGCGCCAAATCGATTTTACACGACCGCCAGAGAAATAGTCAGATGCAAGTGTTACTTGGAAAATGGAGCGATATAAGCTGTTACATCACATCGCATTCATCAGGTGAGTGTGTCTGTCCAATGCAGCTTACATTTTACACTTGGGGTTCAGTGTCTAGTCAAGGAGACGCGAGGACAAAAGGAGCCAGGGACTGATTGATGGCTGACCCGCTCAACCCCCCTGAGCTACAGCTGTCGAAGGCCCAGTCTTTCAGATTTCAGTCCCGGTTGATCTGGCAACACCCTTCACGCCCACTCACTTTGAGCGAAAGTCCCAGATTTCCACTCCTCAAAATGACCCGCGTGTTGACCTTGTGCAGCTGTGCTTGGAAATGTAACAGAAGAAGAGCATTTCTGCTTACCGCGCAGCCAAACAAACCGAGAGAGCGGCCGAGCGCATTCATCACCTCACGTAGTTTCAAAAAAGACGACGGAAGAAGACAAAAGTCCCCCCCTCGCAGTCATACTCAGCTCATGATCAACTGTTGTCTTCTGCGTGACATGAAATGCACTTCCCCATCCTGACCAGCGCGTGCATCCATTGTAACCCCTTGAATTCCTCGTGCGTGTGAAGGGAATTTGAATTCTGTACGGCGATGGTGCCTCCACCAGAAACAATGAAACGTACTCTATGAGCGACTTTGTAACATCTGCCCAGGGCCTACTGATGAGAAACAGCCTCTTGGCTAACTCTGGTGCATTTGCAGCAATGTTTATTAATGCACACTCTCCCTGTTCAATGAATCAGTCAATATAAAATAAAATAAAAATACAGTAGATAGGCAATTACAGCCTGGAAATACTCTAAATGGCTATTGTTGAAAAAATGAATAATGGAAATCTTGTCATTGTAATTCTGACTGGTATATGTTCTCTGAAAGCTACTGTACAGCTACTGTAACAGGGAAATACTGTGCTGGGCTAGGCTGAACGATTTGAAGAAAATATCTATTTACAATTCTTTGCAAGAAAGATTAGAAAATGGCGCTCTGTCAAATCGCGACTAATCGTTCAGTCCCACATCATTGTCGCCAAATCGAAGGGAATTTGGGAAAATTCAGCTGTTGCTGATGAGCTAGCCCCTCCCATGACGCGAATTCGCGTCGGGTGTGTAGAAACGTACGTGCGAATGGAGCGGATTTCACGCGCGAATGAAGCTCAAGCGTCCAACTTAACGCGATTAGCGCGATTTATTCGCGTCATTCGCGTGCTGTGTGAACAGGTGTGTTCACACCGGACGCGAATTGCTTCATTCGCGCGAGTGATATACATGTTAAGTCAATGCAAAGACGCGAATTGACATTTTGCGGCGCGAATTGAGCGTTTGACGCGCGTGAGTCGAAAAATCGGAACTTTGGCGGATATTCGCGCCGCGTTAACCAATCAGGAGCTCGCACGAGTAGTGACGTGATTAGGAGCGAGGCAGAAATCCGAAAAAACAATGGAGGCTAAAATAATAGCTGCAGACCCCGGTACAGTAGGTGGCGGCGTGCACCTGAACAAGTTGGTTGGACCCGCCATAAAAACCAGAGAGAGAGGATCAAATAATTGTGGCTGTGTGTGGATACTCGTATCGTTATAGAAACAGGAAACCTTTGGACGAAAGGAGGTCGAACAATCTGGTAAGTTGAAAAAAACGTTCTTTACCCAATGGGAGCGGCCCCCCGCTAAGCCGCTCCCATGACGCTTCGCGTCTGGTGGGTAGAAACGTACACGCGAATGGAGCGCGTAAACTCAAAATGTTCAAGCGTCCAACTTAACGCGAATAGCGCGATTTATTCGCGTCATTCGCGTGCTGTGTGAACACGCCTTTACTGACAACAGAGAGCTCATTTGCATGTTTAACTATCATCCATTTTAGTTGTATCGTTGGAAGCTGAAACTACCTCCAACACAGCACCAGAGAGTTATTGAAGTTAAAGTATTGGGCCATGAACCTGTTTGCCAATTTAAAAGACCATTTTTCACGTCAAAAAAGTCGCGGTTTGCCGTAGAACTGTTGAAGTATCAGACTGTGAAAACACGCAATTAGAAAGCCTACGCACATGAAAGTCGGCCAAGTGGCGTCATGACTTGGCTGGGCTGATTAAAGGTCCAGGGGTCGCTGGATAAAACCCGTCAGGCGAGCTAACGCTGCAAGGGACGGCCATGTTGTGTCGGTGACGTATATTGTGCAAGGCCGACGCGTGCGCAGTAGTATTGTAGTACAGTAGCGTCACGCGAACAGTAGCTGGTACGTGAGTGAGACCCGTCAGCAGTGAATTGTGGTAGGGTCTTAGTAACTATCCTGCTAAATAAAAGAACTTGCAGTGACAGAAACCCCCCCCCTCCGGCAGCAGTTTGGGGCCGGTTTAGTACATATCGCCCTTACTCTTGTTTTCGCGCCGGTCTTTGTAAAACTACATTTGTCTTTATCAAAATCATCTCAGAATCAGTGTGTTTTGATGTGTTTCTGTCACAAGCAATTGAGTGTTTCAGGAGTTGACATTTGGACTTAAACCTAATCTGACACCTGGTCCGGTGTTAACCCTTTGTGCATACCTCTCAGATACCGTCACGTTACAACAGCTACAGTGATCTGGGCCTCCGGCTGGCTCGAGCCGCTGCAGGCAGGGAACCTTTATCCCATCCTGTGTCCCTGGAACAGGTGCAGGATTTTGGCTTCGATGGTTCAGCTTAGCGCTTAACGGCCGAGAGAGGTCGGAAAATAAAAGTTTTACTGCGCACGCAAGGAAAAGATCTGGGTTCTGAGAAGGCCGGAGGGATGGGGAGAGCGTTTTTCAGTGTTTACTTGTAGGTGTTAGCCGGTGGTACTGTAGAGGGTAAACCTTTCTTAACTCAGTTTTCCCACCTTTATAGGGCTTACATGAACAAATGAAAAATAAATGATTGACTTATTTTTCTTGATGTTAATGGTAGTGTCATTATCACCTACTGTAGGTCATCGCTCACTCACTGGTCTATTTACAACTACATGCCTAACAAGTACATTTACTACTGCACAACTGCTGTCATCAAGAACACTACAGTCAATTAGGTCCGACAACATGTGACTCAAGCGTCTCTCAACACGCAACGCTTATATGCTCGTGTCTCAAGTTCAAATGAGCCAACTGCTTTGTCCACACATTAACCTCGGGCCATTTGGTTCGGGAACATTTGTCTGGCGTCATTCACGTCCAAACATATCTCTGCTGTCACGGCGCTTTACGAGCAGGGATTAAACGTTGTTGGCCGGAGATTCCAGTCCCTTCCACGGCGACCAGTTCCCTGCTGCAACGTGGGAACGTGAGGAAACCGTGAGAAGGCCACACATGGCGGGCACGCAAGTCTCCGCTGTAGTTCACGCGGTAAAACACAGGGCGCTGTCGGGGGTGAGTTGATGAATTGACATTAATCAGGCCTATTGTGTCTATGAATGCACAAACTGACTTTAAATGGGTGGTAACTTAGAGGGATTGGAATCAGATGTCAGCCTGAGCCAGTTCACACCTGCAGTCCTGATCGTAAAGGGTACAAGAGCAATGTGTAATATCCCATTTACACTTGGCTTTGAGGAACAAATCAGGAATCTATGAGGTCATGTAGAGCCTGGATAGCAATGAGAACGTCTTTTAAACTCCTTTGTTTTTTCTAATAAACCTTGGAAGACTTGCGACTAAATTGCGACTTGGAGAACAATGACTTTGTCCAACGTCTGGCAAGAGCTCATCCCACAGTGTGATAGAAGGATCAGCTCAGAACTGTTCCCACAGACGCTATGCAGGTGCCCAGGACTGCTGAGTAAGCACAACCAAACCGCTAGCGTGCCAAACACACATCAGACCTAATTAATGGTGCGTGTGCAAATGTATTCATCTAAATTCATGTTTTGACCATTTGCAGGTGCACAGTCAACACTGCACTGGATGTAGTCTTCATTTTGTGCATTCAGCAGGGTTACACACTGTGGAACTACGTCTTCATGCAAACAATACCGGAACGTGTCCACTGCGACTGGGATAGAGTTTCTAGAAAGATAGTTGTGTGTGCAGACTGCCAATCCGTGCCCCACCCCAGAGAAGTGCTACCTTTTTGTGCACCGCCAAAGTCTTAAAGGAAGTGGTCGTATAAAGTGTAGGGCTTTGACACCGGAGACGAGGGTTCGAATCCCGAGTCCCATGGGCAGGCTTCAGAAAGAAAATCACTTTGGTTCAAGTTAGGCAAAGCTCATGGGTTGAGTTCAATGTTAAAGCCCCTCCCATTTAAAAAATGGCTGCTGTTTATACAGTGTGATATTTGAGGGTGAAGTGTGACGTGGAAGCTTGACGCTTGAAGCCTCCAGGTCACAAACACTGAGATGGAAACACCGAGTGAAGTATCTCATCTTTCTCTTTTTGCGGACTGCCTTATCAGACACGAATAATAATCCAACGCCGAGTATTTTCATACGTCATCAGGAGGGGCTCTTTAATAAGGAAACACTCTGTGGCTCGTGCTTCAAGTCGTCTTTCCCTTAGCTTAACCAAAGTGCTGTAGGTTTAATGACGCGGTAACCACTACGAGCAGATATGGTATTGCCTGAGCAGGGAAACGAATGAAATGTGTTCTCAGGGAACATTTTAAAGGTGCGATTCGGTACGAACCTTTTTGCGACTTTGCAGGCACATTTGCTAACGTTGGATGAAAAACATAATCCAGCTAGCGGTACTTTTCTCTCAGAATGGGTTTGCTGTTGCAAATTAGTGTATGAATGGTATTTCTAGAGGACAAGATTCATCAATCTGGGAGCACAGGCTTCACGCTAAAAATCACGCTAAAAATTGTTGACTTATCGTGGCTGGAGAGCTACACATCTCTATCGTCTGAACTCTGTCTGCTGGACATACATAGGATGTGTTGGCAGAAAATGAAATACATTGTCTGTGAACATTTTACCGAAATGTTCAAAGTCAACATTTTTGCCAGACAAGCTAACTAACAACATTTCCTCATTATGTTGATAGAAAACGTACCGCGGACAGCGTTCTGTTTCCCTCAAAATCTGTTTGCCGTTGCAAATGTAATTTCTAGGAGGCAGAATTGGACACATCCATCACAGCAAACACGAATCTTGACTTTCCTTTTTGCAAAAGTTCTGTTACTTTGGTGTGGTAATGTAGTGTGGGTATTAGTAGTAAAGAAGGGAGAACAAGGACTGGCTTGTGAGACGAGGAAGAGAGGGAACACAAATGGTTAATAATGCTGATGAGGAGGAATTGGCAGGGATGCAATTAAAAACAAAAGAGCAGGAGGGTGAAGCCAGAGGCTAGAGCGGTGCAGTGTGCGGGGCTGACAGCCTTAACTGGAAAGGCCTGGCTTTACTGTACACTGCACCACAAGTGTCTGAGGCTGCGCCACATGATGCTTGTCTAGTTGCAGGGAAAACAATCACAGTACTCAGTCAAGCCATTAATAACTGTTTGCGAGTGAGTACGCGTGTGTGTACGCGCATCACATGTGCCCATTTGTAAGTGTGTGTGTGCTCCAGGGTGTTAATTTCCAGCGATGGGATGAGTCCTAGGCATCCCGGCGTGATTCATATTAAAAGTCAATTGGCCTTAAAATTTGGCCAGACCCCCGGAGTCTGCAGCGGCGAGACGTAGCTGTCAGCTAATGGCAGAGCAGCCCACAGTCATACTGGCTGAAATTGAATCTGACCACAGAACCCAATGGGCCAGAGACAGTGTCACAACGACTGACCGTACACACTGATGACATCCACTCTGCTAACTGGCCCACACTTGCTCGCCACGTCGCCGCTGCGCTGCTTCTGGTGGCCGGTTGGCAGTGTGTGTCTGCATGCTTTCATGTGCGACGCACTGAGCTTCATGAAGAGCAAATCCGTACGTACTGCGCTGCTGCAAGCGCGTACCAGTAGTATGTGCGTTGTCAGTTAACCTCTTGGCCTGTAACATTAGCGAGAGCTATCAGCGTCTCGTTGCTCTTAATTTCTCGCCTGTGTGCCTGTGTGGTGAGGTATGTCAGCTCTGGCTGGGAAATAGAAAGAGATGAAGGCAGAGAGGCTATCACCCTCCTGCTGCTCCTGTGATTTCACTAGAACCTCAACTATAATTACTGTGCACGCTATTTGCAGCAACACCAAACTTTACCACTTAGGACCAAAGCATCTGTTACAAAACTTCTCTTCAACTTCTCCTTAGACGCGACACGCGTTTGCGCTGATAAAGCTAACAGCTGAATTTCTACAGCCTCAAAATCTTTAACTCTTAATGGCATCAACAGTCAGGAGTGAGGAGTTCAGGCATTCAGGGTTGGCGCTTCTGTTTAGTGTCTAATGTTGGAGCACTTCCAAGGCTTGGACGAGTGGAATGATCAGTGTAAAAGATGTCAGAAAGTGCATCCCGTGTAAATTCAATCAAAAGGAGAGAAGTCAACTACAATTCCCAAAGAGCATTTCTCTAACGAAAACTCAATCACCAAGCTAAAACCCTAATGATAAGCTGAAACTGAAGATTGGTTTTTGTTGAAAACTGATTAGAATTATAAGTACAGATGAGAAGCCATTGGAATTTGCTACCTCTTTGATTAGTGCATTTTTGATTTGAACTGACTTCTTCTATCGCAGTTGTAGCTGAGGCTCATGGGTATTGTAGTAGAATAATCTGCCATACCACGCTGATGGAGAAAATACGAAATAGAGTGAAATAATTAAAACTGATGGCTATAGCATCAACCTATTGTGTTTCTATGTTGATTAATATTGAGACTGTCATAATGAGAACGCTTGAAATGAACAGTGAACCATGCTCAGAAAGGTGCGTTATTCTTACAATATCGACTAATGCTGACAAGTGAGCAGTGCTCAAAGTCACTGTCTTCACAGAAGACAACAAGACAAAGTTGTTGTCTGGCCTTCATCATTGTCACAACTATGGAGTGCAGATGGCTCTTTAAGGTCCAGTGTGGAACATTCAGAATATCATTTTAATAAGTGTGTTTTCATTAGTGTAGAATCAGCTGAAAATAAGAATAATCGTGTCTTCATCACCTTAGAATGAGCCTTTTATATCTACAGAGGGAGCGGGGCCCCTTCCACAGAGGCCCCCATGTTTCTACAGTAGCCCAGAACAGACAAACCAAACATTGGCTCTAGATGGGGCCTTTTAGCGTTTTTCACGAGTGTCGTGGCCACCGTAGTTTCTCCTACATGCTGTGAAGGGGAGGGTGAGGCGAGCAGAATTCAAATGGTTTTCACCACTAGATGCCACCAAATCCTGCACTTTGGACCTTTAAATAGCAAAGACACAGGTGAATCTTTGACATCGAGCCGAGAGCAAGGAAGAGGCTGGAGACCTGACCACTGACCTGCACTTAAACCCATGAAACATCTTCACATCAGACATCAATAAATATCTGAATCTATGTAATCAACAGCTCTAACAGCTGTCTTCGTTGGGATATAAAGAAATTCAAAATCAACTTTTATTTTCACATGGATTGCATTAAGTTGAACGGAAATATTCACCTTCATTGAAGCAACTCATGGTTTTTGTGAATTTTGACCTGCCTGACATCAATGTAATATTTTGCCTTATAAGAGAAATTGTCTTCCCTCTGGTGCTGATGCTTTATGTATGGTGATAAAATACTCTGCATGACACTTGTCCTGTGGCTTGAGCCTTTTGAGCCCACTTAGTTTATATTTCAGTTATCACAGGGTGAAAGTACAGTTTGTTTTTTATTTTTATACCGTAAGGTAATTAACATCCAGTAATGGCAAAAACACCATCTACTCTTACTAAGAAAGATTTTTCCCATTATAGTCGATAGAAACCATGGAACAATGCTGAAAGAAGAGATCGGTGACATCAGCTGGAAAGGGCTTGAATACTAAAATAGACAGTACTGCTGTCGGAACCATCCATCCAGTGTCCTACAGAAATTAAGAATGTAAGGAGATTTATTTGGGGTATTTGGACAGGTGGTTAAAGAGGCTGCCTGCGGTCAACATGTTTGTGGTGCAATGCGTAGTGCAGAAGTGTTTAGTAACTTTGCACATGTGACCTTACTGATGTGACCCACAGCTAAATTGATGTTCGAATTTATGCTACACGCAGGGTCTTTGCATGCCAACTAACCCCTTTTAGCGAGGCACTATTAGCTTACAGGTCACCTTTACCTGCTAGCACACGAGCACACACCGCTAGCCGGCCTCCAGCAGAGGCCACGCTGGTGCTAATCCAACTTTAGTGAGTCAACTCTCCTAGCTACACCGCCATCTTTAAATGTCCCTTTGTCTAGCCTTGCAGCTAATGCATTAGCGCCACGGCGCTGAAGCTAATGCAACTGCTGCTACACTCCTATCTTTTATGGCCCCCGCCATCTTGACTTAGCGTTTCTTTGCTGATCCACGTTTCGTCCGCACACACACACACACACACACAACCACACACATCTTTTGTCTGTAGTTTAGTGTCTTTAGTCCGTCCTCACACAGTGTTCTAACTTTGTTTACCTTTGTAAATAAATTATTGGGTTTCATTCTGCTGCTCTCCTTAATGTCTCAGAAGAGGGAACAATTTGCCAACCTCTTCTGTTTGAATTCCGAATCCTTCACCTGCTGGCTATTAATGGTCATTTGGGTTATAGTTGTTGATTGAATTATTAATCTGATCTCCAAACTGATAGTTTAGTGTATTTTATGAGACTGAACAAATCAAATCATTCTCCCCGAGGTCTTTATTAATTTAAAGCATTATTTACGATTATCTTTGATAATCCTAATTGCCAAATGTAATTAACGGTACAACCATACAGCCATGTGTAAACCCCAACATTAACGGTGCCCTGTATGTGAACCATATAGTTGGTAAACCCCAACATCACTAATTTGCAAATGCCCTGGTAAAGATAGGCAAACAGAGTAGTCGGTATGTCTTAATAGTTTGTGTGTCCCCCATGCCTTTCATCTCCATCCACGTACATCTGTGAATCCTCTCTCTCTGTTCTGTCACTGTTGGCGTTCCACCCCTCCTTCTCCTTGATTTCACTGGATCCATCCTGGTGGCAGATGCACGAGGCCCGGGGCAGCTCCTCTCCCTGCATGAGGCAGAGAGCCTTTGTTAACGTTTCATTCTTCTCTCCCCCCATGACAGCAGTGAACTGCATGGCAGGGAGACCCTCCGGACTGTGAAAAGCTAGCTCTGTCCCCACTTTTACCCTCCATTTCCTCCATACACAGCAGCACGGCTGAAGGTAGAGCCGAGGGTTAAATGCTGCTGTACAGCTCTTATCGCGCTGGGATTGCTCAGGAAGAGACCAACTCGTATTTGAACAAAAATGTCCTATTTAAATGGCAAAGTGCTTTTTATTTCATCGAGGGACATTGCAAAGCTCTGTCTACCTGAGAAAAAGAACCTTATGAAGATCAACTTTTTTGCTAATGTTGCTAACACAACGTAGCTAAGGTGTCATCCATCCATCATGCTAGCATGTGGCTTACGCCAACACTATCAATCACCCTGGCACTATGCTAACACATGGGTAATGTTTTTACCATTAATCTCCTCAGTGCTGTCTTTCCACATGATTTCAAGGCTTTGCAATGATTCCTTGCACTAATTTGATGGTAATGAACCCATCGACGCACAGCGCTTGATGAATACATTGATAAATCACCTTCTGATGGGGTTTAGACAGGCCACATCTGATCACATTCGATGATCTCTAGCCCCCATTCTGTTAAATATGCATGTAGAAGCTGGCTGATTTAAGTTAAGACTGCCATTTGTCAGCACTTCTTGGCTTGAGCCTTTTGAGTCAACTTAGTTTATTCCAATTAATAACTGCAGTCAGTGCATCTTTCATAAAACGTACAGTGTCTTTCAGATAAACAATGTCAGGTGATAACAAACACTATCTACTCTTACTAAGAAAGATTTGTGTTCTTTCTTTTTGGCTCACTGACCGGGGTGCTGCCCATCGGCAGTGTGCTCAGTGCTGCCACTGGTGGCTGGGTGCTATATTACAGCTAGATATTTTCCGTGAGTAAACCTAGAACAACCTCTACGGCTGCATCAATCACATCCATGCTTGTTGGCATTTTTGCACGTTTCCGGAGACGGCGATGCGGGACGGTGACGTGTGCTACAGGGGATCTGGGCACGGCGCGTTTAACACTGCAGTGTGTGTTTGCCATGAAGTGCGGAAGTGTTAAAGGTGTTCCACTAACACTAACAATCCCCCCGCAGAGTGAGCAGACAAACGGGTGAATCACACAGCAAACACAAGACGACACATCGGGGGGTCATCGCACAACAGGTGGTCAATATCCGAGGATGAGCGGTTGGGGAGATCGGCCAAGCCTTCACGTCAGTCGGTATTTCCTCTCGTAAGTGCTGCTCCCTGGGATAATATGTAAAGTGGAGCAGAAGAGGCTCCACATTTTTCACCACACTGTAGTTTATTAACATGCTTATCAGCTGGTTTCAGATAATAAAGCTGAAAATCATTTCCCTCAGCAGGTCGTAAAGTCTGGAATTTTATAGTGACCTAAATATAGGCAAGTCATTCAGCGTGCGTGTGGGGTGCTGGTATTAGATTCATGCTAACAGATACAGTCTCTCACAGAAGTGAGTGCACCCCTCACATCTTTTGTAAATATTTCATTATATCTTTTCATGTGACAACACTGAAGATATGACACTTTGCTCAAACTCACAGCTGGTGTAACAGTGTAAACGTGCAGTCCCCTCAAAAGGACTCCGATCACACAGCCATCAACGTCTAAACCAGCCGGCCACAAAAGTGAAAATGTCTAAATGTGGCCACCGTTATTTCCCAGCACTGCGTTGACCCTCTTGGGCGTGGAGTTCACTTCTTCCACTCCTCCCTGTTGACATCACAGAGCTGGTGGAAGTTAGAGACCATGCGCTCGTCCACCTCCCGTTTGAGGATGCCCCACAGATGCTCAATGGGCTTCGGTCTGGAGACACGCTCGGCCAGTCCATCGCCTTCGCCCTCAGCTTCTTGAGCAAGGCGGCTTGTCGTCTTGGAGGCGTGTTTGGGGTCCTTATCATGCTGGAACACTGCCCTGCGGCCCAGTCTGCGAAGGGGGGGGGGGTCACGCTGCGTTTCGGTATGTCGCGGCATTCATGGTTCCCTCAAGGAACCGTAGCTCGCCAGCGCTGGCTGCAGTCATGCCGCCCCAGACCATGACACGCCCACCGCCATGCTTGACGGGCCTCAAAGGGCTTTAAAATCTGCACAACGTAGGACACGACCCGAGCCACTCGCCCCCTCCACCGTAGACACAGCAGCACCGCCCCAGCAGGTCCCCACAGTCACAGACTCGGATACATCTCCGGAGGCTGAAATGCCTGCTGAAAGAGACGGCAAGAGAGAAAGCTTGACAACATCTGAACCGAACAAGTTTATCTTGGTCTCATCAGACCACAGGACATGGTTCCAGTAATCCATGTCCGTAGTCTGCTTGTCTTCAGCAAACTGTCTGCGGGCTTTCTTTGGCATCATCTGTAGAAGAGGCTTCCTTCTGGGCCGACAGCCTTGCAGACCGATGTGATGCGGTGTTCTCGGCTAGCTGAGCACTGACAGGCTGATCATTTCATAAAATTGTATAATATATACCACTGGTCCAATATTAATTCCAATTGGACAATACATCGGTGTAGTTTTTGTAGATTTTGTTCCTTCATTAAATCCTTGAACAAGAAAAATGGTTGGTCTCTAATTTGTTAATGCTAAGTACTAACTTGTCAATAATCAGAACCATTTATGCATAATGAGTTCAACATTTCGAAGGTTTACCGTCGCGCGTCCCGCCCCATCCCGGCTGGGATTGGTCGGTTCACGTGCGCATCGACTCTGTGTAAAGCTGGAGGTGTTTCAACAAAAGGCGCCGAGCAGCCAGCCAAACCCAGACCCTGCTTATCAGATCCCTGCGGGGTTCTGTCTTCCGGCTTCAGCTGCAGAACCCGGACCCTCAGCTGAACTGGGCTCACCGGGCTGCTCTCTGCCCTCTGCTGCCAGCGCCTTCGGGCTGACAGGTAACGGCGCCAAATGAATAATCTGTTGAGGCATCAGCCTCAAGGGGACTTGCACCTCTTCTCTCTCAGCCCCACCTTCACATTTGTTCTCTTTTTACTTGTCCGTTTTCAGTCCCCTCCTAGTTCCCCATGTGCTGTCACCACAGAGGTGGGAAAGGGGCAGGGCCCAGGTAAAGTTCGAATGAACTGGGCCAAGAGTAACTGGCTGGGAGATATGCCATATCATATGCCTATGACATTAATAAATGAGTCAATGTGGGTCAACATGCAGTATAAATAAATAGCTTTTTATTTAATTGGACTTTTATTTCATAATGCCACATTTTCCATTTGTTCTATTCAAATGAAGGGGCCGTGGTGATCTCACAGAGCTGCAGGCCGGACGCGGCCTCAGAGAAGCCAGCTTGCACTTTGGCAAACAGGGAATCACACGGTAGCTGTTTCTTGCCGGGTTTTGCTCCTGGTACCCTGGTCTGCCTCAGCGCTCGGTGATTTATGGAGGTTCCTGGACGGGGATGCTGCCAAACCACTGTCTGACATACACACACACACACACACACACACACATTCCCCAAACCTGTCTGATTTATGCCCCAGCTCGCTGCAGTAGTTACAGGCACAGTTTATTGAGAAACTACTACATTATGAGAAGTAATTGGATTACAGCTAGCTCCCAACGCTGAGACCTGACCTGCATGCCCACGCGTACGCACTAAAATAGATTTCAGGCTGTGTGTGTGTGTGTGTGTGTGTGCGCGCGCGTGCGTGGGCGGGTATTACTAATGTCATGGGGACATAAAGCTGTTTACACAGTCCCATTGTGAGGACTTGCCTTCCTTATGGGGACAAAATGCAAGGGTTAGGGTAAGGTAAATCAATACATTTTAGAATAAAAACTAGGTTTAGGCTAGCGTAAGGGTCAGGTTTGATCTAGTAGTGGTGATGGTTAGGGTTAGGGTCAGTCTCCAGGGAATGAATGGAAGTCAATGTAATGTCGCCGAAAGTGATGGAAACAAAACGTGTGTGTGTGTGTGTGTGTGATCGTGCACCGGGGGGGGTCGAGTCAGTGTCTGGAGCCCTTCTTCATAGATCAGTCCCAGGCAGCTGCCCTCTGTCAGCCTCCACACTCAGTGTCTGCGCAAATGCAGCACTTTATTGTCCCGAACGTGTGACTCTTTTGTCCGGGCCAGCTTTGACCGATCACAGCCTGACGGCTTCAATGTGTGTGTTCACTGTGTGTGTGGGCGTGTTTATCATTAATGGTGGGAGGATCCAGCATTTGGCCTGCGCCGTCCCTGATGTGAGCAGCTGAGTCTGCCAACACACACGCACACACGCCGAGCTACTTCATTCATCATCCTGATGTTAATTGGTACAGGCTTAAATAAACTTCTGTTGCCGCCTCTTAACACACACGACCTTGTGTGCACTCGTGTAGTATCTGTGAGCACTACAGCAGGGAGCATGACCGCATCCCAGGGGCATATTCTTTGTCCGATGCTTTCACAGGCTCTGCCTGAATGGAGTGCGTATTGTTCACACATTTAGGTGAACGCGCCGGCGGAAACCCCCGGCACACACATCATACCCGTCACGATCACCGTAACATTGTATTTCGTGAGAGTACAGACGTGTGCTGCTACTAATGATACACCTCTCTGCACAAAGAAGGGATGTTTTGTCTAGGATAGACCTGTTTCGACGGCAGTCACTATTGGAGGGCTTATTGGAACGTTAAGGCCCAGTAAACTATATTCGCCGAAGAATTGGGACTGATTTGTGATTTAAACGATTTTAAAACAAAAAAGAGCGTGATAGAGATAAAGGTCAGCCTCTGTGTCTCACCTTAACGACATTGTTTGCTGCTGTGCTTTTCTAAATTAAAATGCTCCTTTTAGCTCCGTGGAAGATGCATTTTGATCAAAAAGGATAAAAATGGACTTGTCTTTCTCCCACCGTTGGCCATCGCCGGAAGCTCGGAAAGCTTTAGTTTGTGCAGGTTATTTTACATAACACCAGTATCGGATATCTCAACGGGCGCCCTCCACCACTAGCAATGAAAACTACACAATGGAATTGTGGCTTGATTCCATGAAAGTCTTAAGAGGGAATCCGCCCTGTAGTCGTGAGTGATCTGGTGCTTTTCATACATTTGTCTTATGGCATTTTCATTGTAATATTGTCCGTGTTTTGTATTGTTCTGTTTGCGCTTTTCCTGTAACTCAGTTAGAGAAACGAACCCGCTGACGTACCAGCGGCGGAACCTGGTCTCCAGGTACCACATCGCTCTTTTTCTGCTTGAGTGTGAACACGACAACACGAAACCAAATAAAATGATACATCATACCGCATAATAAGAGAGCTAAAGGACATCTTAACTCACTACAACGGCTAAACATTCCTAACAGGGTTCAGTATATGGCGGCAAGCCATGATGGCGCCAGCATATCCACAGGTGTGGGAGGATGGGAAGAGGAGAGATGGCCGCGTGCATTTTAGTAAATAAGACGTCTGAGTGTCAAAACCTTCCGCCAGTAATGTAGCTGAGACACCACAGGCGCTGTTGCTGTCAGCAGGACCGCTATGGACAGAAGTTATCGTGACTTTTAGTGTGTTTGTCCCGTATCGTGCTTCCCACGCATGCATAACCCTTTCTTTGATTTGTATACTGTTATATAGAGATAGATATGTATAGATATACAGCGGGGAAAAGAAGTATTTGACACATCAGCATTCTTGTCATTTTAAGGGGATTTCTAAGTGGGCTACTGACACACACTTTCCACCAGATGTAGCCATCAAGCCAAACATTGAATTCATAGAAAGAAATCAGAACATATAAGTATACAAGTTGAGTCCTAATAAATTAAGTGAAATGACACAGGGAATACGTATTGAACACACTTTATTTAATACTTTGTAGAAAAGCCATTGGTGATGTATATATATACTGTAGTGTTATGTGTGGGTTGTTTTATGACTGAATAAAACCAAACCAAACAAGCATTACATTAAATCATTAGCACAAAAATTGTATATGCATAACAAAAATCTAATTGGTTTTCTTTCAGAGACACTTAATGCTTGAACTGTTTATGTAAGCTACATTTTTACTCTCCCCCTCGACTTTGTTTTGTAGACAAACCCTTTTACTAAAGCTTGAGTGATAGATAGTGCTCGGAATCAGGGGTGCCACACTGTGTCAAACGCGGGGATTGACAGGGTGCAGTTGATGTACAATGCTGTGTCTGTTCCACGATTTTCCACAATCAAATGGTTTTGTTGAAACCAATTAAAGACAGAAAGTCAAGTCCCAGAGTTCACTGTTTCTTGACGTTTCTGTTTGCCAAATCACCTCATTGGATTCCTTGTCATTTTAAAAGTTTAAAGCTGCACGAATCAATGGTTTTGTATGAACACTGGATCAAATGTTCCAATGCCCATAGTGTGGAACCCACAGAGAAGTGTCTCCAACTCCGCGGTTCCCCACAGCTCGACGGAGCTTTTTAGCATCTTTTAGCTCAAGGCCCAGAGCTTCACCTGTTTTGGTTCAATCTCAGCTCTCTCTAAAAGCTGTAAAAAGCCACTGTACACTACCTGAACAGCAACCGGACACAGTCTGAGGGCAGCTGGTGAACATAGTGGCGCACTTAGCAGCTGAAGGAGCTGCTGGAAAGCAAAAACAGCGCCTGCAGCGAGAGAATACTGGACTTACAGTACATTAATCAAGTGAACAGAAACACAACTCCAAATAAATACCAACGTTTGCCCGGTGTCTGCTGGATGAATAAACAGGAAGCTGTTTGCTAAAACTTCACTAGGGCATAATACTGTATGTCAGATGTGTGTGTGTGATGGAGTTCTGCCCCCACGTGGCAAAGAAGGGTGATTAATGCAGCTTTGATGAGCGGTAGGAACACTGTGGTGTTTACATGAAGCATGCGCTCATTCACATTGCCAGTGTTCCGGAAAGCCCGTTTAGATGTGCATGTTTTTTCACTTAGCGCACGGTGACTTGATAAAAACCACGAGAACTGGCTTGCGTGGCTCCTTTATTACTGCCTAAAAGTATTATTGTGCTGCAATAAAGGGGCAGGTGAGAGTTTGTTTGCATCCATAACAGAAAATTGTGCATCAGCGCTATTTCCTGTGGGTACTATCGATGGGTTTTACTCTTTGGATTCGAGGCTGTGCGTGCATGGGTTTCTCTGCGCGTATGTGAACGAACTGTGTACCAACCTTTGAGTCCAGTGCTCTAATCTAATCACGTTTCCATTTTAGAAAACAGCCTTCACTAAGACGCTGGAGGCTACACACAGACACACGCTTGCCTTTCTGTACCTGTGAGGACCCTCATTGACACATTGAATGCCCTGAACCGAACCTCAACCATCAATCTAAATGCCTAATCCCAAGCCTTACCCCACACCCTGACCTAAACCCGATTCGAACCTGAACCTTAAAACCAAGTCGGGACCTTCAAGCAGTCCTTTGAAGTAGTGAGGACCGGTCAAATGTCCTCACCATGCGGAGACGTCCTCGCTACGACGGTACAAACTGAAACTGATCCTCACCCACCCACACACACACACACACACACGCCTCATACAACCTATAGTGTACTAAGGCCTGCAGGCCCTCCCCTCCCGACTGTGTGACATTCAGAGCCGGGATAGGAGCAGAGTTTATTATTAGCTATTTTATACTATTTGATTATTATAAATGATACACTGACATGTAAGTTCAATTCGAAGCATCATATTTCATGAACTGACCATATGGTTTGCATGTAAAATATGAATATATATATCTGTAAAGTAACTATCAGCTTCAGTTGGATGTTATTTCCCTCTGAAAGCCGGTGAAGTTGGCGTTTAAAGTAGCAGGAAATGAAAATACTCAAGTGAAGTACCCGCACCTTACTTTCCACCACTGCTGAGCAGATACTGGCGGATTTAAGGAATATAGATAGAGGTGATTCACTGCGCATGACGACCTGTCTACATGTTGCATTATAATTATAATTATTACACACATTAATGCATAAAACCATGTTACATGGCGAATATACAACAAATAATAAGTATTATCTACTCTTATCTGCCGCTGTGATATTAAAAGCAGCGGAACTGAAACCTTGCAGAATATTTTCATTATCAATGATGTTCCTACGAAGCTGTGAAGTTTCATTAGCAAAACAGCATAGGTGTATGTAAGTCTCGTGTAACATTTCTTCAACAAAGCTACAAAACTGTTTCCTGTCAAGTCAGGTGTCGCTCAGGTATCTCTGTTCACACGTTGCAAACGATCCAGAGTTAAAGATTACATGTCACTGCTCCCCTGATCACAGTCCCCTGTTTGCTGTGGCGTTCTTGGAAGTCCCCCCCCCCAAGACTATCGAATTCCCCCTCCTCCCTGCATTGGCTCTTCGCACTCTATAAAGTTTCACGGCTCAACTTAATACTCCTTGGCTGTGTTTCTTCGGATAAGGCGGCGCGGGGAAACGGCGCTCGTTTCCGCTCACGGCACCTTTCGTGTGCGTGCACGTTTTTTTTATGTCCCACTGAATGAAATGTCCACCAAAGTACAACGTTTAATGCCGCGCCCATGCCCCTGGACCTTGTGTCCACTTTCAGGAATGAAAGGGCCCTTTAACTTGCTAGCTTTCCTATATGCCTGACTTGCTTGTTCCTATGTTTGTCTAAAGCAATAAAACGCCTACTAGTTTTTTCTTTTCTGCTTTTATAGTTACTTTATTATTATCTTATGGACCTTTTACCCTTTTAGGTTCGACTTCTTTTTAAAAGGTTTTGTCGGGGATGAAGCCTCTGAAACAGCACTTACACCATCATGGGAAACTTTCAATACAGTAAATAGGCACTCGATCCAACCACTTCATGTCTATTCTATCAGAGGTGGGCCACTTCTGACTTTAATAGAAGGACTCTATGGGCTCCATATATCAGTTTAACTCTAACCCACTCAGCATGACTCTATGGCTGAAACTATTTCAGGAAGTTGACCGAGCCCAAGGCTTAAATCCACGTGACAGCGTTCATCCAGGCTCCTGTCCTGTGAGCTTTCTGTGAAGCGCCCACAAATAAATGAATGCTCTTTCACTCTGACTCTCCGTACTGCAGGAATAATGAGACGCTATATCACTGCACTGAGAGGCCTGGGAGCGTCCTGATTAAAACATGCACACACACACACACTTCCAAGCAGTCTCCCAGCATAACTAATGGGAATGTTTCGCGGTGGCGACAGTGAGCGGCGTGCGTGTCTGTCTGAGCATTATGGCCGTTACGATAATAATGAGGACAAATGAGAGCCATCCATTTCCTTCCTGGCAGCTGATTGGTCCTGATGGCCAATATGGCACCGGGTAATGCATCTCCAAAGCCCCTCCCCCTAACGGCCCGCGGGGAGGCCATCAGCCAATGGAACAGCAACACTGAGGGCGGAGGATGGGGAAGGAACTGCCCTACCAGTTCCTGTCAGCACACGTGCCGCAGCGTTCTGCATCAACTGGAGAATCTTAAGGGACTTTTTCGGGCTGCCTGATAATATGGAATTGCCGTAATCCAGCCTGGAAGTAACAAATGCATGGATACATTTTCCTGCATCATTTCGAGACAGGAAGTGCCTGATGTTTGCAATGTGACGTAGGTGAAAGAAGGCAGTCCGTGAGGTTTGCTTCATGTGGGAGTTAAAGGATCGATCCTGATCACAGAGGTGCTGGAGGCCAGGGCAGTGCCGTGGAGTAACTGTATCTCCTGCACAGGTCACATTTGGCAGTGTGACGGATGTATGGATATTCTCCACAGCCCCATCAGACTTCAGCCAGGCCTGCTGTCTTTATTAAGCTCTTCCATTTCCCAGAGGACACACTGCCTCCCTGCCACACAGGTCAATAACATGACCACCAGGGGGCCTCCATGATTCAACTAAAGCAGACTCTCCAGTTGCGAGTCAGGCAGCCGTGCGCATGGGTGGACTGGCCCTCTGGCATAACGGCCACTTTCCCGGTGGGCCGACGTGCTTTTTTGGGCCGACCGAAGCGCAAGGACGGGTGGTATTTGTGCTCTCATGTGGTGGAGGGGCGGTCTGGGCCAAAATGCCAGGGCCGATTTTTGGCCCCAGTCCATCCCTGGAGGTGAGGGAGATTGATTTGGGGAGAGGGAAGCAAAACATTAAAGAAGCAGAGAAAAGGGTTTAACTAATGATGGATGACTGAAGGTCTGGTATCTGTAATAAGGCCATTTAAATATTCCATAATGCTGACGATAAAATAAAATAGAAATAGAGTAAATGAGCAGCATTAAACAGAACACAATGAATTATAAATAGACAAATCATTGAAACAACTGTACCTATTCAACGTATGAAACTACAGTTGGGTCGCCGGATAAGTGGAAGAAAATGGATGGATGGAAAGTAAAGTTGTGCAAAATCGATAAGTGCAGACTAGTTGTTTAAAATCCGGTCTGCTGAGGGGACAAATGAGGGACACCTGTGACCCAAGACGAGGAGAACAGCAAAGTGAAGGGAGACTGCTGAAAAGAGCAGACATTAGAGTCAGTCCTGGTGTGTGACGTCAATGTCAGTCAGGGCAAGAAGGAAAACGGTTGAAAATACGGAGTGGTAACAGAACTCTGAGACTGTAACTCAAAA
This sequence comes from Coreoperca whiteheadi, assembly GCA_011952105.1. NCBI lineage: Eukaryota > Metazoa > Chordata > Actinopteri > Centrarchiformes > Sinipercidae > Coreoperca > Coreoperca whiteheadi. The sequence continues at coordinate 27,103,410 of CM022471.1, forward strand.
TTGTTATTAAGTCAAAGTTGTGAGCGTTTTATTTTGAAAGAATCTACTTCCCTGTGCTTGTTATTTTTACTTCCTGTCCTTGTTTGCCCCACCCTGCTTAGTTTAACCTTCATTAGTTACCCTTCCCTCACTAGTGTATACGCCATTTTACCTGTGTGTCAAGCGTTCCAGCCCTTTCTAGTGTTTTTTGGGATTTCCTTAATTTGTTGGACTTTCTGCCTGATGACTTATTGCAACTTAATCAAACAGCGACAACAAATGTAAATGTGTGCACTTAATCTAGAAAGAGTGCATTGTCCAAAGGTGCCAATAAACAACTTCTAAACCAAACAGATTGTATTTCACGTCATTTTAAGTGCCTGCGGATGATAATAACTAAACACGTGGTAATGAGGTGGGTCAGTGTGAACCTTAGAGCTTCCATTGGGGGGCTGTGGCCCCGTCTGGCCACCCGTATGAAAAGGCCTGTTCCATCTCCGTCTCACAGCCAGCTGTTTTACATTTACATTCAGCAGGCGCTTGTATCCAAAGCGACTTACATGTGAGGAAGACAATGGAAGCAATTTTAACAACACAAGGTCACAAGAAGCATCAGTGCACCAGAAACTAGCCTGTCAGAGCCCAGCACAGGATACAGAGCTGAGGAGGGGAAGGGGGGGTTTTTTGGGGGGTTTTTTTTATGAAAAGGGTCGATGATGGTCAGTTAGGTGTTGACGGAAAAGATGCGTCTTTAACTTTAGCTTTTCTAAAGGCGGCTACAGAACCTGCTGATCTTGTAGGAGCAGGCAGATCATTCCACCAATGAGGAACGGATCCAGAGAAGCTGCTCCAGAGGGATCCTGTTCCTGAGGTTTTGCTCCAAAAACACCTTGATACTTCTCTCCCTAGTTTGCATGTTATCATGGCTCTCTCTTCCTGTTATGTTGTGGGTCCGTTAAGTGTGTGTTTTTTCTGTTCCTAGCTTGCCTTAGTCTGTGAGTGTCTTGTCTTATTTTGAAATCGTCGGTTTAGTTCTGTTTAGTCTGGATCTTCCTGTTTTATTTTGGTAGGTGTCTGTTCCACTCTGTCTCGGTCACTTTACTTCCTGCCCCTGATTTCCTGAGTGTGTTCACCTGTGTCCCGTTGTCTCCCTGTCCCTGAGTTTATTTAGCCAGTGTGTTGCCTGTGTCTTTGTCAGTTCGTCGTTGTATGTCCAGGATGTTCAACCTCCCGTTGTCTCACCACCCGTTGTCCCCTTTATTTCTTCTCCCTGTGTGAGTCACTATCATTGGATTTATGTTGGTGACTCTTTGCTTTTGGTTTTTGGACTTTGCCAGTTGGTCGTTTTTGGCTGTATCCCTGCCTCCGGGATAACTAGTGAACCCTCGTTTCCTCACCTACCGTTCTGCATCTGGGTCCTCCCTCCCTTCAAACCCCTAATCACAACACTTCCTCTGTTTGTCTGTCCTCTCGGTGGGAATGCTGGTGTCCTCTTCTGTGTTCACGTGGCCTGTCCTCTTGCGAGGCCTCGACGGTGGAGAGGCGCTGCTGTGGCTCAGATCCTATCAGGGGGCAATACCTCAAGTTCCTCAACTGTCCCCCTGGATTCACCCACTTCACTTATTTATTCCCATATACATTTTGTCATCATAATTGCACTTAAGATGATCTTCTGTTGTGAATCTGTCCTGTACACACGACATCCACTTCCTGTCTGTCCGTCCTGGGAGAGGGACTCAGCCTGCGCCTCAGGAGTTTTCAAACCGTGGCAAAGGAGGACATTTATCAGTCTGAAAAGCGATCATATGGAACTCGGCCTTTAGCTCCCACTCTCGTCACGTGAGCCGATACTCAGCTCAAACCGAATAAGAACAAGTACGACCCAGTGAAAGTTGGTATAAGCCACGCAGCTTCCAGTTCAATCGGTTTGCTACTAATGATTAGCCTGCAGCTAAACCCGTGGGAAAGAGGAGGGTGTGGACTGAATAAAGGACAAGTAAGGTCACCACACACACGTGATCCCAGGATCTGGCAGACTGGACGTGATAGGGTAGGGTAGCTCTTTATTTATCGGTCTATATAACAGCAGAGAACTGTAGGGAATAGAAAATCAGCCATCTTCTACCGCTTGTTCCCGTTAGGGGTCGCGGCTCACTGGCGCCGCTCCCTGTGGCTTTGGGCCTTAGGTGGGGTACACCCTGGACAGTGGCGGGAATAGGAAAAGAATGATAATAATCAGCTTCTGTCAAGCTTTAACTGCTTCAAATACGCCTTTCAAAAGCAACACGGCCTCTCCGTCGAGGAGCTTGAGTGTGTTTTTAACCGCTCTTGCACAAAGACGCTAGATGTACACTTGGTAATTTAGCCAAAGCGACTTGCATGTGAGAACGTTCACAAACCGAAGGCGCAGCTTCGGGAGCGTTTTGGGGTTCAGTATCTTGCTCAAGGATGCTTCGATGCATGGAGGTTCTGTTGCTCCAGGCAGATTTAAAAAGCTGAAGCCTTCCTCTCTGCTAAATGAGGAATTAAGGAACTTAAAGAGACAATGTAGGAAGGCATTGAAACCTAATGTCCACTTATCAGTATCAAAGAAGCAAGAAACACCTGACCACTAGACAGGGTCACAATCCCAGAATCCTTTTTAAAACTATAAATTGACTGATTTTCCACATCATACTTTTGCCAGTATGGCCATGAAGTTGGCATAACTTTTCATGTGGTATTAAAAGGTCTTTAAAAGTCACTTTAATTTAACGTGGAGAACCCTGGGGGCACCCGATTTATTCACCTCCTCGAGGACGTACTGCACCGTATTCTGTTTTTTTTTGGAAGATAATTGTGTCTTTATGTGCATGATTTCTGGAGTTACACTTATATTTACCAAAATACAGTTATGTTACATTTTCCATTAGTTACAATGCACAGCATGCAACTTGTAGATGAGAGCCTTTGTTGCATGTCATGCCCCCCTGTCTGCCTACGCTTCCCGGCTGGATCTACACAGACAACTAGCCAGTAAAAGGACTAGTAATGTGTCGGCTCTGTCTCCTTTGAGTATATATGTGGACCTAGGAACAACCAGGAGATGACGCGTCCGAGGATCTCCAGCAGCGGGGAGGGACGTGGGGCCCTAAAAGATCTGTTAAATAACTTGGGGCTAGGCCGCGTGAGTAATCAATAATACCTTGAATTCAATTTGAAAAACAAATTAAACTATATAGCGCCAATTCATAGCAGAAGTTATCTCATTGGACTTTTCCTATAGAGCAGGTCCAGACCGTACTCTCTGCAATAGCAGGTAGCCTGTTGGAGCCGAAATGAACTATGAGCTATGGTTAAATCTTGGGGGAAAAACGGAGGTAAATGTATAAAAATAAAATGGTTTCTATAAAGCGGCATACACACAGGCTATGTTAAATATGGCATGGGATTTTATTTCTGATGTCGTACAGATGTTCCTGTTTTGTGTTGATGTTGCACATCGTAGTGAGTGCGCACATACTGCCGCTTAATGTTCATCTACCTTGTTGGGCGTGTTGTCCTTGTTTTTGGCCACACTTACGTCTACTGCTGTGTATGCACTGTACGAGCAGCGGGAGAAAAATTCCTCGTATTTGTACACACACCTGGCCGAGAAAGCTGATTCTGACTCCGACAGCAAGGGATGACAGTGATCTAACCGACTAGTTACGAAGGCATGAATGAGTTTCTAGATTTTTGGCAGAAAGAAAAGCTCTGATCCTTGAAATGTTACGGAGACGATGAAAGCAGGATTGAACCATTGATTTAACAGGTTTGTCTAGGCTGAGATTTTGATCAAAATTAACACCAGTGCAGAAATGACGCCTGTCTTTGCAGGGTCCAGAATTTTGTGCTACCCCCCCCCCCTGTGAACTGCACAAGAATCGCGGGTTTCACGAGGAGTCAGCAATAGAAACATACCTAGAAGAGACTTTTATTTAATTAATATGTTTAGATTGGAATGTTTCTGGTTTTCCTGTAGGTCTCATGGTCTTGTGTTCACCCAGATGAATCCACATTTCACATGAGAAGATCCGAATGTCATCTCATTACCGGACAGCGCTCGTATCCGCATGTGCCATAGTACAGTCTTTCAGGTCTCAGTCTTTCTAGTTCTGTAATAACTGAGTGTAGTGTGATGAATTGTAGGCTAATAGAGAGATTGGTATTGCCAAAGGGCAGGATTTTCTGAACAAAAGCAGCCTTTTATGCAGGAGCAGTGGAGGTGAAGTCATAGGATTAAGACGTTTGTAACGCCGGGCGGGTGATTGTTACCCAATGATCAGTCACAGAAAGCACAGCCCTGCTTCTGTCAACTGCAGCCACAATCATTAGCACATGATCCCTGTGTGAGTGCTGGATTGTGTGTCTGCGTGTTAAACGGCATTTGACGATTCATTATCTCTGTGCAGTGGTGGGAGAAGTGTTCCTGATCCAAAGCAGCCTTTCATGCAGCAGCGGTGGCCATAAAGTCATTGGATTAAGACGTTCGTAACGCCGGGCGGCTGATTGTCACCCAATGATCAGTCACAGAAAGCACAGCCCTGCTTCTGTCAACTGCAGCCACAATCATTAGCACATGATCCCTGTGTGAGTGCTGGATTGTGAGTCTGCGTGTTAAACTGCTAGCTACGCATGCACACCTTTCCCCCATCCCATTCTGACTGAAATCATGGCGATGGAAAATTTCGGGGTCAACGGTTTACGTGGGATGTGATCTGGCGTTTAAATGCACACATTTAAATCGGAACAGCTGTGTGAAGTGTGCAAAAGTGATGGATACGCATGCATCTGTCTCCCTCAAAGACTACCTGGCAGGTGTTTGCGCAGCTCCCACAAGACGGATATTGTTTTGGACAGACTTGGTAGCTGTGCAGAATACAGCCGTGTCTCCGATCAGTTCGGCATTCACGAAAGCAAGTTAAAAAAAAAGTGCACGTATATGTTTTGCAGGGCGATTTTGGGGTGATTTGATATCACTGGGTCTAGATTCATTCACCGCTGCTACGGCTGAGTTTGATGTCAACCCTTAACAGAAACACATGGCGAAGGAGCCTTATGTCACTGCTACTACTTTATACTTGACTTACACTACCTACTGCATCATGCAGCTTCATATTTGTTAACATGGACTCATGAATGTTCCCCCCAAAGCTTGTATCAATTGGACGCTGGCTAATGGGATATCATCAAGGGAACGAATGAAGGAATAGATTTAGGGACGCAGACTTTAGTTTGACTATGAGCATGTGATGCATGTTTACATGAGGCAAATACATGAACACTAGCCTCCATGGGAAATGCCCCATGTGAGGCTCTGTTTAGTTTGCAGCGTCCTTTCAGGCGCGGGTCGGGGGACTGCGAAAGCGCTGCATGAGTAACGTAAATTAGCGGTAGCATTCAGCAGCTAACGTTGCCGGCAGACGAGCGCAAAAAAGCTACAAATAAAGTTTGCTTGTTGGGCATCACACTGCGCTCGTCCTGAAGAATATTTCTATATATTCATGTGAAGTTACAAACTTGTATCTTATTTTTTAACTGTCAATGTCACATTCACATCCTTTTCAGTGTTCTCCCCTCTCGCCTGTTCCCTCCTCTCCTCCTCCTCTGCCCTCGTTTCCCCTCTCCTCCGCCGCTGTCTTTGTAAATTCACTTAAGAGTTAATTGCTTCCAGCAGGCTTTTCTTTCAGTCCGTCACGCTGCTCTCCGTCATGTGATGACACTGCGTGGGCTTGTTCTAGGGGCCCAGTGGGCTGCTGCCTGGGGGAGGAGGAGGAGGAGAGGCCTGGCTCAGGGCCCGGCCACTTCATCACGGCTGCTGCTACAGCCATGAGATCCCCTTCAGCGTAAGGAGAAACCCTCTTGCTGTTTGCTGTTTGGGGGGACTAGGACACAGACTTCCTAAATGGCTGAGGAGGTTTTAATTCCATCGCCGGGGAAAATCACATCGGTAAGATCAGCAGCTAGCATTTACTACTAACGCTCAAACTTGTAGCCCTGTTCTCGGGGCCCAAACAGATCAGTGGCTGCACTAAATAAGATCGTATTAGACATTTGAAAAGGAGCAATACCACACGTGACAGTAGTCCTCAGTGAGCACTAACTTGCTCCCGTCAGTGTTTCTCTCTCTGCTGCATTCATGTGCATGTTGCATTTTCCTGCTGCAGATGTTTCACTGCTTTCTATCCTGTTGGCTGGTTTAACCTGCAGCAATGCCCCGTGGTCTACGAGGTCATCGCGTGTCTGTGGCGTCGCTGTCCTGCGAGAACCACGTATCTCTCAGAGAAACGGCCCCGTTTTCAGCTGCAGGAGGAGGAGAAGCTTCTCAGCACGTAGCGGAAACTCCTCATCCTTCTGTTCATCGCAGGCACCTGGAGATATGTGGTTTTCCCTGGACAGGGAGGGGATGAACAGTATCTAGGCACTAACTCATTCCAATCACTTTTTTTTTTTTAGCGGTTTGGTGAACTTATTCGGAGTAGAGCAAAGTTAATAATGTAGAGAAGACGGTCCAATTTAACACGAGAATTACATCGAACTTGACTAAAGCTAGAAACTCGTTATAAAAAAAGAAGTGTCATCAACAGTTATAGTCACTTTCTGTGTATTGAATGATTAGTTAGCATTAACACAATTCACATTTGCATAAATAAGATCAATAATGTTAACATTATTTCATGCTAAATAATCAAATGCACTGACTCGTCAGTGTTACAGCCAACGCATATCATGTCTCTAGTAACAATGCTAGAACCGTCATAGGCTCCGGAGACATCGCAAAGAGTATTTTCGAACAGCATATAGACAATAATATGACGTTAGAGCATAGATCCCAGGCGAGATGATATTTGCAGCTCTGCGTGTGTGTCAGTGTGTACGGGGTGAGAGACAGGAGTGCATCCGAACATCAGTGTTCGATTCACCTCGCTTGGTGCCGACCTGCGTCTCACCTTACCCCCCCCCACTCTGTCAAGACCGCTTTCCCTCAGGCACTGGTCACCCTCGTGTTGCTTTGTCAGAGTTAAATAAAGTAGACCTAACCGGTTCTATTTGTCTTCTTCAGGTAAATCTCGCCCTTCATATTGTTTATGGGGCAGACAGTCATGGGATCAGTCAAGCTAAGGTCCCCATAGACTGTGCATAGATTCATGTGAATGCTCACGGCACTTTGTTGTGTGATAGCCTACAATAAGTAATGTGTGATGGAAAGTAACATGGTTCCCCCCATGGCTACAACTTTTAAACAGTCATGCTATTGAAGGACTCAAGATGGCAGCTGCCAGTGTACATAAGTATAGACTGTAGGCCTAAGTGGCACAGTCATTGAATAAGTACTGTATGTAGAGCAATGGCAGCACGGTAGGCAGGAGGGCAAAATGATACGTGTGATCAAAGTAGTGTTCTATTAGCCAGTTGATTGACATTGTGTTCTACATTATTATATTTCTGTTTGTTCGATTTTCCGACACTGTTGCATTCTGTCCTGAATCTGAGGTCCCATTACAAATTCTCTCAAGTCTTTCCCTCTGTCCAGTTTGAATGAAGTGTGTTTTACGATGAAATTACTGTCTTTCTCAATGGAGTCTGGTGGGCCTTCGCGCCCATTTGTTTTGGGCTGAGCTGCTGGTGCTCTAGTGCGACTCCTAGTGGCGGTTAATGCCTTTTACCACAAAGGTGAACATCACCTTGAGGTCTGTGCAGGGCACTAAAACTGGTCCCTGGCAGAAAAGCCTTACAGGCTACACGCCCATCCGCCACCCTGACCCCACCCTTAATGTTGGCGTGTGAATCAGAAAAGGGTCGTTAATATCTGCAGCATTAGCATTACATTAAATGTGGGTAAATTCAAACTTGCAGAGGCTCTGAAGTGAAATGTAAGTAATCTTAAATGGCAGTTTGTGTATTTGCGTCTTCCATTAGTGAATGTAAAAATGTTAGCATAGAGAGTACTTCCATATAGTGTATGCTAACATGACATCCTCATCACGTTCATCAGTGTTGCAAAAATGTACCTGAAGACTGCTATTATTCAAATGTGTAAGTGTTAGCTGGATGGAGGTGAGCAACTGTCCAACAGTACTTTAAAGTGGACCAGGGTTCATTTGAATATCTGCGTTCGCATAACTCCCTCGCAATCAACATAAGTACCTTCCTCCCATAAACGTGAACAATTCCTTTTAGTCACTTTGATTTCATGTCATGTACCTTTTTGTTGTAAGTTTTCAATATTTAGGCCAGTCTTTCTCTGCCCTGCATCACATTGCTTTCCATTCCGCGCATATTTTTCCCTCCGTTTAAACCTTGACATTTTGAAGTTTAGCTGGGTACTTCTCTCGTGACCCGATACTGGTCACACTGTGGGGAAAGGGTTTCTGTCTTTGCCTTTCAGACTCCTTCAGAACTGGCAGCCAGCCATGCCCTTTGGTTTGCTTGCAGTGAGGAATGCGAACAATGCCAAATTCTAGACCAGCAAATTCAGACCTCCACTGAACAGCTGATATTTTATCTTAAAAGATGTCTATAAGCACGGGGTTTGAAAAGCATGAAAAGTGGCAGTGAGATTCCTCATCGACGCAGTTTTATTTATACAGCCCAATATGACCAATCCCAATTCACCTCAAAGGTTTTTACAATCTGTGCAACATACGACCCCCCCCCCTCTGTCCTCAGACCCTCGATTCGAATAGGGAAAAACTACCCAAAAAAGACCCTTTTAACAGGGAAAAAATGATAGAAAGCTCAGGAAGAGCAACAGAGGAGGGATCCCTCTCCCAGGACGGACTGTAGCTCTCATCAGAGAGCTCATAATAGAAATCGAAGGGCCTCAGTGTGCCGCAGACAAAGATTATAGAATCATGGGCTCTGCATCTAACAATCTTTGTAACAGACAAGCCGGGTGTGAGGGGAAGTGAAAGTAGCCGGGGTTTGGACTTCTCTCTCCATCTGTTTTTGAACTACTTCTGTGCGTTTTCATGTGAACAACTGAGTGCAGTGCCCTGAAAGTGTGTCCCATTATCTCGCGTTTGTATGATTCATCATGTCTTGCCCCTCACGGGGACCTGGTGTGGTCTATCAGAACAGCTAGAAACCCTTTTGCCTTGACATGTAGTCAGACAGCGCTTTGCACAAAGCCTACATGGGCCTTAAAGGTCCCACCACCCTTATACCTCTTGTGTAATTGGAACATAACTCATTATCACATCACATCAGGGTTATCACATTTCTTTAGGAGGACAAAATGTAGCTTGCTTTGGATAAACATTAGCATTACAATACAACCAGTATGAGATAAAAGCTACCAGTCTTCACCATGGTCTCATCTGCTGCAGTTAGAACAAGGAATCACGTCCCCACCGTTCTCTGGATGAAGCCTGCGTTCTCTTGCCCTTCCTAACACATCGTTCTCTCCCTCTGCACCAGCAACTGACCGGCTCTTTGTTGGCCGTGGCATTCCTTACGTCCTTCGGGAGCTCCATGCTTTATGGCTACAATCTGGCTGTGGTCAACTCCCCTGCTGTGGTAACACACACACACACACACACACAGAGTGACCGAAATGCATTTTAGAAACCCAAAAGGTTGATATTTTTGTATTACATTTTAAATATCAAATTTTTGCCTCAATAGTGGTCAGGCCAGGCTACGTCCCACTGTCTGTTCATCAGTTGAGCCGCAGCAGGTTAGTTACTGATTAGTAGAGATAAGGACTCAGTTTGGTTCTAGTCTCAATACACTCACGATATATCTGAAAGTATAACAGGAAACAACAGAACATTTTGAATGAATTCCTCCTGAGGCATAAAATGCACAAAGCCAGTGATTCCAGCTTCAATGGTGATAGTTTGACTTCAGGGCAAAATGCACATTTGTGAAAATGTGAATGCTGCTGTTCATTTCTGATATTTAAAGACCCTGAAAGAAGACTCCTCATTACGAGTGTCTCACTGTATTGCAGTTTTTTTCAACAGTTGGTAACACACAGTTCTTTATACTGAGCTCATTTATTTCAAAACTGGTCAGACAGTTCTCTTTACCAGACCGTCCTCCCCAAAAATACGATCGTATGGGTCGCCTGCGCAAGCAGCTTATTACGACCAATAGTTACATTGAGTTTTGGGCGGCGACCTCTATTGGCCGGAGTAATTATGACAGGAGCAAAGGAGGAAGTCGGGTGAGGTGGTACAGAGGGAGGACACCAGGGTGATGGGTGAGGCCGGGGTGATGGATGGATCAAGCACAGGACTTTCAGCCAGGAGACCAAAAGTCAGCATTGACATTTTTAAACTTGCATACGAAAGTTAAGTTTGAATGAATGGATTTATTTAGCTGACTGGAAAACACATATCACTGTACTGCAGCCATTACAATCCTTACAAATCACAGAGGATGAAGGCGTATTTCCAGCAACTTCAACATGTAGATAGAAATAGCCGGTACCTTGTGACCATTTAGCTAGCTAGTTAGCTAGCCTATTTATCGGCATAGCAAACGCCATTTTACTCACCAGAGGGATTCACCTGGCTGTCCAAGCAACAGGAAGAAAGTGGCAAAGTAGTAAAGCCTGCCTCTTGCTTGTTTTGATTGGCTGCCTGGGCCAGGTTTGAAAGAGTTGTTGGGTTTTCTTGCATCTAAAATATGCCTGGTGAGGCTTTACTGTGGAATCAAAGAGCCCTCCCGAGTGGTGAGGAAAGGGCAGGCAGTCAGCAGGGAAGCATCACGCCCTCTCTGCGGGAACTATGAGTTGTTACCATCAGGACGGAGGTGCAGTATCGCCTTCCACACCTTCCAGTATAGCTCTTTATTTAATTCTTGATTATTGGTGATGCTGTTGTGGAGGACTCTGCGGTTAAACGTCTCTATTTAACTGTAAAGTCTCTCGTTGTCGTTGCATTTGTCTGACGGTTGTCACAGACGCAAAGGGAATGTCCGAAAGGATGATACACAAAAGTAACTCCTGAGATCTTTGCCGTCGGCATATGTCTGCCGGTCTTGCCTCCTGCTGCTGGGGGAACTCATGCTGGTCCAACAACTCGTGCCATCACATGGTAAACTGATTAGGAGGCGGCGGTCAAAAAAAGACCAGGGGATTTGATTAGACGGAGAGCTGCAAATGTCAGAGTGGAAAAAAGAGACATAAAGATAGTGAGGTGGCATTAATCTTCGTGAAAACCAGTATATCTTTGGCACATGACCCAAAGACAGGGTGTCCTCTTACAGGAAGGAATGCTCTCTGATTGGCCCGAGCAGGTGGGATTGACCAAATGGTCCAATACAGCATTGGATCTGTCAAGATTAATTAACAGCAGTAGGTGAGGGAATGAGCTAACCAGTGCTACAAACATGTTCCAATTTAATCTGTGGATTGGAACGAGAAACCTTCAGTCTATTAAGATGATTTCAACCAGTGTTCATTTTGTCAATGTTTCATCGGAAGCCATCAAAGTATAGGAGTAATATGTTCAGCTTGTCTTGTTCCAGTGAGCACTCTGGCTGCAGCAATGGAGCCGTCCCACAGTCTATCTGGGGCGTCCAGCAAGAAGGGCATTACAGTAGTCCAGCCTGGAGGAGATAAACGCTTGAACCCGTGTTTGAGCATCTGACTGAGACAAGACGGATTTGACTTTAAAAATATATTTTTAGGAGGTAAAATGCTGTTGTAGTGTGAAGTTGAGTTCCAACCAAAGACTAAACCTAGATTTCTAATCTGCTTACTGGGTTTCAGGGACAGCGAGGTCATTTTGGAATGGATCGCCTGTCTCTGACCTATTGCGCCTACCAAAAGGACCTTAGTCTTGTCTAAGTGCAGACCATTTTTGGGTCAACCAGTGTCTAATGTCCTTTAGTAAACTAAAACTGTTCACCTGCTCCACCTCTGCTCCCCTGATGTAGACAGGGGTGTGTGTCTTTGCCTCCTTTTTCCCTAAAGTTCCCTAAACGATGAGCTCCTTGGTTTTGCTGATGTCGAGCAGTAGGTTGTTTGCTGTGCATCGCTCTACAAGATTGTTGATTTCCTCGGGCCTGTAACTTCCTGTTATCAAACATGTGAAGTTTGGGGCCGTTTGGACCACGTACAGCGACGTTACAACAACTTCCTGTGTCATGGCGAAACATTCATGCCGCACCACGGAAACGCACAAGCTTCATAATATAACATCATCAAGGTCGTAAGGCTTTTCTGCCAACATGTGAGGTGGATCTGGGCAACCTGCTAGGAGGAGAACATCAAAGTAGAAAACATGTCATTTCCAGTTGGCAGTAGGCGGCGCTATGACTAGAAGTGATTTTAGGCATGTAGATGTCTTCGGGGCGGGACTCTTATCAAACATGTTTGGGGCAGACGTGACCATGTACACTTAAGTTATAACAACATCCTGCTTCATGGCAAAATATAGAAATTTGCCACCCCATTACGGCCACGCCGTTGGATGAAAACTCAAGGTTTAAGCAACTTCTCATGGTGAAGGTCTTTAGATTGGCCTGTGGAAATTTGAAGTCGATCCGATTCATTCTCTAGGAGGAGTTTGTTCAAATACGGAGCGTGTAAAATGGTGAAAAATTGCCTAAAATTGTACATTAAATTCAAAATGGCTCACTTCCTGTTAGGTTTAGGGTATGGCTCCAGGAGGCCTTTTTTCATGTCTAGGGATGATACATATACCTTCCAGATGTTGTACCTGTAGCTGAAACCTAGGCCGAGGGCTACTTCGTTGAAGGCTAACTTCAGTCATGGCAAGTAGGTGACGCCATGACTGATATTCAATTGTGGCCATTAGATGTCTTCAGGCCTGGAGTCTTATCAACAGGTGAAGTTCTGGGCAGTTTGGACCATGTACACTGAAGTTAAAACAACTTCCTGTGTTATGGCCACACCACAGATTCTCTGTTCATTGAAAACTCACAAGCTTCATAATATAGCATCATATTGTCAAACTGCTATGCTTACTGGAGTTAGCAGTCTCTGCTGGTGGCGCGCTCGTGTGTGTGCTAGTCCAGTCAAAACAAGCAGTTCCTGGTCCACCGCAAAAGGGTGGTCTGGGGTTTGTCCCAAGCCAACTGTCGACAAAAGAACAGAATTGGCAGAGCTTCTGGATTCATGTGGATCTGGGCACACGTGGCCAGTCACTGCACGAAGTGGCTTTCACTATTTCAGAAAGTAACAAAGATAGCTGGACATGACACCACCTTATCCTACAGATTGAAGTCAAAGCTTTGGTAGATCTGTAATTATTGAATTATCTTTCATTCAGACATCATGGTTGTTCAAAGTTTCTGCCACCTCCCATACCATCTTCCTACTCTGACTTTTGCTACATCCTGTTTCTACTATCTCTTCACTTCTTAGTACATAAAGAACTTCTACAACAAGACAGTGGTGAGTCGCAATGGAACAGGACTCAGCGGGGAGACCTTGACCATCATGTACTCTCTCACGGTTTCTGTCTTCGCTATTGGAGGTCTGCTGGGCTCCCTCATCGTGGGCATGCTGGTCACTCGCTTTGGCAGGTAAAACATGTGTTTTCACTGATTGTTTAGGAGAGGATTCTAGACCAGAATCAGAAATCAGAAACCGCTTCATTGCCAAGTAGGTTCACGCATACGAGGAATTTGCTTTGGTGTTTCGGGTGTAAAACAATAAACATAATAGGAATATAAAGAAGTATAATGAAACATACTGCAGGTGAAGACTCGTAACTCTAAGACTGACAATAAGATATTGAATAGTATTAAACCAAACGGTTATAAGGTAATAATAATCATAGCATAGAGTATGTACAATATGACGACATGGTATTTGCAACATCTTTATAGTTGAGTGTGCAAAACTTTACAGAATTACTGTACTGAAAAGGGGGTGGGGGGGTATAATGAGTGAGGCCGATTGCAGATGGAAAGAAACTGTTAATGTGATGTTGGTCTTGGCAGACTGCAGCCTCCTGCCACAGGGGAGTCCCTGAAACAGTTAGGGTGCATCTCTACCAAGGGCAAACAACTATACATTGTAGCATTTTTCAGCTTTCCTTTTCACAGCACACTGATCGCTTTGGTCCGAAACAGTCGAAACGAACCAAAATGCAGTCACATGACAACATCCCCATCACTCATTGGCCATGGCATCTTTCCTAAGCTGCTTTTTGATTGGTCAGAATTTACGTGCGTGACAATTCCAGCATTAGAGGAAAAGCCAGCAGGCAACACAACTATGGAGAGAGGACTGCGCGGAGAGGCTGGTTTTGTCCCTGGCCAGAATCTATTACATTGTTTGTATCCACCACAATATGCAAACAATACATTTCTATAATGATGCGGCTTAAAAACAACGTTTTCACTTCTGCTTCTTACACCAACGCTTAATACATTTTGATTTAACTGCAATGTGATCATTTATCAGCAGAGTTGATGCGAGGAGGCTAGCAACATGCCGAGGCTAAAGTTGACATGTTGTTCTTAAACATAGATGTTATGTACGTTCCGTTACTCTCCCTCGTAATCTCCGTCTGTAGAAACTACGGCGAACATAAATAGCAACGCAACGTCCACGATTGTTGTCGGCAATTAATCCGCGGGTCACATGCGTGCCGAACCGTGGGTCGTGATCCGTCAACTTCCATCTGTTACACCCATACCGACCGGAATGAATGAAACAAACTCAGAGGGGCAGTAGAAGGTTTACAGAACACCGTTGAATCACTGTCACATCAACAGATACCGCCAACTTTAATTTTGCAGGTAAGTTCTGTGTTGCAGTCCACTCTGTAGAGCTAGAAGCCAGCCAGCCAGCTCCAGCGCAGAGTCCGGTATCGATCCACACATCCACGTCTCTGTGAAGCATAAAATAGAAGACGAATGAAAGTCCGTGTTTGTGCTCACCAGTTGCTGAAGTACTTCCATTTTATAGCACATTGAGCGCATGTTGGAGAGAAATATTCCAGGTAACGGTGCCCGACGTCCGCGTTGACGGCCTGCCTCGCCTTTGTCGTCTCACTGCATGACTGATGGTGAGAGCCCCTTTGACCAGAATGTCCAATACTTCCACTGAAGCAGAAATACTGGAAATAAATCTGCTGGTGTAGTTACCCTGATGTTCTTGAGCTCTTCTCTAGTGAAGGAGCACAGCAGAACACTGAGTTTACAGACAAAAGAACGCAAACCATAACAAAGACCGTGGCGCCATCTTGGATACAAGATCAGTTCTACAACAGTCAACGTGGGTGTATTTTAGCCATGAGCACAATCTTTCCCTAACTCTCAGTTTTAAGGCCCTGATATACTCCAAAACAGACACGGGGCGGCTGCAGAGCGGGTCGCCTACCAATCGGAAGGTCGGCGGTTCGATCCCGGCTTCCCCCCAGCCACGCGTCGAAGTATCCTTGAGCAAGATACTGAGGCCCCAAATTGCTCTCGAAGCAACACGCCTTTGGTGTGTGAATGATTAGTTTAATTTGTACTGATGGGCAGTCAGTGTATGAATGTGTGTCTGGGTAAATGTGATCTGTAGTGTGAAAGCGCTTTGAGTAGTCGGACGACTAGAAAGGCGCTATACAAGTACAGTCCCTTTACATTTACACACACACTGTTAATTCTACACTGGGTGTAGGTGGCCATGTTCACACCTCCAGTTGGCGTGTACAGTCTGTGCAGTCGTAGATTTTGGGCTGCAGAAGCCCACATACACCTAAACTTAACCTAACCGTATCAGCCAGTACCCTGACTTCAAACAGAAACCTTTAGGTTGGAATGCTCTCTCTCAGGGTCTGCGCCAGTGCGCATCTGTTGCTTCTTTTAAGTTAATGTATTCTTTAATCTGTATATATATATATCTCATTGCTGTTGTATTGGGGTGCACGGTGGCAGAGCGGTTAGCGCCCCTGCCACCCAATAAGGGGCTCGTGGGTTCGAATCCCGGCCCAGACCACGATCTCTCTGGGTGGAGTCTGCATGTCCTCCCCGTGTTACCGTGGGTTTTCTCCGGCTTCCTCCCACTGTTCAAAGACATGCATGTTTGGGTTAATTTGGGACATGCTAAATTGTCCCTAGTGGATGAATGTGAATGGTTGTCTGTCTGTGTGTTGGCCACCCACTCCAGGGTGGACCCCGCCTAAGGCCCGAAGCCACTGGGATAGGCTCCAGTCACCCGCGACCCCCAACGGGAACAAGCGGTAGAAAATGACTGACTGACTGCCGTTGTAATTTTCATTATTGTAAATTTCTTTCCATGTTATCTTATTTTATGTATTGACTGTCTTATCTGGATCTGTAAAGTGCCCTTGGGTGACTTGAAAGGTGCTGATAAATAAAATGCGTTACTATTATTAAATTGAGAGAGCGGGATAAGCAGCAGTAAAGTCCGTGACTCCACCAGCTCAACACCACCCACACATGAAAGCCGTTTCAGCCTGTTGACTAGATGCTCTTGTAAGCTGGATTTTGGTCGGTCTATAAGTGTCTGAATCTGTCTCTGGAGAGAAACAAGTGGTGCCTCCTCAGACTGCTTTTGTGAAACAAGTGACATCAAGCAGCGAATATTTGTCCTCCGCAGCCCTCCGAGCTGTATTTGGACATTGACCTGCTCTGTCCTGACACCTTACCCAACCCCTCCCCCACCCCCCCAGACCGTCGAACCATGAGAGTGGATAGAGGCCAGTTGGCAATGCCAGCCTGAGAGACACTCAGCAGCATCTGGTGCTGCCGCCACCGTGAACACCTGACCACACACAGTCACACCAAGGATAAACATGGCCCAGTATATGTCGTGTTTCATCTACAAAGGTGAAATAAATGGCACAACACAAGATTAGGCAATAAGGCACTCGAGACACACACAACACTGGCACAAAAGGCAGTGTGCGATCAGGGCCTTGTATCAATCCTGCCTCTGTCCTCTATATTCAGAGCTGTTGATAACCCCCCCTCCCCTGGTGCCCTGTCGTCCTTCAGAGTGCACCGGCGTCGCCTCGTCCCCTCTGCCCTTCAGAAGTGTACTAGTCCTCAAAGTGCAGAGGAAAGTTATTTTATGAACGCGCCATTCATCTCCACCGTTTCATAGAACTTCAGTGGAGGATTAAATGCAAATGAAAAGCAGGCAATTTATAATCCCATTTACAGGCACTTTCTTCACACAGCAGTGTTTTATGGCTAATCCCAGTTTATGACCAGCCTTGTCAGCTGTGTTAGCGTTTTATGGCTAATCAGGACTTAGACAGGCATACATTCGTCTATCATTATGACTGTGTGTTTATCAGGGGAGGGGGGTCACTGCTATCGGCCATATTCTGCTGCTGTCCTTGCTTTTATGTATATTCCTAATGTCTGCCTGCTACTTGTGTGTGTGTGTGCTTTCAGGAAAGGCACAGTGGTAAACACAACAGGGCTGGTGTTTGTTGCCGGCTCTCTCATGGGCTTCAGTAGGATTTGTGGTTCACCTGAGATGGTCATCTTTGGCCGCTTCATCACCGGAATTCACTCAGGTACGCGCGCATAATACACACACCTCTGTGTCCATTGCACCCTGAGCGGCACCCATTTACTGCTGCATACAATGGGGCATGTACACTTTATGGCCAAATGTATGCGGACACTAGTGTCTTGTTTAGGGAAAAACCCTTTTCGGTTTCAACCAACGTTCACAGAGCAGCTCCATAAAGAAATGCTTTGCCCAGTTCGGTGTAGGAGAGGCTGGCTGGCCTGCGCAGAGTCCTGATCTCAGCCCCATCCAGCCCCTCTGGGACGCACTGGGACGCGGACTGTGAGCCAGACCTTATCGGCCAACATCAGCGCTGGACCTCACCAATGCTCCGGGGGCTGAATGGGAGCAGGTCCCTGCAGCCAGGTTCGCCGTCTGCTGGGGAGCTTGAAACCAGAAGAGTGGAGGCTGTCACAGCAGCACGTCAATGGCCACGGGGGTCGGCATCACATGGTCACTAATCGCTATAAACAGACACCTGCATATGCATGTAGGCAAGGGACAAGGTTTTGGTATCAGAAGCGTTCTGTGTGCCTCCGCAGTCTGCGCTTGTGTCCCCTCCCTGTTCACCTGTTTTTATTTTCAATTAATCTGTAGATTATTTTGTCGATTAATCAGTTAGTCTAAAAACGTCCTATTAGGGAACAATGAACTCCACAACTTCCGAAAGCTAATGTCGTGTCTTCAAATGCCTTGCTTTGTCCAACCAGCAGTCCAAAACCCAAAGATATTTCATCAACAAGCTGCAAATCCTCACATTTAAGTAACGAGCAAATTTAGCGTTTTTGTGGAATAGATGACTGAGACGATTAATTGGTTATCCAAATGATTGGTAATTAATCTTCTAATGAACTAATCATTTTGGCACATAAAATGTTGCACTAAAAACAGAAGATTCCTGGCGTTGAACTGAATCAGGATGGATGGGCTGGTAGGGCTCGTGTCACTGTTTATGTTCTCATGTTCCAGAGCAGCTTTAATTTTCATCGCAGAGTGCACAAGAAACTGTTCTTCACAGGTTCGATTGCAGAATTTTAACCCCTTTTCGTCCCACTTGAGTTTGCAGGGCTGCGTCCAACAATGACATATTGGTATAACATTCAGGCATCCACCCGTTTTGTTCATGTGTCCACATACTTTTGTCCATGTAGTGTACATCTCTCTGTTGGCTCTGTTTGCTCAGATACTCCATATATTTTACACTATTCTATGAAATCGTGGTACATTTTATCAGAGTAAATCAGTGCATTGTTGCTTAGATCTTCCTCTGCTTTTATTTTACTGCAGGCATCTCTCTAAGTGTAGTACCAATGTACCTGGGTGAGATAGCACCTAAGAACCTGCGAGGCTTCCTGGGTCTCGTGCCAAGTATCTTCATTGGGACTGGAGTCTTTGTCGCCCAAATCCTCGGCCTACACGAGCTTCTAGGAAAGGTAGTCAACACTGCTTTCTAACAACGCCCAGTGTGAGGAGGGGATTGCAGCAGAATTCGTTTGACCATGTGGCTTTGGTGTGGAGCTAAAGCTGGGCTCTCTCTAAAATTTTGCAACTTGTACATTTTATATGTTAAATTTTTGTCATTTAAACACCAACTAATATGGTAGTAGTAGAGTGACAAAGCCCATCTTGGACTGAGTGTACAGTAAAAAAAACATAACTTTTGTATCAGTGACTGGGAGATAGCTTTTTACATCATCAGTGCTGCCCATTTAAAGGGCCAGTGTGGCAACATTCAGGAGCAGCTGTTGTCAGAATATAACTGAATATAATATTCAAAAGCGTGTTTTCAATCAGCTGAGAACAAGGACCGTTGGGTCTTCATCACCTTAGAATGAAGCTTAATATCTACAGAGGGAGCGGGGCCCCTTCCACAGAGGCCGCCGTGTTTCTACGGCAGCCCAGAACGGACAAACCACACACTGGCTCTAAACAGGGTCTTTCACAGCCACCGTAGTTTCTCCTACTGGCTTGGAAGGAGAGGGGGAGGCGAGCGGCGTTCAGATGGCTGCAGACTGCAGGCTCACCACTAGATGGCACTGAATGCTGCACACTGGCCCTTTAAGGCTCACAATGACCCGATGAGGCTAACATTCTCAGCACGTCTGTGAGAATAACTGTGTTGTAACTGTTACAGGAGGAGCACTGGCCTCTCTTTCTTTCAGTGGTGGTGGTACCCACCTTCATCCAGCTGATGCTGTTGCCATGGTTCCCAGAGAGCCCCAGGTACCTGCTGATTGAGAAGCACAATGTCCACGCCACCATCACAGGTCAGTGTTGGTTACTGTGCTGACTGGTGGAGAGACTGACTGACTGACATCCTCATACCGAACCATTAGAAGGGGAAGAATTCTGTACCCACACTACTGTTACCTTGATCAGCTGACTTTCCAAGCTCCTCAAATACATCAGCCGGTGTGGCTGTAATGACTTCTGGTACAGATGTGCTGCTGTATTGCTCCACGAAGAGCCGTAACCGTGCTGCTTCCTGTCCCCTGTCTCTCAGCCCTGAAGTGGTACAGAGCCAAGTGCAACATCCAGGCTGAGATCGAAGAGATGCAGGAGGAACAGCGCTCCCTGTCGTCAGTGGAGACGCTGTCTGTATGGAAACTGTTGCTGGACGACACAGTCCACTGGCAGGTGCTCAGTGTGGCGGTCATCAACATCGGCATGCAGCTGTCTGGCATCGATGCTGTAAGGAAACTGAGTAATGCATACATAGAAGAGGAGGGGGTCGGCATGCTGTGCAATGTCCTTTTTGATACTATCACTGGTATTTAGCTATAAGGCCAGAATTTTCACGGTTTCACCACAGTTCAAGGTGCTCCCAAGTAGGACATTCCCGAAACAGTTTCGATATCTAAGCGCACATCAAGCGTGAGCATCACGCATCAAGCAATGTTTCAGTCCCGAGATGGTCGGTGGGGCTGAAATGTTGGAGACAAACACAACATACACAAGATTAGCAAATGCATGCTGTATGAAATACTATAAAAGCATGACATTAAAGCGGCGTTAATCGATTCGTGGTCACTTGAGCTAGGTGAGAAAACACGTCTGACGCAGGGTCGGGCCGATGAACGGATCCATCGACCACTGAGCCCTTTGCTGTCGTGACGTCGTTATTTAAAAGCACCCCCCCCCCCTCTTTTTGGTGAGTAAAATCTTGTCACTGAAAGTTCAATAAAAGTGTCGCGAGTAAAGTAAAAAGCTAATAAGAGTAGTTTATCACTATGACTAGTATTTAAAATCCTTTTTATAATCACACGATCTGCTTAGTGAGGTAACTCAAGCCCAGTGTGGACCGCTCCTGCTGAAGCTTTCAGACCGCGGTCGGGGAAGCACAGGGAAGACGTTGTTTCCCTCCGCGGCCGGAGGCGACGCTAACCTTCGGGGCAAACACGTTCGCTGTTACTGGGGAGCTGCTGGGTTTATTCATGATGCAAGCAGTAAGCCGCACGGTACGTTTACTGCCACGGGACAGCGTCTCTGCTCACCTGTCCCTCTGCTCTGACTGCAGCCAGCGTCGCTCTGTCTCGGTGTCGACGCGCAAATCTTTCTTGATTTTGTCATGCCAAGTCACCACATTTA
The DNA here is from genome assembly GCA_011952105.1 of Coreoperca whiteheadi. Lineage (NCBI taxonomy): Eukaryota > Metazoa > Chordata > Actinopteri > Centrarchiformes > Sinipercidae > Coreoperca > Coreoperca whiteheadi. The sequence continues at coordinate 27,124,459 of CM022471.1, forward strand.
TGACTCGGGTCCAACTCGACTCGACTCGACGCTGACCACACCTCTGCAGACACAACTATTAATGATACATATGGAGACCTGTAATTATACTGGCATTTCCCTAATAGGGGCCCAAAGTACTCCAATTGTATAAAGTACTGTTATTGTCCACAGGGCATTCCACGGTTTAGCAGCTGTTTGCTTTAAAACGGCATCAACAAACAAGTTCTGTCTCTATATCCCCGCTTTCTGCCTGCTTACCGTCAGCTGTTGGCTGCCAAATGGTGTCTGGTAAATGGAGTCTTCAGGCTACAGCGGCGAGCAGCACAGACTGGCACCAACTCCTGACGAAAGAGCATCAGGAGGTTTCAGTCAGCCCCGGCACCTTTCTCTTGCACTTCATCCCCCTCGCCAACATTTCATTTCCAATTGTTCTCCGTCTGCTTTTTCACTCCCTTTGTCCACCTCGACCACTCCCCCTGTTTCTACAGCTCCCTCATCTGATTGATCGAGCTTATTAGACAAAGACACTGAGATGAAAATGAGCCTAAATGATCCCTCATTGTTTTATAAGCCTCGCGTGGTCTCGTGAGTGAAGCCAAAAGCTGGTGTCATCATTTTTCTGCCGATACGATTAGCCAAATTCCCCCTCTGAATTATGCCCCGGAGATTCATTAATTATTCAAATGATTAGCGGGGCGCCCGGGCCAGAAAGCGCACACTGTACGCACTGGAGCTGAACTCATTGGCGCGCCCTTCTCCAGGCTGTATTTTTAGCTGCTAATTAGCTCGGCCTTCACAAAACGGAGCAGTGCTGAAACACGCAGCAGGAGGATGAGGAGGATTATGGTGATGATGAGAACAGCTAAACTAGAATGAGGAGGATAATATATGACGTCCACCAATCGGAAGATCGGCGGTTCGATCCCGGCTTCCCCCAGCCCGCATGTCGAAGTGTCCTTGGGCAAGACACTGAACCCCAAATTGTGTGTGTGTGAATGATCCGTTTCTCTGGACTGATGGGCAGTTCGCTCCTGCCATCAGTGAGGGAGTGTGTGTGAACGGGGCGAATGACATGTAGTGTGTGAAGCGCTCTGGGTGGCGAACGGCGCTGTACAAGTACAGTTCATTTACCGCCGATGATGATGGTCGTGACGACGGTGGTTTCATTGGGGATGCTGGGGAGGACAACAGCAATGCTTGAGAGAATGAGGGTGATAACGAATGTGAGTAGACACAATGATAATTCGATGACGGCCATGATGAGGGGGAAGGTGATTTATGAAGATGACCGTGATAACAGGGGATGGTGATGATGAAGATGATTATTGTGCTTGACGACAACAACAACAACAATGATGATAAAGATGGCCGTGATGGAGGTTATATTTGACGATGACAATAGGCTTGTGTCATCGCGTGCACAGCTGCTGCGACCCATCGAGGCCCCTAGCCATTGGCAATTGACAATTCTATCCAGGGAGATTCGAGCTATTGACTGACTTAATCACTTAACTAACATTATTTTAATATGTATTGTCATTGATCTGTTTTGCGACAGTACTCTTAAAATGTAGGCTTTTTTACCTACAGAGGGAGGACATTTTTGGACAGTGAGGACATTCTGGCCGGTCCTCACAACTTCAAAGGGCTGTTTGAAGGTTAAGACTTGGTTTTAATGGTTAGGTTAGAATTAGGTTAGGGTAAGTGCTTAGGGTTAGGCGTTTAGTTGTGATGGTTAGGTTAGGGCAAACGGCTAGGGTATGCATTATGTCAATGATGGTCCTCACAAAGATAGAAGTACAAGGATGTGTGTGTGTGTGTGTGTTTGTGTACTTATCTACCTTATCTAACGGTCACCGTCTGCTGTCTCCAGTTAATACACCTCCTGTCCCGTCCTGCTCCCCCTAAAGCCCTTAAATTGAATTGAACTGGATGTCCGCAAATGTCTGCTGTCTCTCTGTGGCAATGCTGCACCACCTGTGCAGCCCGCAGGTCCTCCACGTCTGCCTCCTCATTTAGATTTTTACACCATTGGGGGTTTTTTTTGTCTTGAGGCGTATGTCACATTATGTGGAGGAATGTTTTGCCTTCGCTGCTAAGCCAAACGGTTCACAGATGACTTGTAACTAGCTACTGTGGGTAGCCACGGTAGCTGTGTAACATGCAGTTCCGTACACACTCATCTTGATTGGTGTGCTATTTCAGCCAACAGAGAATGATAGCAGGCAAGCACTAATAGTCATCAATCTACCTGTGGCTTTGTGACACATTTGAAACTGTCACCATGAGCAAGACTTCCTCTCTCAGAACAGATGCTCTTTCATTTTATCACTTGTAACAATCCATGCTGACTTTTCAGAGATGGTATGCAAAATCGGGACCCAGTGGATTTCTTTTGTAAGGAGAATCTTGTTGAAACATTTGTGATGACTTTATTGGCCGGGCTTTCCAGTGACACCCACTAGTAGTTTGCAGGAGCTTCAAATACCCATTTAGTCTGATCTTCAAAGTCCCTATGTGCAGCATTTGAACCTTTTTGAATTTGGTGACTCCTAGTGGTTCGGGTCCCATGGACACTAAAACGAATGTCCTGAGTGGCAGCAAGGAATTGTCGGCTGCGTCTACAAAAACAATGCCGTAATCACATTGAAATTTCAAGTAAAGTTGTATTCATTGGTCATTTCAGCAATATCCATTTGGCCCACCACTATGTTTTACACCATCACGTTAGAAGGCCTTAATTTATGACATCATAAGTTCTGAACAACATGATACCAGGGTGCAGCAGGGCGGCAGCGAGTGGTTTAGTTTAGCAGAGTATCTGATGTCCCGTGCAGTAAACAGAGCCGTGAAACTAGGAGCACTCAAGACGCTCAGTGTCGCTGTTAGAAGCACATTCGGTAGTGGCAGTGTGAGTGTGTATTACTAATGTTGTGGGGACATTAATCGGTTTACACATTCACATACCGCGGGACTGACCGCGTACACAGGAAGCAGGACAAAAAGAGGGAGACAGAATCCTCCTGGATGATGTCGTTTTTATTGAAACATTGTCGACAGCATTTTGTTTTTGTCTCTTTTCCATCAGCCCTTTTGTCTCTTTCTAAATACAGACAATATAGCGTCCACTCAGTCAATGCACAAACTCGGATGCGCCACAATATCGCAGCACGTACTCCTAACCTATAGAAAAATAACGCTAAAGACTGATGCAACAAAAGTAATCCATTACTGACAACAGGACCTGAAGTCGCACAACGCTTCTACGTTCAGAGGCTCTCCCTGTTGCCGTAGTCTGTGGATCAGCATTGGGTTTCTTCCGGAAAAGGGACACGTTATAGGGGCATGACAAATCAGGGAAGGACACGTCGCGACAAGGCCCAACCCAGAAGCGAACTTGGGTGGCCAGAAGCCTCCGTTTTTGGCCGCCTGGACAAGAACGCAACCCCGGAGTTGTCAAGCAAAAATGGGCCAGGCGGAGTTTCCAATCCTCTCCGCTTTAGGGGCTCGAACGCACCGGAGTGGTGTGGACGCTAGGGGCAAACGTTTCTAAATGAAGATGTAGTAGTGCGGCCGTGGCCTCAGTCTACCTCTTCTCGCTACATGGTCACTGTATGTATTGTCTTAATATGTCCTGTTTGTATGTTTCTTTTTACTCTGCATGCCTCAGGAATTGCAACCTCAGGGATAAATAAAGTTCTTTTTGAATGAAATGAATTGAATTGAACCAAAGTGCGCTGCAGATGCACCAGATGAGCCTGGCCGCCAAATGAAAAGCCCCCGACGCACTGGGCAGGGCGCACTCCCCTGCGACCTGCGCCGTGCCGCTGGCTTCACGGAAATAGAGACTGCGGTAGTAGCCTTCTTCAACACATCGTGGCATCGAGCGACTTTGCTACCTCCCTCGTTCACTACTTCTTCAAGAACAGGGATGCAGCTCTTGTCAGCCACGCCCCGAAGCTGTGGAACACACGACCTGCAGGCATCAGGGAAGCAGCTCGCTGAATATCTTTCACCTCTTCACTTGAGCCTTGAACTAGATAGGACTGCTGCACTTCTTTTAAAATGCTGTATTTGACTAGGTTTTATGTATTCTACTTGTAACTTTATTTTTCTTATTATTTAGTGGGGTTTATTTCCCATCTTATGTTGTGATTTGCTTATTTTTATTTTACAGTAAGTTTGGAATTCTATCGTTGTCTATTTTCCTGTGAAGATGCATGTGAAGGTGCGGCTGTGGCGGGTCGTCCACCAATCGGAAGGCCGGCGGTTCGATCCCGGCTTCCCCCCGGCCATGCGTCAAAGTGTCCTCGAGCAACAAACTGAACCCTAAATTGCTCCCGAAGCTGCGCCTTCGGTGTGTGAGCGTGTGTGAATGGTTAGTTTAGTTTGTACTCATGGAAAGTCAGCTCCTGCCATCAGCGTGCGTCTGGGTGAATGTGATCTTTAGTGTGAAAGCGCTTTGAGTAGTCGGACGACTAGAAAGGCGCTATACAAGTACAGGCCATTTACATTTACATGTGTTCTTCTCTCACCTTATTTTCACGGCATTCTGTCCCTTGTTTTCTGTTCGTTCTGGATTTTCTTTGCTGCAAAGCACTTTGAGCTGCATTTCTCTTATGAAAGGTGCTACACAAATAAAGCGTGTTACTATTGGACCAGGAAAGGTGACCAAACGAACCTCTGAACTCTGATCAGCGGGACCAAGGAAACGGATTTCCGCTCACTGACCTTTACAGCGAGGGCTTATTTTTCCACCACAGATCTGGTTCTATACCAATGACATCTTTGAGAATGCGGGCATCCCAGCGCCAGAAATCCAGTATACCACAGCAGGAACCGGAATCATAGAGATCATCGCTGGACTCGTTGGGGTAATCTTAGAGAGGTGCAATGCTACTGTAGCGTTATCCCGTTGTTGGCGTTGTGTCCAGAAGGTATTTCAGAATTAAATCAGGTCAGAAGATGGATCAGTCTCATGTCTGTGTGTTACAGAGCAGAATGTAGTTTGGACTTTTATTTTTGTTAAACACACAAGATGCAACATGTTAATCAGTGAGCTTCAGAGGTGTTGGTAGGTGCACATGGACAGAGCCAGGCTACAGTAGTTGTTTCCCTCTGCTTCCAGTCCTTTAGGTACATTCTAGTTCACTGAGGTGTGTTTTCTTGCATCTGTAGTGAGCGTTCGCTGTACAGTGTCTGACGTGAGCTCTGTGTCTCCTCCTGTAGTGTTTCACCATAGAGAAGCTGGGCAGGAGGCCTCTCATGATAGGGGGTTTTGCCATGATGGGGATCTGCAGTGCTGGAATCACACTAGCCCTCATTTTACAGGTGAGTGTGTGTGTGTGTAACCCTTTCCAGTACAGGGAGATGTGGGTGAAAGGCAAACGAGACAAGCAAGCTCTCATCTCAGCAGCTGCTAATGTGCCCTCGAACCCTCGTCCTCGTCAGCCACAGTGGGAATGTAGTTATTCTCCCCGTGTGTGTTTAAAGAGACATCACGACAAAAACTCTGAATCCAGGATTGTTCCCAAAATGTTGCACTTGCAGTCTATTTAAGCTTTGGGAGCTTTAATCCGGTGTGCCGATACCACGTTTTCTTTTTTTCCTTCATTGTATGTTGTCTTGCACCTGGCTTTAATATGAAGCAGCGTTTGCGCACAAGCGCCTCCCTGCAAGGTAATCTTTCAAACTCGTGAATCTATTGCCCGCACAGGCCTTCCTGCATCTTATTTAATCTTCCCGCTGGTACACAGGGCTGTTTTCAGTCTGAACACCACAGACGAGACGAACACAACGTAAAGTTTCTACTGCTGGGGGGGGGGGGCAGCTGGGCCTGTTGTTGTTGGAACACACGGGGGACCATGTAGCAGCATCCCGAGGGATCGAGGCCAGTTTCCCCGTTAGCGAAAATGACTGAATGTGACCAGGCTGCCTCCTTCATGTTGCACTGTTTCTCCTCCCTGCAGACGCACTTATCATTCATGCGCTACGTCAGTGTCGGCTGTGTGGTCGGCATCATCGCTGGCTTCTGCATCGGCCCAGGCAAGTGCCTCCATGCTGTATGTTAAAAGGACTGGACAGGGTTTCCCTTTTGATGATGTAGGCCATTATTCAAGCTGTGTAGCTCGCACACTCATTTGATAGTGGAACCTTCCGTGTTGCTATGCACTGCTAATATCCCACCATTAAACTGACCATTGCATTTAACCGTCCAGGGTGTCACTTAGCTCTGGTTAGCTGCAATATCACAGTGTGTTGCAGAAGCTATGACCAGACAGCATTTCTACAGATAGTTACAAAGTTAGACAAAGAGTCTATATAGAAGCAGTGCTCTCACTACTTTGTATTTTTTAAATGCAAGTCCCACATTTTTCTCATTATAGCGATTATCTTATCTTACTCAGCTGTATATAATACAATAGCACATTTCCTCTGTTGCCAAAGCAAGTGTGAAATAAAAACGTATACATCATAAAACATATATGTTATTTCACACTTGCTTTGGCAGTGTTTGCCATGCCAATAAAGCCCCATTGAACGGAGTCGGGACTAGTGCAGGTGTGCCCCGCCGCCACTGTCTATTTACTGGGAAAAGAGGTTTCAACACGTTGTGAAAACAGAAGAGAAGCACGGAACGACCTGTCACCCACTTCCTAGCCCCGATACTGGGACTGCAAATACCCATCATTTTCGTTAGTAATCTGATGGTTATTTTCTCACTTCAACGAGTTCCTTATTTGATCCATAAAATGTTCAAACTAGTGAACAATGTCTATAACACTATCCGAAAGCTCAAGTTGACATGTTCAAATGTTCAACAGTCCAAACCCCCAAAAATGTTCAGTTTGCTACCATAGCAGACTACAAAACTAAGAGATTCCTATTTCAAGACACTTTTACCAAGAAATTGAGCATTTATAACAAATGGGTATACAGCTGGACTTAGCAGAAAGGCGGGAGCTCTCATAGAATCAGAGCCAGACGAGGATTCTGCTGAGAGCTCACCCCCCCCAAAACAGCAGTGTAGCTCCCTGCTTAATGAGTAGTGGGGAAAGCCCCCCGAACAACGGCGCCATTGTGATCCGCCATCCTGAATCTATGCAACAAGCCTGTCGCGGTTTCCTTTGAATGGTAGCAACGCCCTTCTCTATCTGAGACGAGCTCAGACGACCTCCTCGCTAGCCAGAGATACATGTGGCGGCAGGATACTGACACGCGTCCCGAATCCAGGGAAACAAGCTGTGTGAAGGAAGCGCATGTTGCAATTGCCCTTGAATGGTACGTACCTACGTATAGAATCACCTTGTTGCTCTTAGCCAGGCCCCCTCTCCTCCCTTAAAGCTACCCATATGAGTATTGAGTAGGAGTTCAGCTCTAGCATTGTGGCGTGAACAACCACGGACCACAGCTTGAGGGAGAAATAGCATGCCTGAGCTAATAGCAAAGCCCCACAACAACTTCAAACCACCAGGATTCCGATTCATCGCACACTGCATGCATGCAGCAGCATTGAATGCTCGGCCCACGCTGCACGTTCGGTGTGAGCGCTCCAGCTTCCGGGTGGTACGCACTGCTGACTGGGTCAGTCTGCAGAGGCTCAGGCTGCTTTGTGTTATTACATGGCTCCCTCTGCAGGTCAGACCTCAAACAACCTTTAGGGTCTCTCATTTGAAGACCACAGCAGCTTACGTTGAGTGGTAAATATGCCTATTTGATTCTCTCCATGCAGCCATGCATGTTGTGGCAAACCCACGATATATGGGCCCGTGTAAGAGGGACTCCTAATGCAGTTTTAGTGATAGAATGTAACAATAAACTGCATTTTTGACACTGAAGTAACTTTAGGTAATCTTTCATTTACACACAACAATTAGTTCGCTCACATTCAGCAGGCACTAGCTGTGTGGTGGTGGAAAATGAATGGAGGAGTTGTTATATGTACAGCACCAGGCAAACGTTTGGACACACGTTCCCATTTGCTTGGATGGCCAAACGTTTGACTGGTGCTGTAAATGAATGGAATATGAACCATTTGGATTTGGTTACTGTGCATAACTCTAACTGACCCAAAGGGGTCGTCGCGGTTGACGCTGCTCACCGTGTGGAAGCACAATTTACAGTACAGTGCTTCTGTGTTCCTGGGAGACAATAACCGTGATGTCGTCACAGTGATGTCATCGGGGTTGTCTGATCTTGGGATTGGAGACTACAAATGTATCACAGGAAGGCTGCAAACGGGAGGTGTTGAGTTTGAAAGATGGAGGCGTAACTATCAAGCTGCATTGTGGGAAATGTGTTTCATGTGTCGCTTTGCTCCTGTTCCAGCGGGGGTTCCCTTCCTGATCACAGCAGAGCTGTTCAAGCAGTCCCACCGCCCAGCGGCCTACATTGTAGGAGGATCGCTCAACTGGCTGTCCAACTTCACCGTGGGCTTCGTCTTCCCCTTCTTACAGGTGAAAGCTGCTCGCCGTGCAGGGCTCAGGCTCCTGTGATCAGAAGAGGATAATCTGAGTTTCTGTACCTGTATTATCAGAGTAATCATCAGATAATCCAGAGTCCCCGCCGAGGCCTGTTGATTTTGCAGTCACATCACTGCACGGGGAAAATGTGCTGCAAGAACCAAGTGCTCCAACTCTGAGCGTGACATGCTGGCTTACAGTGCAGACAGACGAACCTATGTTAAAGTTCCATCAGCTGTTTCCACTGCAGGACAAATGATACTTGAAGTTGAAATAAGTAATTGCATCAGATTTGTGACTGGGCGGCTTTCCCACTTTTTTTCTATGTCCTCCTGCAAGCCAGCATCTCACTAGGCGTGTGTTTTCCCTCTGCCCTTATCTTTTTTTATTGAGAGAGGGTTGTGACATGCAACACGTGTCCCTGGCCGCGGTCCCACCGGGGACATTACAGGTATATGGCATCTCCTGCAGCTTCCGGAGACCGACAAGCCCTCAGAGCGGCCTCTCATGCATGCTGGACTGAGGCCAGGCAGGACGCTACAGTGACTCGCTGTCGCCTCTCGAGCCACATGTGCTATTACGGCACATGACGGGCTAGCTGGTTAGCAGCTCTTGCGATGATGGTAGTTCATTTTTTCCATTTTAAGCTAAAAGTCTTGCCATATTACACACTGTATCTTTAACCACTAGGCCGCCAGTATTGGTTGTCTTTGGTCGATGCAGATGCAGCCGTTGAGCTTTCAGAAAAGTTTCCCGGTCATAATTACCACTTTTGGGACATTTGATGGTTTCTGACCCCGTGCTGCATCATGGCTGCTCTCTGTTAACCTCTGACAGCAACCCTTTCCTTCAGCTTTGGTGGTGGCGTTTTGACGCCCCTCTGCCTCACTTTTTCCTCTTTAAGGCCTTTACACCCGCGGCTTGGTTTTTTTCCGTGCAGTCGATATATTTTTTCGAACGGTTGTTTTTGTCACGAGTACTTTCGCACAGAACGCGAATATTGCGTAACGCGTAAAGGCCTTTAGATTGACAATTCATAGATCAGTCTGATGTGAGTTCTAGAGAACAAACATGGTGTTAGTCAATTCTCAGACCCTCTGTCTCTATCTCATTTTTCCATCTTCATCTCCCAACCCTTCCAACGATCCTCCGTCCATCTGCCACATCCAACCACCAGATGTCAGCAGGCTCTTACTGCTACTTGGTGTTCGCCACCATTTGTCTGTCCGTGGCCGTCTACATCTACATTGTGATCCCAGAGACCAAAAACAAGACTTTCATGGAGATCAGCCGCATGTTCTCCAAGAAGGAGGCAGTTCCGGAGACCCAGGGCCTGATCCACGTGGACCAGCTGAAGCTGAAGAAGATGAACGGCTACGGTGGCGTGGAACATGCTTCACTGGATTTCGACAGCTCTTCTTCTGCGCCTTAACTGGGCTTCAGGTTCTCACCGGGTCTACAAAACCATTCATTACTCCCTCTTCTCCATTCTACTGTTATGATGATATTAACCAAACACCACCTCACCTGGACTCGGTGAAGCCGGACTTTTCGCACTCAGGTTCAAAACATTGCTGCATATACAGTACAGTTCTGGCATTTGCAACTTCATGTTTCAGTCTGTCTGAGCCATTAAAGGAAAATTCCAGTTAATTTCAACTTGGGTCTTATTTTCATAGGTTTGGCTGTTCGTCCTATCTGTACTAATAACATTGTATTTCCCAAGGCACAGTAACAGCGGAGATCTGGGAAGTCTGACGGAACAAGAAACACGAGCGGTCAGACGTGAGGCAAACCTCTTTGGAGGGAAAATCCATCACAGCTTACTGCTTCATCTTTGAGCCACTGTACTCACTGGAGTTTAGCACGCACCGTTTTGCTGTGCAATGAGGGATCATTTCAGATGCGCTCACTTTCAGTTTGACCCCCAAATCTGGATAAACAGTTGGTCTGTTTGTGCAACGTCATTGTATCAAAATGAGTACAATGAGTTCTCATAACTGAATGACGGGGAAACTATGCGAAACGGCCCAAATAAGACGTGAGTTGTAATAAACCAGAATTACGCTTTCATAAACTATCAAAACCAACTTGTATTTGGGGCGGTAGTTTTAAGGAGGACGATGGTTTCTTACAACTTGGGTTTTTATTTTTGTAGTTCCGGCCACCCGTTTTATCAGCATCCACAACACTGCACTCACCAAAGGGGTTGCCGAAGATCTCGGAAAACGCGAAGTCGTCCCTAAAAACTGCTCAAGCGGGTCAAAGAATCGTCAGACCACTCGTTATGAACGGGGGACGCCATCTTCCGAAATAGCCACTTAGCTAGCTTGCTGCATCCATGAACGATAGCGACAGAAAATGGCCCATTGGTGACAAGCTCACCACGTGGTCAAAGCTACAAAAATAAACTCCAATTAAATCCAACGAACTGCAGGGTTTCTTTAAGGACACCATGACCGTCCGGCGTTTTGAGCAGCAGCTCGTCATCACCAAACACTTGACCAAACGGGTTAGCCTCATTGGGGGCGGGGGTTTGTGGTGCTAGCTGTGCTTACGTTGCGCATGAGCGCCCCCACATGTCAGCGTGGTAACACACGTTAGGTGTGGCCGTTAGCGTTGACTCAACTAAATGATCAGAGCTTGTGGTTCTAGACACGGCAGCGTGTGGGGAAAACCTGGGCGTGTTCAGTGTGCATGTGTGACAGAAATGAACCTCTCAAAGATCCATTTTCTACTCCCAATATGTATGCATGTTTAGAACTGTCATCTTCTTTTGATTGTAAAGTTATATTTCTTGCTTATATTGTTTCACTAAAATCCCTCTAGCAGCTCTGAATACACAGTCAGGTTCGGGTTAAAATGAGTTTTGTTCAAGCAGCAAAATCCAGTCTGTTAGAATACATGGAGATCTGTGTAAGTCGTTTTGGACTGTTGAAACATAACTACATAAATGAAACGATATTGTAATACTGTGTCTTTGTGTGTTTTAATGAGCAGTAATCTACATCGGTGTCCTATCCAGCTCGGGTTAACACCGCACCGTAATGAGAACCGAAGCGGAAATTTCAGAAAACGAAACGCCTTCTCGACAGCTCCACAGGAATGATGCGTCGCCACATGATAATATGTCGCGTGAACGTGAGTCAGACTCGTGTTGGACCTTTGTCACAGCCGCCATGATGACTTGTCCTGCTAGGTCAGGAACAGGTGCTGCTAATAACATGAGCAACGCCTCCGTTCTATTCACGTGCCCCAGCAAGCCCTGACGGCGTGACTGTGAGGCACGTAGGCAGACTGTGTACAGAATCTTTCACGTGGTTTCTGTCTGGTGACAGTTCTAGTGAAGGAACCTATTCCTCAAAATCATTCATAGGAGGACACATGCTATGAAATGTAATATTTATGTTGTCCATGTGAGATATGTGATTCTCATCTCATCAGGAAGGATAGATTTCCTGTTTGTTAAGTGACAGCCAACTGTGGAGGTACAGTCATAACTGTGATTGGATGTGAATAATAACATTCAGGCTGAATCCAGATTGCCGTAAACTTCAGCTTCTTCATGTCTCTTGATTATTGGCGGATTACTGGCTTCCAGGGGAATTGCCAACACCCGGACGGACGTTGCGCAGTACACTGTGGTGGATTGTGGGATACACTGACGGTTACATGCGCTGTGTGTTTGCATTTTACATCACATGGGGCGCGCGTGAACACACCCTCCTTTGCTCAAGATGCCGATGTTTTCCTGATACGATTTGCCAAATGAAGTCATACGCGTGGCTCAGAACAATGCATTTCATTAGTCTGTGCCACCGTGTCCCGTTTTGTGTTGGCAACAGGGAAAGGACCAAGACAGAAGTGGCAGGAAGATGACTTGAGAGGTGATTTAGTTTCTAAACGGGAGCCAAGTGGAAAAACAGATTAGAGGCGGGCAACCAGAACCACCACAGCAACGACGACAAACCCACTTAGAACGAAGCCAAACCACAACTTAAATACCCTCAGGTATGGAGGGCTGAAAGTGCCAGAATGAAATAAATAAATACACCATCAAATAATTACTTAAATGTGTCATTAAATAATTAAAATACCAATTATTTCAATATTTCCATTTCCATTTCACGATTTACATTTACATTTCATGGTCCTGTGTTGCAGTGCTTCATGAATGGTAAAACTGTCAAACTCACCCATCAAAGTCAGTGGGTGGGGCTAACGCTAATCTAGTCTGATCCATTGCTTTGGTCTGAAGTCTCTTTCCTTTGGGCTGTTCCCTTTCAGGGGTCGCCACAGCGACTCATGCGCCTCCATCTGACCCTGTCCTCTGCGTCCTCTTCACTCACACCAGTTAACCTCATGTCCTCTCTCACTACATCCATAAATCTCCTCTTTGGTCTTCCTCTAGACCTCCTGCCTGGCAGCTCCAACCTCAGCATCCTTCTACCAATATATTCACAGTCTCTCCTCTGAACGTGTCCAAACCACCTCAATCTGGCCTCTCTGGCTTTATCTCCGAGACATCTAACATGAGCCGTCCCTCTGATGTGCTCATTCCTGATCCTGTCCGTCCTCGTCGATAACAGCAACAGTTGCCTGGCAGCCTCACCGGGAAGTGCCACAACTAGCTGACGCTGAAGCGGCAGGGTTCTGCTGCGACTGAGCCGCCGGAGCTGGAGGGGTTTTGCTCAGAGCTTCTTCTATTAAATTAGCTGCTTCTCGCAGCAGCTCGGGGCAACTTTTAGCCACTTTGTCCTGGCGTTCTCAACGTTAGGGGTTAGCAGGTTCGACTTGGCGGCAAAGTTTAGTTTAATAGTTATCTAAACCAACTTTAGAGGCGAAGAGCGCCACCCAGTGTATTGGAAGTAGCTCTGCATCGATCCATTATCTGGAATTGATTTGTCTTGACTTGATGCGCAGGGTAACCAATCAGGCGTTAGGCTCCGCCTACCTACTTTGATGGGTGAGTTTGACAGTTTGACAGTTCATGAACCACTGCAACACAGGACCATGAAATGTAAATCGTGAAATAATTGGTATTTTAATTATTTAATGAAACATTTAAGTAATTATTTAATGGTGTATTTATTTATTTCATTTTGGCACTTTTAGTCCTCCATACTCAGGTACCCTCAGGTGTACGCAGTGACACAGGTGGAAACAATCAGGGCCGTCACAGACAGGAAGCGAAGCTAGAATACATGGGGGAAGGTGGACATTTCAGAATAAAACAGGAAATAACTCAACCATAACTTCACATGCACGCGCACACACACACACACACACATCTCCGCATTGTAATTATTAATGGCAGTCACCGAGTATGAACACTGGGTGGACGGTCCAGCCGCAACAGCTCCACTACAGCCCCTCACAGCTGCTGTCATTAAACCAGAGAGGAAGAGCAGGGGGGGGGAAACCAACTCAGAACCAAATCTACGCTGTAGAGCATGTTGAGCGAAAATGCATGTCTGAAAAGGATTAAAAAGGCAAACACCCAGGATGGATATGATGCAGAGGCTGCAGCGGTGCTGCACCATCCCTCAGGCCACGTTCTCCCTCCATCTGGGAGGAGACGGTACCCAGAGCGGTATGTGCCAGACATCCTGCAGGAGGAGCTCGAGACAGCTGATCCGATCGTCCGTGGAAGGGGGCTATGTGCTAACAACAACTATATGGTACAGAGTAGATGGACAGTGTTTAATTGTACCGAATGCTCCCCATATGGAGTGTGTAAAAATGACAGATGATGCATTGCTTCACATTTTCCCTTATGTGAGCACAGGCTGCTTTTCATCTCTGAAACTAGGAAATCTCTCTTCCGTTAACTCTCAAATAAGAGAGTGCAGTTCCTCATTAAGTGGGTCCCCTGTGTCTCCGAGCTGCTGATGGCCGGTGTGTAAATGCTCCGACGGGGAGCTGATGAATGTGGCACTTCTCTGCTACAGGCTGTGAGTGTTTGCGAGAGGGCGGCTGACGACTGGGCCGGCCTTTTCTTTATGCCTTAGCACCGTGCTGCCGCGCAGACAGCGCCGTGGCCACGCATACGCCTTCCATTTGAATGCCGCTGCCACTGCGCAGTGTTCCCCTGTGTTGTCTCACTCCAGCTGTCCCTGTGCAGGCTGCCCGTTCTTGTCTTGGTCAGTGCTGTGCCTGGACATGCTGATACTATACTGCACAAATGGAGCAAAAGAAGAATTTTGTAAAGGTCTAATCTGTAAATGCATCCTTTTCTCTCAATCTATATTAGAACACGGCCACTGACCCGGCTTTATGTCGGTTTTGTCAGGCCCGACGTCGCGACCACAAATGATGGTTTCATCAGCCGGCTGTCTGTCCACTCCTTACCGGATGCTGGCTGTGAGCTGCAGTCGTGTTGTTTGCCAGCTGCAAAGAGGGCACAGAAGAAGAGATTTAGCCATTTGATGTTCTCCCGGTGTTTCCCTGTGGGCAGAGGTCTCAACAAAAAGTACGTGGGAACACTGAAGCGAAAATGGGTCGTTTTTTTAACGTAGACATATACTTTGATCAATGCTTCCGAAACATTTTTGAGTGCTGGACCTGGCGAGCCGACCTGTCTCAGGGACCCCCTCCCTGAGTATCCATACAGGAGTTCCCCTGCTGCACATTTGTGTCTCCACCTGTGCATGTCAGCACATGTAAAAGGCAATGTTCGTGTCATTTAGCCTGTTGGTGTGGAATATAAACCAGGCAGGCAGCGGGATGTGGCGCTTCAGTGTTCCTGAAAGAGCCTGGAGGAGCTCAGGGGAACCGGGACGTTGACATTGATCGACTATATTCAGGGAGCTCTCTCTCTGGCTCTGTCCATACGCACGCCGCCATATCTGAATGCAGCCATAAGGAACCTTAATGTAAAAGTGGCCTATGTCAGGATGACAAAAAGCCACCGATTCCACAGATAGAAAGTTGCATGTCTGAAGGTGGCTTTAGGGACAACAGCACTGTGGATGAACAAGTAGGAAGCTCAGCACCGGGCCTGTCTAATGTTTGTCCGCCTGTGTTTTGAGGAATGAATGTTAGAAACATCTAATAATTCTGATTTAATAAGGGAAAGAATTAGGATGTGTCTGATTTTAAACGAGCAATAAATGTTCTTATAGATATTTCATGGATCTTCCACAGACATCCCACAACCAGGGTCTGAAACAGTGACGCGGGGATCCAGACTGAAAGGATTAGGGCCACATGTGAAACATTTCTTTTTTTCACGCGGGACTTGACACGCCGCCTTGGATTAACATAGGACCCGAAACTCCATTAGGTGGGTTAGCGGCTTCCTCACTAGTAGGGCTCCTATGACCTCTTATTTTTAACACAAACGATGAACACAGAAGGAGCAAAAGCGTGACGCTATCAAGCCATTTAAATGCGTTTCATTCAACAAAAGTCTGCTCCATGCGTGCAGGATCACATTTATAATCTTCGGGGATATTATATGACACTAAGGGAAGCAACACGTTTTTACAGCATTTCCCCCAAAACATCCAACTGCCATATTTCATATCTTTGGAAACTTGTCATTTATAAAGGCGTGTGGGAGCGGACAGTGCCTGGCTGCGTGACATGCGTTTGCATTGATGGAGACAGAACAGCCTGACAGGCTCGATAAACCGACCCGTGAGGCCGGTGACGTCGTTGGGGCGGAGCTGGACTCTCTGTCGGTGGTGTCAGAGAGGAGGATGCTGGCCACACTACACGCCGTCCTGGAGAGTGTCTCCCACCCGCTCCATGACGCGCTGGTCAAGCAAAGGAGTGCCTTCAGCGGAAGACTCATCCTCCCAAAATGCACCGCAGAGCGCCACAGGAAGTCCTTCCTGCCTGTGACCATCAAACTCTATAACTCCTCCGTTAGTCGTGTTGTTAGTCGATATGACCCTGAGTCACCAAACTGGACACTGATCATGAACATCTCTGAAATACTGGACATCATTTGGGAATATTCGGTGCTTAAACTACTGCGCAATACACCCTGTTTTCAATTTAATTTGTGATACTTATTTATACTTCTAGCACGGCTGTGCAACATCCTCCGTCCCATTATATATTGTTAATAAGCCACACGCAGCTTGACAGTTCATGCACTATTACTTTATACTGTAATATTAACCTCAACCGGTTAACCCACTTTGTACGTTACACTTATTTCATTTTAAATGTATACTTATACCCACTTTGTACTTGCCTGCATTATAGTGTTTTCTATTGTTTGCTTTTTGCTTAGTACGTCCATGCTCGTGTGCACTGACGTGACAGTGAGCTGCTGTTACAAAGAGTCTCCCCTCGGGGATTAATAAAGTATTTCTGATTCTGACAACAGTGAGTGAGGCGGAACTGAAGTGGTTACCAAACCAAAAAGAAACTAAGAAACACAACACTGAGCGATCATGCAGTAAAATAGTGGAATACTGAGTGTAAAATGGCTCAAAGACCTCCACGTCTATCATAATGCCACTGTTATATATTAGTCTTCCAGAGGGTGGGGGGTAGGGGGGGTTGGTCCCGTGCCTGTTTTAAATGTTAATCCCCACGGCCCTGCCCCGGGGCCACAGACACGGCCACAGACCCCTGCATGCTAACGCGGCCGACCAATAAGCATCTGAGCTGTTTCCGGAGCTGAGCCGGCCTCTGCCCACCACGCCGCCCCCCGCGTGTTTATTCCCCCACGTCACTAAACGCAGTCCCATGTTGATTGCAGCCTTTCAGTCCCCATTCTGTATGTGTCAGGGCGTTTTTTTTCCACCTGTTTGGCTTTGATGTGGATGAGCCGTGTGTGGTGGTGTAAGTGCAAATGTAAGGCTATTGTCAGGGTCAAAGGTTAATGATTAACCGTTTTAAGAGTGTCCTAACTAACCCGATGAGCATCCAAGGACTTTGTTCTGGCCATTTTGGCTGTAGCATGGTGGATTTCATGCTACAGCCAAACGTGGCGTGGCCCAGGTGTCGTGTTTTAACTGGAGAGCTTAAACTAGAGAGCGACCAGGAACAATGTTTCCTCTCGTAAGCCCAATTTGTTCATTATACATTTTTAGGCAGAACTGAATAATTAATACCTCATAGAATATTTATCACGAAGGCTAGAGCCTCCCCAAAGGGCCCTGTTGATTTGATACAGTATTGTCCTGTAGTCAGCCTCTTATGGAAGGTTGAAGAACCGGGGGGCTCGGCTCTCAGCTCCAAGCCCACTGGTTCCTTCTGAACATGTGACTCTCTAAAAACAGCTCACAAATACATATTATATACATACATACACATAATAATGCCAGACTTATTATTTAATGACACTCTACGCTCATTTTTATGGGCCTCGGTAGACAGCTTTGTTTGCCACTGCTTGTTGCATTAAATGTGACTTATGTTACATTTCACTGAGGGCTTAATTGTGGATATGTTGCAAAACTGGACAAGAGGACCACTAACAGCTGCTTGTGCAACAGTCTCGCCCGTTCGCCGTCCTGGAGGTAATGTATACACTAAATGTCACACTCACATGTGCTCATAAACACGAACCATGCAATATGCTGTATAGCTATACATGCTATTCCGTGTGCACAGATATAGTGCTATAATGATACTGACTAACAGTGGCAGGAGCTTTTTAAGTTGATTTATCCTGGTCTGCACATCACAGAAACTGCCACTAGAGGACACTAGTGATGCATCCACAGCTGCTTGCCGCCCCATGATACAGGAGTATTACAACTTTAGCAGGTGGAAGTAGCTCTTCTTTAAAGTTCAGTCAGACCGCCGCGAGCCTGTCCAGACTGGGCCGGGCTCCCGTGCGGCCTCCCTCTGTTTGATCACGACGTTCTCGCTCGCCCCGGGCCATCCTCCACCCCCTGTCCTTTGACTGGCAAACGTGGCACGGACACGTTATTGCTCTGTTCATTTTACGACTCTCAGAGCCTCCGGACACAACAACTCGCCAATACACGGCTCAATACGCAAGGTGGCCCTCAGAGTCTGTGACCTGACCGGCCCAAACCCTTCCATTGTGCAGAGGCAGTTTACCTTGAAACCTATTTGAAGTCATTGTGCCCTGCAGCGGGTCTTTGTGTACTGGGCCCTCATCTCGACAAGTAGCGACAGTTCACAACTACCTGTAACAGCGGATCCCCCAACAGCGCTCAAAAGGGAGAGTGTCTGCCTCTACGAATAACAATACAACTGTTGCCCAGTTGTGGCCCCTGTGTTTGGTCCCTGGGATCCCACAGTGGGTCTATTGGGCCCTATACAGGCTCTTTATGGTCACTAATACGTGAAGCACAACAATAGCAGCTTCTCCAGATGTTACTGTGATAGGCTGAGCTGCGACTTGAGCCAGGGTGTAAAAACACATTCAGCCCTTTGGGTTTTGGAGAGCTGAATAGCAGTTTGATTGGATCTTAATAATAGTGGCTAGGTTACAAGAAGTGCACGTCTGCGCTAATTGTCCAGAATGGACACAGGTTTGGTTAAAGTGCGCGTTTGATGTCACACTCATTCAAAGGCAGCTGCTGCTCGCGTGGTTGACAGTTCCGGGACCACTTTGCTGCTTGGTGGCGAATTCTTTTCATTCCTGTGGAAAACTGGCGGCATGATGACGACATGATAACACATCAGGAGATTTACATGGCAGCTCAAACTGAGTTTGGCAGGCCAGCTCTCGCAGTCAAAGAGCTTCTTCCCGTAGGGCGTCCAAGTGAAACCGAAACGTCTGTTCTAAGACAAAGAAAACCTCATTCAAAATTACATTGACATTTTTAATAACACAAGTCTTGGAATATAACCATACTCAACAGTATGCTGTGTGGTTCACCACTCCATTGGTCTAGACAGGGATAGTGGAAAATTAACAAAAGGCAATGTGGTATTGTTGTTTTGTTTTATATTTCTGATTATAGCGGCTGTTAACGGACACAGTTTCCAAAAGGCCCAAGACCGTTGAAGGTTAAAGGTCACCAGACAGCCAAGTGATGAGCTATGAGAATGGACAGGGAGGTTCGAACAAGGTTTGGTTGTTTTTTTGGCAGCAGCAACTGACGCTAACAAGTTGGAAAGAGAACATTAGACGATAGCGTTGTGAGTATCATGGATGAGGAAGGACCAGCTACCATCAAACAGTCATCAGAGTATCTATTCAGTTCGACAGACAACGTTAACACAACAAGTTCCCAAAGACGATTCCAAGTTCACAGGAGTCAAATATGAACTCTTGTGCATTAATCAAGGTTTCACAGTAACATCTGCTCCGTAGGGGAGCGCTGCCGCGGTGATAACGCCTTGGTTTGACTGTGCTCGGCCAGAGGAGCTGTGGTCCGAGGTGTGTCCAGCCGTGCTGGGTGGAGCTCAGTCCACGTAGAGCCCAGGACAAGCTGACCATCTGCAACCTGTGATTTCAGCAGCGGCCACATTCTGGACCTGGCCCGGAAGACGCAGCTCGGAACTGTGAGGCTGACCTAGGTCAAGTTTCAGCCCTGGAGTCTGTCTTAAACCTTTTACTGAACACTTGTGCTGCACTCGCTAACGTCAGATGTGTTTAGCAAACGCCGGGCCAAGCTTCCGGCATACAATCAAGTGGCAAGCAGTGCCAATGACATCAGACCGGGTCATAGCTTCAAACAGCCTTCTCGGGATGACCAGGGTGTGGTGTTCTGGGAAGTTTTTAGACTGTGAAGCAAATGATAACAGCGTAGCAAAGCTGTCACTGAAGAAACAAAAGAGAGTCCAGGAAGTTAAAGACAAAAGGTACAGCCAAGTGACAACACATACAAAGCAGAAGGCAAAATATAAGAGGAGAGTTTCTTTACCTAACTGATTCATGGACCCGCGTTGCAACCCATGAACAGCGCAGGGTCGTCCCACAGACCGGTTGAGTCAGTATGCACCTGCAGACGTCCTGTGTATTCGCAGCTGACACGTCTTGTCAGTAATAAACAAAACCGTAGAGGTGTTGAGAGCAGGCATGCGGATGTTTCATCACCTACCCCTACAGAGAGTTTCTTTCATGCTAATGCGGGGAGAAACTGTGCTCCTTCAGATCGCTCCCCTTTGGTTTCATCGGAAGGGCAGAGTAGCCAACTATCTCCCTTGTTCAATGAAACTGGTAAGTGGGCAAAAGGAGATAGTTAATATTTTGGAGACTAATGAACGTTGGGAACGTGGATTGCTCTTTTCCACTACATAAACTATATCTGTGCTAGTTCGTCAACAAGTGACACAAACAGCATGGCTCCCTTTTAATTAGCCGAATACACTGGGTTAGACTTCGCATGGGGTTTAAGTGTGGTTTCATTGATGGTTTTGCAGCCGTTTTACCACCTGGTCTATTCCCACTGAGATATTGCAGCGGTCAGAAGTTTTCGAAACGCAGAACGACGACACGGAAGCTGCCGTGAAAATGTTTTCATCACACGGCCGCTCCTAACTATGATGAAAGTATGGACGTGGAATTAGCACGCTTGCCTAGCTGACCTTCAAAATTCAACCTAGTGACCCCAGTTGTCCTGGTAAGCTAGTTAGCTAGCCTACTGAACATCAAGGACCATAATTGTAGTCCTGCATAATTTTGACAGCTGGCTAACCTGCCCGTTCAAATAGTTTCTGTCTAATCTGCAGCGGCGGTGGCAGGAAAAACAGATGCACCGTTTAAAACATGTTTCGGAAGCGCACATTAAGTGGCAGTGTGAATTTATCCAAAACTGCAGTGTTCTGTCAGACTATTCAGTGAGGCCAGTATGGCTCGACCACATTTGCATGACTTATGTCTTCTCTACAACGACCACAAGAGCTTAAGTTTAAAAAGACATCACACTCTCCGTCGTTCACTGACAAAGAGAATATTTCCCGTCCGTTTCTCGTCCACGTTCTTTTTTCCTGATCCAGCTCCATGTGTCCCAACCAGTGTTTTTCACCCTTGGAGAAGCGAAGACATCTCATCACAATTTGTCCAAATCACAGCGCAGGCCTTGTGTAATGAGCGGGCCGCCACAGCTATGATGATTGCAGCGTCGACAGTGGCTAGCAGGCCACAATAATAACTGGTGTGAGCTGGCCGGACGGGTAGGGAGAGAATGAGAGCAGGAGTGAGAATGAATGGAGAGATGAAGGAGAGACACATGCTCTGCACGAGGTGCTTTGCTTGTTGCTGTATTTTTTTAGTTCCCAAATCCAACGGAATCTGTGATGTGTGTCTTTTTACAAATTATTATAAAGATTATTGCTCAAAAAAACGAAGCGGTGTGCATTGATGTATGTTTGAGATGCTACATGTGGAGAATCAGCAATTCCTCTGTTGTTGTATTCATAATGTAATAAAGGGGCACTTTTGGACAATGTCATCTGTGGCTCTGGAGGAGCGTTGTCAAGTCTGAGAAAAGACCCTAGTGACGTCATAGCCATGTCATCAAGGTTAGCTCGGCTTGGATTTAGAGAATACACAGGTATAACCGACAGCCTGGGTTACAAACTGGGGATGTGGAGTCTGAGGGCTCAGACAGGGAGGGTCTGGCAAGAAGAGGCTGTTGGTTTCACTATTTGAAATTTAGTATTCAGTGTTTTTGCAGCTTGACCCTCAATAGGGACTTAAAGCCAGCTCAGTCTCAGCCTCTGACGTATCAATTTTGACCATTCTTTTTTGAAATCTGTCTCTTGTGAAGCCCGCACCTTTATAGAGACCTGCAGGAATGAGTCCTAAAACCTGGAAATGTTAGCACTTCCTGTTCCCTCGTCCAGCAGTCAGTGGGTTTTTTGAATGGGTTTTTGGTTAGAAGCCTGAAAAAAAGGTTTGTGGTTAACACCAGCTTAAGAGAATTTCACGGTCCACAACATAAAATACGTCAGTAAACCTCACCTCACTCTTGCATTTTGAGGCTTTTACGTGTCTTAAAAAAGGCGTTTGCTAACAGGTGGCTGAATGAGGCTACAGAGGTTGTCGGAAAAACTCATCTACTCACTCGTCGGCCTTCACATCCTCGCTGCGTGATGTGTTATACATCCGTGCTTTATACTATATTCTTGGCCACGCTCAGAGGAAAGGCTGCTGTAGAAGAGGTGAGAGTGAAATCCTAACGTTAGCTTTTTACTTCTGGCGATCGCGTTTACGCTTCAAAAATCATAAAGCGGCGTTTATTTGGGAAGACTATCTCCACATCTATCTAAGTGTCGTAAGCTTTAGTTTGCCACAGAGCTTGTCTTCTGCAATCATCCAAAATCCAGTGGAAAAATCCCACTGGCTTTTTGTCGAGGGAACCAGGGCGATGCTAACCTCCAGGTTGGCCTACAAAAATACGACATCCCTGCAGCACAACAGAAGTGCAGGTGTACATGGCTGGAGTGCCTGGTTAAATGACTCTTTTTTTTCTTTGTTAAACGAGTGACAGCCAATGCTAACTTCAGCTGAGAAGCTCTTCAGACGCTCATCCAGTCTCCTTTGAGCTTTATCCACATGCAACCATTCCATATTAGCGATGGACAGTCAACTGCACTGTTCAGCATCGACAAAGTCAGGTATAACAGAATCCTGTGAGCATGCACAGTCACGGTTGCACCAATGGTTGCAATTCAAATACATAGAACCAATGCTGATGTGGGGATGTGGAAAAAGAGCTTTGAACTGCTTAAGAGAAACTGTAGGACAGAAGGAGGAAGAAGAGGGGATACACGGGGAAGGAGATGGGGATAAAGTGAGTGGCAGAGGACAGAGGAGGAGTGGAGGGAGATGGCGGGACAGAGTCAACCCAGACAGAGAAGAAAGAAAATCCACAGAGGCTGGCAGGGCTCCACAGACTGGAGACAAACAGCAGCGAGTGGCTGTACCTCAACACAAACACATGACCGCACACACATACGTACATGTATCTCTACACAAACAAGTCACCAGCTATTCCAGCTATGTATGCTATGCTCTGTGTCTCTCCTCCCTCTCACTCTCGTCCACACACACACTCCCTGCTGTTTCCTTCTCTCTCTCTTTGACTCTCTGGCATTGGTCGCTCACAGACACTCCCGCGCCCATTCACAATTCCACTGTGGCGACACGCTGCACAAAGAAGCCTCCGTAGAATTGGAGAAGTCACAGCGTAACAGAACGTTGTTGTTGAATGCTGCTGTTTGATTCTTTTTTTTGCCTTTATTGGTGATGCAGCTGAAGATAGACAGGAACGTGAGGGAGAGAGAGAGAGGGGATGACATGCAGCAAAGGGCTGGATTCAAACCTGCGGTAGCGACTCAGCCTTGGTACATGGGGCTACCAGGGCGCCCCTTGTTGTTTAAAGTTGAATTAATAGTGACTTGTGGTCGGTTCCTCCTTCCACAGGAGTTCACATTTTATTTGTATATTTTGCATGTATTCCTAACTCAAGGTCCGCTCATTAGATTTCTTATGGAGCTTTCAGCCACAACTCATGGCTTTCCTCAGCAGATGGAGTTTGCTCAGGCGTCGTAGAGATAGTTTAGTTGACCTAAGTATGGCACTTTGGTCTACTCTTTCTTTTGCAAGAAACAGAGGCAGTTATTGGATTCAGCTCCAGAAGAAATCGGTTAAGTGGGCACTAAGTTAAGGATTTCTGTCAGATTATTCGCAAGCAATTTCCTCCACAGCATCTAGAAGTATCACGATGTTGGTTCACCCACATTGCAAAAGAAGCATATTTTCTCACTTCCCTCCAGTGAAATCTGTCCATGCACACAGCATTGAAAAATTAGTCAGTCCAGCCCAGATTTTGGAAGGAAGAAAAACCCGACTGCATTCGCTTGCATGGTTTGCAAAGCAAAACTCTGCTACACTTCACCCACACACCCAACTGCTGGGAGTGGTCAGGTGTCGTACTTGTGACCACACTCAGCTGCGATGCAGGTAAGTACTACACTGCAACAGTACATTACTGCTGCACAGGATGTGGGAAAAGGTGGCTGTCACAACTGGTGTAAGCCAAATTATTAGACTGCGTGACGTTACTCTTTAAAAATTCAGTGTGTAGCGTATCTTTCCCCATGTGCCTGTTACTCTGGTTAAACTACAGAACACAGTGTCAACACTCTTCATTGGAACAATTTCTTCCTTAAAACGTAGATGACACTGATATCAACCTTTTCATCTGACTCTGGGTTTCACACAGTGGGCATCAGTCAAGAAAATGTTCATATTCTTATCCTAAACCTGACTGTTCTTCTGGGAGGTTTTACACATAAAAGTGTTCCAAGTCAGATTCACCAAACCACCAAACTTGTCATAAATCGCTCGTTTCAGCCTGATGGGTGCCACCTGTTCATGAGGAGATGCGTGTTTGTGAGATTTGATCATTAGCATAAGCAGTGCCCCTAAAATTGCATTTAAGGCTACCTGTTCTGCTGTGTATTTGTGCAGGTTTCATTCACAAAAACTGAAAAGTAAAAAGAAGAATTTCACAGAGAAGAGCTTCAAGTCCTGCAGCCAGAAATCACCAAACAAATTTAGCACTGCCAGTATACTGGTATTACAGAACCTGAAGCAATAATAGTGTGGCTGTCAACAAAGTGATATCAGAGCAGAGCTGTAATGTGACAGAAATAAAGAGGGTTAGAAAGTTAGATGCTACAAACTGTGTGTCTACGGCAAAGCAGTGACTAATATGAGAGGCGGTCACGTGACAGTCACAGAGATATTTGAGGGGATGAAATCATAGCCTTCAGTAGGTGATGTTACGCTGTTGGATGCAACAGAGGATGATACTGGACAGTGACTTGCATAAAGACCATGAGGCAGTTGAGTGTGGAGTGAGTATTCAACAACTACTTTAAGGTGCGGTGGTTCCCGGCTTACGACCCTGCACCAAGGTGCCGTTGGTAGTGCGACAAGCAGAAATGTCCAGCAGGTAGTGACTACTGTGAAAGGGTAGTTGGCATTCATTGAAGATGGATGGTAGCAGGAAAGACTGCAAAGGGAGTGGGTGGCTGGTTGCCCAAGCCACCAGTCTCGCAGCCAGGAGACTACCACCACTAACTACAACGTCCAATGAAAGGATGCAACCGAAAGGCCCTCAGAGAGGCGGGATGAAAGACGGGCTTGACTGGACAGGCTACATGGAAACACCTGCAATGGCTGCAGACAACGAAACAATGACCTTTCGAAAGTGCAGGTGTGGATGGGTGTAGATTGTGACCACATTCAGGGGGCTACGAATCCACCAGGGGAGAGCAAAGTGTGGTGACCAAGGCTTGCTGTTGGACAGATTGCTTTCCCCTGGTGGATTGTTTCTTGTTCAGATAAGCGGGGCCCAACGCCAGGGAGAGAACGACAGGCCCAATGATGCTGAAGGCGATCATTTCGACCCAGGAAGCGAGAGTAACCCCCCAGTATGTGAGCATGAAAAAAGAGGACCTAGCAGCCCCCCAGAGATAAAGCCAAATCATCACATGGAAAGGAGGGAACCAGGAAGCAGAAGTAACATCTTGGTTTGGAAAATGCTAGCCATGGACCTCAGCACAGCGCTTAAGCACTCCATATGCTCCCGAGTGGAAAAGAAGATCAACCTGTTCGGGGACATTCTGTATGAAGAGTGTAGAGCCAGAATCTGCACAATAACCATCAAACAAGACACCACCTCCAGAGTAAAGGGAACAAGATTGAATAGCTGGTGCAGAGACGGCGTCAGCTTGGAAGGAGGTGAAGGAAAGCATAGAGGGAGATGAAGGCGGGCCTAAAAGCCCCGTGGGAAGAGGTGAGACAAAAGCTGGCCTACGTGCAAAGAGTAGCACGCATTCGCAAGCGCAGGAAAAGAGGCAAAGAGCGGTGGTGGTCTTCGTCCCCAAAGAACTGAACTCTCAGGAGATCAACCAGTAAAGAGAAAGACCTTCTTCTCAGTCATAGGTAAGAGAATGACAAGTTACCTCATGGAAATGGCAACATTGACATCAGCTACCAGAAAACAGGAGTACCAGGCGTTGAGGATGCGTGGAAAACTCGTCAGTGACATGGGAGCAGATCCAGGGAGCCAAGCGAGAAAAACGTTGTGTGGCTAGACCTCAACAATACCAACTTTCTTCTCAAGGCAACACCCTGACATCCTGCCCTGTCCTCAGTAGTTCGGCAGTGAAGACGGCTGCCCCCGCTGGGATACCCTAAAAGCTAACCTACAATATATCCTGTGAGGGTGCAAGACCGCATTGACTCAGGGGCGCTACGGATA
>CM022471.1:27154004-27166711 GCA_011952105.1 Coreoperca whiteheadi
GCGAATAATCTGACAGAAATCCTTAACTTAGTGCCCACTTAACCGATTTCTTCTGGAGCTGAATCCAATAACTGCCTCTGTTTCTTGCAAAAGAAAGAGTAGACCAAAGTGCCATACTTAGGTCAACTAAACTATCTCTACGACGCCTGAGCAAACTCCATCTGCTGAGGAAAGCCATGAGTTGTGGCTGAAAGCTCCATAAGAAATCTTATCTGCTGATGTTGAACATAACACATTGGGGAATATTGCTTCTTTGCTGCTCCATCAAACAAACATACCCGTGGACATCAATACAGTAAGGCTTCGCTTTATCTTACACTTACACACAAACAATGTGGAGATCCAGTCCATGTATACTGTATCCTTTATACGAGATGTGTTTTAAGAGTTAACATATCGTGTCTCGTATTAAAGCCGCAACTGTCTTGTGTTAATGCTCGTTATCTCGGGGTTTACTTCTTCATCAGAGTACAACGGAAGCATTTAGACCAAAGTTGCCCATTAAAACGAATACTAGTGGAACTGCATTTGAGCCGTCAGCTTGTAGCAGAAAGGCAGAGTGCAGAATAGCCCTTTTCAACCTTGACAGGAAGGGAAAGTGGGGAAGGTGGGGCGATCAATCAGACCCACCTGGGAGCTGGGGGGGAAACAAAAGCAGCATGGAGGAGAACAGGAAGAGGAGTAAGAGCTCTATGAGTTGCGATCTCTTTGGATTTACTGGGATCATTATGGGGTTTCCATACCAAAGCATTTAATTGATGACGACGCTTGACTGATGGTACGTGTTTTCTTTTTATCTTGTTGTGCACTTTGATAGCGGGGCTATTATCTTTTGAACTTACTCATGTCAGTATTTTAAAGGGACAGGTGACAGGATTTTGATTATTCCCCCGCCTGGCGCAAAAAGAAAATCCCACTTTGAATATTTGGAAGAACCTGCGCGACAAAGCTGTTTAAGCCGGCATGGTGAGGGGAGCGCTGTTACACGTCGGTGCATTAAAATCAGTAATAGATGAGAGGGTTGAACAACTAATTTGTGATTAAAATGTGCAAGAGATGAAATGCTTGCCATGGTTTCCAGCTGATTTTAGCTCCGGTGGTTAGCTCAGTCATATCAGGTGGTGGTGGTACTGACTGGCTAATGTGTTCAACAAATTGTTCCCCAAACATTCGGCACACCGGCCTCTCGGTGCGCTAGCTCTGAGTGTCAGCCTGAGCTCCATGTTAACTCTGGCAGCTATTTCAGTCTGCTGATAAGCACAGCCACATGCTGAGGGTCCTGCAGCATGTTCTGGGGAGGCGAAGAGGGCTTACTGTCCAAATTAGAACAAACAGGCCTGGGGGGAGACAGACTCAGTCCCACTGGTTCAACTATCATCATTTTACATTCCAAATCTCTTTGTTGGCCCACCCTTTAATTATGATGATCGTTATCATTTTGACCTTTGTGCGTCCAGAACACACAGATAGGACCAGGGTGTGTTTAGCTTAGCTTAGTGCAACGAGACTAAGAGCCTGCAGCCATACTGATGTCCCTACGAGGCTAAATGCTAACGTCGCCACGCTAACAATGCTCACAATGCTAACATGATGACGTTGCTGTTTAGTAGGAATGAACTGATAAACCTGTATTTCGGCGTCATGCCATTTCATAATAATCCTTCCGGAGAAAGAAATAGGAATAGCCTCGTCATCATCGTCTCATTGCTGATAGGTTGTCTTCCTGAGCTCCCATGTATTCCTTAAATAAGATGCCAATTTAAATGTCTCATTCAGACAGCCATTTTAGTCGTTATGAATCATTCATGTCCATCATCTCAGTCACATCCTTTATATCGTTAAACAAAAAATACAAAGTCCCAAGGACAATAAAGAACCAAACGATACTCCGTTGCAATTTCCCCTCATTCACAAACTGGACAAACGGGACTTTCTTCTTCCACAGCAGCATGCCTACCTATTTCGATAAGAAGAGGCAGTAGAGCAACCCTTATTGGGGCACTTTTTTTCTTTGATAAATTCGTTAATTTCACAGTAAGTACGGAACTTTGGTGTACTCCAAAGCCTCGTTTGCCACATTTACACTTTTTTGACACCTTCTCCCTCAGATCCTCTGCAGCTTAAAGAACTCCTCGTCCAACTCATATTTACAAGACATATTTTACATATCCGTTATCCAAGTCCCATTTGGTTGTATATCCCGTTTTGTTTGTACCAACCATGTCTAGTGACCTACTCCATAGCCCTGGCAATACTTTGAACTTCACAGGGCCCCATAGCTCCAGCGATTGATAGAATTGTAGCAAATCTACGAACGCCCAGGAAATACCCACTGGCGGAATTATGAACAGCGTGAATACAATTTAGCATGCTAACATTTGCTAATAAGCACAAAGTACAGCTGAGGTTGATGGGAATGTCATTAGCTTTGCAGGCACTGACCTGATGGTGACGCTCGATGAAAAGCCAGAGGACCACCACATTTTTTTTCTTCAGGGATTCTATGTTGGGTGTGGAAGTCAAGGCGCTGGATGGGTGTGCAGCACGTCTGACTCGCTTAACTCGAACTGTACCTCAACGATAGTTTATTTGCCCCAATCTAGATCTATCCCAAACTGTATTCATACTGCAGCTGCCATGCGCAGTTATTGCGGAAAGACATTATTTGAACAGCAATACCCCTGGACGTACAAAAAAAAATTCATTCATTCAGTTTTAGCAGAATTGTCCAATATCGACCTTGTGTCTGGCCTTAAATACACCACCTTAACCCATCTGTGTGTAAAGCACAGAGAGCCTGGAGTTTCAGCATGGCAGAGGTCACACCTTCCAAATATGGAACATCTTTCTGAACCTTTTGAAACCATAGCCAACAGTGTGGCGTAGACTTCCATTCAGTTTGCGCGTTCCTACTTTGAAAGGAAGTAGCAGAGGAGAAGGCGTGTATGGAGGACTGAACGTACTGTCAGTCCGTGGAGCTGGACAGTTAGGGTCTCCGCTCTGTGGGTCCTCGGGGTTATCAGCCTTTCTCAGATATGAGCGACCTTCTCTGTCGCCGCCCGGGGGTGACAGGCCCGCCGACACGGCCGGGTGGAGATAATGCATCCGAGTGACAGCCTTGTCTTTCCCCACCAAACTGTAGCCCTACTGCCCCGCGAACCTCCCACACCCGTCCGGCCCCACCACAGAGCATTCCACCGTGGCTCCAGTGCTGCCTAAATACGGGCTGCTGACCGAATAGGGCATCGAAAGGCGAGATGAAAATGGTTTAAAAGATGCCTGTAGCATAAAGGAGGCAGAGGGGCCCTTACGGCTTACACCCAAGGTTCCTGTGGGCCACACCACTATGCAGGGGTCAAAGGTCAAGGCTGTGCAGGACAACTGACATAGGGCACAACATCAGTCTCATCATTGTCTTTTATTTCATTGTCAGCATTTTTATTTATTGAGTTCTAGTAAAATAAGTCATTAAGCATTTAAGCCAAATTCACAGCAGCAGAGCTTGCACAGAAACACAAACATAACAGGGCGCTACGACTCCGTATGCATTGTTGAAATGTCTTCATTATAATGTTCGACGACAATGACAACACTTAAATTACATTAAATAAGACATACCCCATTCTACCTGTAATAGATGGAAAGCAAGAAAACACACCCGTCTTCAGTTCATCCCACTCTGCTTCTGCTGCTCCAGCCGTACGTGGTCTGGTAAGAGTATCAGTAGTTTATGGTGGCTTATGTTAGCTAATGTTAGCACACTTTAGACGGCTACTGAATACAGTTCACTGGCTTTATGACTCTGCGCTACTGGTGCTAGAGTAAAACTACGTTTTAGCCTGAAACAGCTAAACATGTCAGGGGTTTTATTACAAACCCAGAAAGTCAAACAGCGCGCCTCATCTGGATGCATTTGAGTTTTTCCCTGCTTGTTTTATATGCATATGCAACACTTCCGTTGTCGATTTGCTTGCGTTTTGTCTGTTTGAATGTGTTTTCCTAAGCTGCAGTGAGTTTGCCCCTGTCAGCCCCCGTACTCAGCAGGTCTTGCTATAACATTAAAGAAAAGTGACGTCTGGTGGGAATCAGCTTCTGCTCTCTGAGCTGAATTCAAACTTAACGCCATGACGGTCCCCCCAAATGTAAACTGACCGACAGCTTAAATCCCTAATGATTGAGGGCTAACGCCATGCTGACTTTTACAGTATTACGTCCTTCACTCAGTAGTGCGCCACAGACGCTGACAGTGTCTGTCCTAGCAATGCGCTCCGTTGTCACTCAGCTGTTGCCATGGGAAACACCCACTGAGAGACTTGAGGCTCGGAGGCTGTTTTCACACACATGTTCAAAAATGGCTTGTTCCTCTTGTGTAAAACGGATTTTTTTCCTACTTACATGCCCTCACACCAAAGTGAGGAGACTTCGGTGCATGCTGTGTGTGCATGTAGGCCTGCGTCCTGTCATGTTGAGAGGAAAATAAATAAAAATGTTACATGTCATTACACCACTCAAAACAGTGTTAACGTGGGGGGGGGTCCGTGGCATCCAATTGTGAATTTCAAGTCCTCACAAAGCTCTACTCGTCACGCGACTCGTTTTAAACCCAGTCCCTCGGCGTGCTGCGGACGTCCACCTGCGGTGGCGTGCCGAAGCCCCGCTCCCTGCAGCTCCAGGCCTGCAGGTACACGGTGCAGTCCCATGCTCCAGCTCTAACCCCCAGAGCAGCGTATGGTAAAGCCATCAGGGCCAGCGTCCCTTTGAAGAGTGGGACCGAAAGCAACAACGCAGCTCTGAACACGACGCCGCGTCTCCCTTTCCCACCAGCCCATTTTTTCTTTTTTCTTTCCCTCTTCGAAGACATTCCTGCTAGCCCCGTATTCCTCTGCTTTTTCAATTTCTTTCCCCTCTTGCTCGCTGCCCGATCGCTCCCTCCCTCTCAGTTTCTCACTCATTCCACTTAACCCTAACCTGCCTCTTGAGTCGGCTCTCCCTTTCCGCCTCAGCACCTTTCTGCGTCAACGCTGATGCCGAAAGTTGTTCCCCACGAGTCCCACAGATCAGCTGTTTTCTGTTCAGTGTAAACAGCAAAAGGCTGCACTGGGTCACAGTTTCTCACTTCCCATTTGGGTTTCCCACAAAGGGTATGTGCCACAAAACAGCATCCCCGCGGAACACTTTCCATTTGTTCCTATAGCTGTACTGGGACCAGCGGCCAATAGTCACTGGTTTCTGCCTAAATCCAACCGGTTTCATTAGAGCTACTTTCATTCCCAAACACAAACCCATGTCAAGTCATGATGGTTTGATCAGGAAACATTTGGATAAGTATTTCCAAACATTTATGGCTCGTGACCCCTCAAAATGTTATGGACTTGAGGAGTGAGGGATTTTTTTTTCTTCCCAGCTTGTTTGATTTGCAGGACTTTTAGAGACCATAAGCGCTAAAAGTATGTAGCACTTGACATGGAAAATGCAAAACATTTGAGAAAACAAAACAAATCTTTCTTTTCCTTTTAATCAACTTGGGACCACTTTGTGTGTGCGTGTGTGTGGTGCGTCTGTCAGCGATGCCACACATGCTGCTCCACTCAGCATCAGGCCCATTTGGTGGGTCGCCCTCTCAGGAATGTGAAGACTGCCGTCACCTGACGCTGTCCTGCTCGCTGATGTCATTGTCATGGCATGCTGCCACATGCACCTCCGCATACGTCAATAAGTGGCTAATTATGACACGCTCGTTTTTTGTGCTGACGTGTTGGCATTTGCACACTTTCACGGCAGGAAGCACACGTCCAGTCATCGGTCACTAAACAAAAGGGCAATGTCAATCGTGCGGTCACGTTACGAACTCCCACTGCAAGCCATATGCCTCCCGAGGCCCAGGTTATGCATTTCAGCAGCGACCTTCTATGGGAGCAAGAGCAGGAAGCAAATAACTTTTGTATCAATGATATGCGCTGAACTTTCCTCCCTGACCAGAACACCTGCAGCCAGCCTTTTCTATCTTAGCCCCGTTCAGCATTGACATGCGTCTGTCGACCCATCAGGATAAGCCGCTGGCCCATTTCCCAGCATCAGCATGTGTCGGCGCTACGGAAAAGCAGCCATTTCATCACATTCCCTGCCCACATGCTGTCCCATGACCGCTTCTCCTTTCCGTACGTCGTGTTCGGTGTGTGCCGCAAGGCGTGAAATGGCTGCGACGCTCTGCCAAGCAGTCGGGTGCGTGTCGCAGTTCGGTCGTGGACATAGAGACCAAGTAGGTGAAATACGCAGCCCAGTATCCCCAGGTATTACATTCACATTGGACAGCTCCGCACCTTCCAAGTTCCGCCCAGTGCCAACGGTCAGGTCCAGTGCAGGAAGTAGAGTGTCCTTTATATAGCAAAGTAGGGGACGGTGAGGAGGATGTAGCACATCTGACTTTCATGCGAGTAAAACACAAGCTTGTGTCCCATCGCAGAGCAACATTCCATTTTTCAACCATAGCCAAAATGTCTTCCTAACCGTTACCATACTGAAAGTGTCCATGCACAGATATCGTGGAAAGAAACGAAAGGGAAAAACTATGGCATTGGACATTCAAAAACCACTAAATCATGAGGTGCCAAAACGTCCAATATGGACGGAAGTCCTAGGGACACTGGCCTGGCGCGTAGCTGGGATCTTTGTCTCGTTCTCAGGTTGACCAGTGCTGCATAAATGCCGTCCGTTGACCACTTCCGTCACAGCTGTTTGACCGCCACCTGAGGTGTAGGTGTGTTTGAACGTCTGCCGGCCATGCTGCGTGGTGGGTTCTGCTCCAGAGCTTAGCAGTTGAACTCCTTTGTGCATAAGGTTATTGTCTTTTTGCTCGTCCTTAACTCTTTTTATTCACTGGGGCTCAGAAGGCTGGTCATGTACCAGTTATTTAGTTTAGTTTACACACAGCAAGCTGCGCATTTAGACAATCCATAGGATCCCTTCCAGTATCCCAGCTCACGATGGCGTCAGTGCGGCAGTTGGGTTAGGGCTGCTGTGGCTGAAGGGACGGAACTCCAGCTGGGTGAACTGCTCCCTGCCGTGTTTGTATCAAACATCCACTGCTTTAGTGTCTCGATTTGGAACCCTGCCTTACTTAATGTTGCAAGCCAGGGCGTTTGAACGACCATGCGCAGGAAACCGCAGAACAAGGAGCCTGGCGACACTGAGCGTCCCGCGTCGCGTCGCAGGCAGAGGCCCCTTTAGCCAGTGCTGCGCCCTCTCTGCGTCCTCGTCCTCACCGATACGATGCTGTGCTCTGTGTGGGAGGCTCCTCACCTCTGACCTTTTCTGCTAGTAGTGCTGGTTGGAGCTCAGCTGAAGATGCTGGCTTGCGGGGTCTTTCTGCAGCACCTGTCCGTGATGCCCCGCGCACAAAGGTGGCGTGGCGCCCGGTGCCACGTGAGGGGTGCTCGCTCCCGGGGCGCGCTGCGGTCGGATTTCAGGCAGCGAGCTGCTGAGTTACAGCCGCTCAAAGTCCTCTGTAATCCAGTTATGAGAGTCCTGCTCGCACAGAGGATCACAAGCGACCCATCGCCCGCTCTTTCAGGCCCTACACACAAACACACACACACACACATGCGTCGCGCTACCATGGGGAAATGTAGGACCATTTGGGATTCAAATCAATCGGACAGACCCCCACGTCACACACGCACACACACACACAGTCCTCAGACCATCAATGTAAATCGAGCACCTTCCGCCTTAAACCCACGCTGCTCCCCTCGCCAACTGTGGGAACAGTTTCCCACGCTGGTTTCGACTCGGCTACCTCACCCCCTTGCCCATGCCTGCACATGTGTGTGGGTGGGGGGTGCTTAGTACTCCGTGTGTGTGTGTGTGTGTGTTTATGTCTTTTAGTTCTATATTTGAGTGTGTGGTTGTGTGTGTGTGTGTGTGTGTAAATGTAGAAGTATAGTAGTAAGTTATATATGCATCGGCGTCTGTGTGACCGTGCTCGTTTCTGTTTATGACGGTCTTTTGTCTATTAGCGTGTTCATTTGTTCCCACGTGTGTCCTTGTATATGTCACTTTCATGTGCAGTACCAGTCGAACGTTTGGACACACTTTTTCCATTTAAAGCGTCTCCAAGCTGACTGTTACTGCACGTTAGTGTGTGCATGTGGCCGCAGTCTGGTCGCTGCAGCGCTCTCAGACGTTCGCCCGGCTCAAGCTAATTGTCAGCAGCGGCAGGTTGCCAGGTATTTTTACTGCCTCACCTCTGTGTGTGTGTGTGTGTGTGTGTGTGTGTGTGTGTGTTGAGGATGTGAAAAGCAGCCTAGTGACGTCCAGCGGGCTGAAGTGAAGGCAGAGAACGCGGCAAAGCCTGAAGCAGATCCAGAGGCGGCAGTTGCGTGAGGGGGTGCGAGGCCCTGATCGCCGACTTGCAGCCACAGCGCGGCGCAGCCAGTCTAGTTCAAGTTCAACTGTGCAGCACAGTTTCATAGATATGCGTTTCACTTGTGCTGCATATAGCTGACGGTTACGAAAAGGTAAGATAACATTAATTGGGATGAGGACAGGATAAATGTCAGCCATCTAAAGCTTCCTTTAGATATCTGCTAAAGGAATAATATATCGGTCATTTTGTCCGACGTTCATCTCCAAACCCAGCTAAACCCCGACACTAAGCAGCGTTTGATGAACTAAGTGGGTGTGGAGAGCGCAGGGAGCTGTGGTAGGAGTGAGGGAGCAGGCTGGCAGGGAGTGGGAGTCGGTCTGCCGTGTTACAGTGTGGCTAACAGGCAAACTCTACATGGGCTGTGTGTGTGTGTGTGTGTGTTCTTGTCTATGCGTGTGAAGCGGGAACATGGGCTGCAGACACTGAGGTCATCTGCTGCACCGCGAGCTCCCAGAGTCGCAGCTCAAGTCGAGAAAAACACATGTGAGGCTCTCTGTAGAGACTCATAGCTGACCACTGCATCAACATGACCCTGTGCCACCGGGTCAGCCCCAGCCCAGCTTCTGGCTCTCTTAAAACTCTGTGTGTGTGTCTCAAAGGACAGCTTCCATTTGAGGCCAGTGTGTAGGTCTGTGTGTGTAATGTCTCCGAGTCCCTGGTGGTCCTCAACCCTCCTGCCAGGAACTAGATGACACCCACAGGCTGGAAGCGTGTCACATTTTTTCAATCACATTTGATTAAACAGCCTTACTACCACCTCGACTTACTACAGGTCAGCGCTTCACTTCAGCAAGAGCTGCTCAGCGCAACACTTCGACTACGTTACTTACTTCTAGTCTGGACGGCCAGAAACGGCCTTTGGGAACGAACCCAGAGCATGGCTAATTCAACATGGATAACGAATAACAGGCGTTTGCTGACCTCGCTGCCTTTGCTAGCAGCTGTCGTCCACTTCAATTCTGCTACTGCTGCGACTACTATTCCAGCGATTTGTGACAATTCCCAAAGCCGGCGGCTATAAGCATCAGTGGCACATGTGAACCGGGAGGATGTGCTATGATACTGTGGAGTATCTGCGTTTGTACATCGACGGAATGGATGCTATAAGGACTTCGAAAGAACAGTGGAGATGCTCTGCAGAATCATTTCCTGCAAACATGGCTTCACTGTCAGACTCGGGGCTGAGCAGATCAAGGTGCCAGAGCGGAGGCAAACAGGGGTCGCTGCCGAAGCCTGCGTGCTGGCTTGAAGTGGTCATATGGAATGGGTGTTACTAGCATGTGTTCCTTTTGGTCAAACCCAGCAGGGCAATCAAAGATGCCCTGGATTTCAGACTGGAAAGGTCTCGAGGTTCAGAGATGCCAGGCTCTCTCTCTCTCTCGAAGTCTCTGTCTCTCCATCCAGATGGACTGACAGTTGAAGGCCCGCACACCTAATGACTGGGGCCTGAGAAAATGAGCGGAGGACTTACTTGAGACCTCTGGCTCGGCTCGGTCTATTATTTGGATGGTTGTAATTGTTTTTCTGGCAAAGAAGAACAACATAACACCATTCACCAAGTGACGCGAGCTGACAGTAACTGTGTATTATTAATGGGACCCACAGAAAAGCACACAAATCATTGATGTAGCATCTCCCAGCCTGTTCTTTTGACAGGGTCTGTCCCACTGTCATGTTCTTTTGACCTTTACAAGGTATGAATGCCTCCTAGGAAAGACCGTCCGAAGGGGTGTGTGCTGTCGTCCCCCTTTATATGCATTGAGAAAGACCCCGAGTTGTTGGAGAGAGCTCTGGGAGGCAGTGTGATGCAGCAGGAGGCGACTGCGGCCTACCAAGAACAGGCAGAAACACTTGGAGTCGTGCGAACTACTTCAGTTGAAGCGTGCCGAGACCTTGAAACCAAAGTCCACCGCCGCTTAAATAGATGTGGGGGGAAAAGAGAGAGAGAACTCGTGGAGGGAGAAGGAAGAGCAGAGGGAGGAGGGGAGGTGGCAGATGGCTGCACGAGCCATGAAATGCAGAGCAGGATGATGGGGGGGGGGGGAGAGAGGTGTAACCAAGGTAGAAAGAGAAGTTAGAGGCGAAAAGGAGGAGGGTATTTAGTGGAAGGAGAGCAATGTGAAACTTAACTGTGAACAAATGTCATTGGAACTACTTTCTACTGAAGAAATAATTGCAATGAAACCGGTTTTCAGGGCCTCCTGTGGATCCAGAGTAAGAGAGACGGCATGAGTTGAGGGGTTCCCGATACGGTGAAGGCAGGAATCTCAAAGTACGCCATTTTCCTTTCCTCTCAGTGTGAAAGTCAATTTGCGGAGGTGAAACTTCCATCACAGGCGGCACGGTGTCTGCTTTCATTGCTATCGGTTGCGTCGGTGCCAGGTAGTGCAGTGCAAACGTTCCAAATCAGTCTCCACCTTGCGCTGCATTGCCACGCAACCGCCGTGTAACTGTGCTCTAAAAGTACCTGGCCGCGGCTTGAAACTGGCTTGAGATAGGCCACCCATAACTGTAAAGATCATGAATGGAAGCCAACGGCTGCCAACAATCTCAAGGTGCAAAATGTTCGGAAGGCATAAGTAGCTGGCATTAACTGGCCAAAAACATGCAAAACACTGGTGGCTTGAAGGTATTAAGCTTCACTTGAAGTGTTAGTAGCCCGTGATGGTCCAAATGCCCTTCAGAGACGTTTGCTGCCTTTTGAGAATTGAACTCTGCATGAAACGTAAAAACACCCATTGTTTTTTAGCCTAAATAAAAATGAGCACGTTTTTTATTTTCAGAGTCAATTGTTTTCCATAAGCCCACACTGGTGGAGCTCTGGTCATGAGTGGAGGAACAGAGAAGAGAGAGGGGACGTAGGAGCAGAGGGGGAAGGGCGTTTGCCCCCCCCCCCCCCCCCCCCGCAGGGCTGCTGATGGATGCAGGGCTCCTGGGGTTAAGGGGAGGGCAGCTAGGCCCTGAGCCGGGGTACAGAGTGGCAGCTACCTGCCGCTCATCACACACACGCACACACACACACACACTCCGATAGCTTTCATTGCTGTTTTTAGTGAAACACCAACACTCTCATGCACATCATCCAACACACAGCGACCCATGTCACGTCTCACGTGGGGGGGTTACCGGTTCAACTTGTATCCTCACACTCTCACTCTCAGCAGAAGATGCCAATGGGAGGGAGGGAAACAGAAAAAGAAACCATCTAACAATAAGAAGCCTGTCAGTGGAGCAGATCGAGAGATGGATAGATCCTTCATTTATCCGAGGGGGGGCAAATGTCAAATTATTAACACTAAATGTCAAAAGAATCCCCTTTAAAGCATGTGCAGGTGTGTCAAATGGATGTTGTTATAAGTTAAAAAAGATGCACTGCAGCGATTGTGAGTCCAGTAAGACCCCAGCAGCCAGCCCCCCTCCCCACTCCGTCCACTGCTGTCCACACCGCGACAGAGCGGGGATGAGTTACACAGGAATGATCTCCTGCGCTGCCCCGGTGGAACACCTCGGGGGTAAAAGCAGCGACTTTCTCCCAAAGTAGCTCATTGAGCGTGTAGACAGCATTGTGAAGTGACTCCATTCAGAGCTCCACGCTGCCTTTTAATATTGTCATGTTACACCATCAAGGACACTGGGGCTGCTGACTCCGCCTAAGCATCTCCTCTGGAGCGCCCACTGGTGACCCAACCCTGCATGACCCAGTGAAACCATCTCCTCTGATGGGAAGGAGGCTGCGGGCTGCCTCAGACATCAGTTAAGCAGCTGGGGCCTGGTGAGGCTCTGAGATGGGTCCGCGGGATGAAGCGAAGCCAGTCCTGGGCATGATCTGTTCATAGTTCTGCAGCCTTTCAAGGTACCCTAAAGAAACTTGCTTCCAGGTCCTGCTCTGCAGAATGGCCAGCTTTTACACTTCAAACCGAGCCAAGTGATGTAGCCAATGGGCCGTTGAAAGCCGTCCCAGCTAATCTAATGACACCTTTAATGAATTGTATTAATCAGACTGTGCTGACTTACAGGCCCATACTAAGCAGTCTAATTAATGGTCAGCTCAATCTGTCTAACTGATAACGTTCAATGGCTTTTCACTAATAAAAGGGTGCAGATAATGAATGTGGCTCCTCTCTCATGGGCCTAGCTAATGTCATTGACCAGGCTGCCAGGTGGGAATGTCCCATTCCGATGTCTGCTCGTTTAACTCCTGTTTGTTGAGTTCAACCTTTAAGTAAGAGGAGAAGAAGCCGCTCTCTTTCAAATGGGGGGGGGGGTGTAAAAACGCTAATCA
>CM022471.1:27169514-27231602 GCA_011952105.1 Coreoperca whiteheadi
CCCCACCCACCCTTCCTTGAAGCCTTTGCCCCCTAAACCAAACAGTTGACTGTTGGAGGTGACCATTGTTTGCACCATTTGTGAGCCCAGTCTGTACTGCCGGGAGGGGCAGCGGCTCAGGGAAACTGTCCGCTGGACTGTAGATGGTGCTGGAGGTGATCCTCCAGAGATCCTGCACGCCTGGAAGAGTCATTAGAAGTCGTCTTCCTTCTACCTCCTGAACATTTCCTGCATAGCTCCTTCTCCCCTCTCTATCCCCCACCTTCAACCCCGCTGCGCCCAGCCGCAGAACCACGCAGGCCTCGCCGAGCTTTGCAGCCACTCTGGCCTACAGTTTTTTGGCGTATTTTGAGCACACTGGATTCCATAGAGAACACGGACCCCATCCGCTAAAATGCCTCCGCTGAATCCTGGTGTGTTTGCGGCTGCTGTCTGCCCCGGGGTTTCAGACGCAGGTTGGATGTTGCAGGGCGTCATCGTGTGCACGTGTGTGTGTGTGTGTGTGTGCGTGCGTCTGTCTTTGACTCTCTCTCTGCCCGTCGTGCAGCTCAGCTGTAACTGCTGGTTCTGACCACACCTATAACTCCCACATAATGCAGTGGTTAGTCAGTGGGTGGAAAAGCCGTCCTCAGAGACGCCAACAAACCCCCTTTGCATGACACAATGTGGATCCAAATGGAATGTGTAAAAGGTCTCCTGCCATATTTGCTGCTTCTTTCAGAACTTCTTGGGACATCGATGTGGAGCTTTATGTGTGAGGTCAATGCAGATCTGATGGGCCTGCCAGGGCCGCCTCTTTAGCTTTCAAAGAATCAAGACACACGTGGTTTTATCATTTTGCAAGAATTTCAGCTTGCATAAATCCCAGGAATGGTCCCACAGGTTTTGGTGTATGAGTGCGCGTGTGCGTGTGCTTGGAAACACACTCAAGCGTTTCTGCTTGCGTTGCCGATGCTTTTCTGTCCACGCACACGTGCGCGTGCACTGCTGAGTCGCCCCTTCAGGTTTTTTTAAGAGTGTTTCACACAGACGAACATTTCGTCTTGCTCACGTCACATGAACCTTTTTCCCTGCCGCCCACGTTCTCAGCGGTAGTTGCTAACGAAACCCTTCCTCTTTGATTCCTTCAGCTAAACTCATCGTGGAAACGGACACGTTTGGGAGTCGAGTGCGCATCAAGGGAGCTGAGACCGGCTTCTACATCTGCATGAACAAGCGGGGGAAGCTCATCGGCAAGGTGAGGCGAAAGGTTGACCTCGACCAGCCGAAGCAGAGGCAAAAGGTCGGCTAGCTTACCGTAGCTGGTGTCAAGGAGCGTTGAAGACAGTACAGTAAATGGAGGAAACGAACGCCATTTTGAACCGTGACCATATGAGTCAACAGCGGTGCAGCTAGGTGTCACTGCACAGCGGATGAATTCACGATTCCTCACCTAAAATAGTTCCAGAAATAACCCAAGGTACATCAGCTTACATGAGTTTATACTTTTTAAACAGTAAGGCTGGTGTTAGTGTTTTTCTAATCGCAACACATCCCATCTAAGGACCAAAACCAACGCTGGATTGATCCCGCTAACAAGTATTGCCAAGGGCGGCCAAGCCCTGGTATAGCTCATTCCTCTTACTAAATGTGTATTAGTCCACGGCAAAAAATAGTCCCCAACAAATGCACCGTTTCCTCCTGTTTGACGAACCTTTATTAAACTCTACAGTGGCCAGCTGTTTTAGGGAATTATGGAGCCTTTGTTAAAAATGGCAAAAGAAATATTTTGTGGGATTTAAAGGTTTAGATCTTCAGTAGGAACCAGTGGGCCTGGAGAGAGCCAGAGGCCGGGGAGCGAAGTCAGAGAGAGACCTCGTTGGTGTGTGCGTGTCATTGGGGCCGCCATGGCTCAGGGAAGGTGACCAGCTAGATAATATGTGGTGTTTCTTTTCTGCTTCGACGATCAGTCCAACAGAGTGTTTCGAGGCTAATGATAGTCATGTGACAGCGAGCCGTACATGATGCTTCTTTTACAGCCTTCGAACCTGGAGTTCGACAATACAAGGCATGGGGTGTATCCGTTGCTGCTCTGCGAGCGTGTAGGTGTGCGTTTCGGGCTGAGGATGTCTCAGTGCCCCTCTCTCACTGGGACGGCTAATAAACAGAGCTGCCAGCCTCTCTGCAACCCCCTCCCCCCCTCCACCCACCCAGCACCCTGCCTCGTACGCCATCTGCCCCGAGCTAGCAGCCCAGTCACAGCCTGCCCCGGCCCCAGTGTGTGTGTGTGTGTGTGTGTGTGTG
The DNA here is from genome assembly GCA_011952105.1 of Coreoperca whiteheadi. Lineage (NCBI taxonomy): Eukaryota > Metazoa > Chordata > Actinopteri > Centrarchiformes > Sinipercidae > Coreoperca > Coreoperca whiteheadi. Next base: position 27,171,798 of record CM022471.1, read on the forward strand.
TTGAAGAGAGAAAGAATGACCAGAGAGCGTGTCTTTTAGGTGTTTGCGTGCACACGGCGGTATCGGGACTATTTTTAACTATTACTATTGTGTCCAAAAAGGCGGGAGCTTGTTACAGTAGGCTAGCACTGTGTGCCCAAGTCCGGTTAATGCCGTTTCAGATGACCTTACTGTACATTTTATCCCCTGATGGAAATCGTATAATGCTTTGCATTCGCTGGCGTCACCAACCAGAGGTCACACTTCACCCACCTTTTTATTTACTGAGCTGTCGAACGCCGGCGACCTGCTCCGATGGGGCCTGACCTGAACACAGCAGAGGACCGGTGAAATGTATTATTATAGGATCGATTGATCGCGACGTGCTCGGTTAAATTTAGCCACAAATGCAACAGGAGATCAAACCAAGAGGGAAAGTGACACTCGGGGCCTGATTAGGGCTTTACGGCTGGAGGGTCTGTCCTGCAGCTACTGACCCGCGAGGGCTGCTGGATGTTTTCTGAAGGGGGAGAAGAGCCATCGCTTACTGTCATCCCCCTCTCTCTGATCTGTAATGACTGTAGCATATGCTGCATGGATGAGGGGAGGGCTGTGTGAGTGCGTGTGCATGCAGGGGACAAGCTGCACAGGGAAGCCTTTATACATCGGATATTTCCCATCTGTGAATCTTCATTGAGGAGTCTTCCCCACTAACTGTTTCCCTGCGTGTGTTTCCGCAGAATAACGGCCAGGGCCGCGACTGTATCTTCACCGAGATCGTCCTGGAGAACAACTACACGGCGCTGAGGAACGCCCGCTACGAGGGCTGGTACATGGCCTTCACCCGCCGCGGGCGGCCACGGAAGGGCTCGCGGACACGCCAGCACCAGCGCGAGGTCCACTTCATGAAGAGGATGCCGAAGGGGCAGCAGCCCACCCACCCGAGCCACCACCGCCCCTTTGACTTCATCCACTACCCCTTCAGTCAAAGGACTAAACGTACGCGCTACTCGTCAGAGCACTGATGAGGGGGCGGAAGATAGAAAAGACAGACAGACAGAGAGAGAAAGAGGAGAAGCCGAGAGACTGACTGACTGAATTACCAGCAGCCGACACTCTCCAACAAAACCCTCTAGAGACGTTTTTATACCGAGCGTTACTATAGCTTAACATGTGGTTTGTTTTCTATTTTTCTCCCAAGTAAAAAAAGGCTGTAGATAGACTAAAACACCCCTGAGAAATCTATTTTTGTACTCCAGACTTCGTACTGACCTGTGTAAAGAAAAAACAAAAGAAAAAGAGGAGTTTGTTTTTAGATGCACATAACCCACTGTCGGTCTTATCGGGGACATCTTAGTCGAGTGCGTTGCGTTGCTGTTTTTTTATTTTTTATTTTTTTTATGTTATTACGACCAGCGGAGTCGTTTTTTTGGACTCTCGCCTGCTGCTCAAGGAGACTTGAAGGGCCCTGACTGACCGCGCTGCCAGGGAACGCTGCGTTCCCAGACTGCGCTGGAGAGCGCAAACGTTGCATAAGCGCGCGGCGGCAACTATGCAGTGTTTAAGCGTTCTGCTAGATGCTGCAGTCTGACTGGGATCACGCCGTAATCTTTCTCACACAGCTCGAGCACACAGAGCTTTCATAGCGTCCGATGGAACAATGTGGCAGCTACATTTGGTGATCACAGGTTTCCTGTTCTGACTGTAATGTTGACGTGTACAAAATGCATTGAAGTGTAAGGAACCCCCTGACACACCCACCGCCCCTCACCCCTTTGTGTTCTTGTTGCCCCCTGAATGTCTGTTTTTATACATATATAAATATATTTTTATTTGAGGATGTGTAAAATAATTTTAAGGATGGAATATTTATTTAAAATGTGTAATAACTGTACATTAAAATGCTGATATTAAACTCTTGTTTGGTACATGTTTGCTTGGGGCGCCTTTTTGCGAAACCCACATTTTTGTGCACACACGTTAGTCATTAATAATTTGTGTTCAAAACACAGCATTAAATAATATCGTCAGCATTTTAACGTGTTTAAGGGATGTAAAGGCTTACACGTTTGCGCCAGCAAAGTCTGATGTAACGCCCCCTAAAGCCACAAACTGACCTGATTTTACGTTTCGGTGTGCAGATCAAACAAATGAGACGCAATGCGTTAAGCAGTGAGCTTTCGAGGTGTTGGTAGGTGTGTTTCTGAACAGAGCCGGGGCTTGCTGCTTCCCCCTGCTTCCGGTTTTTAGGCAGAGCTGGGCTAGCCTCAGCCTGACTCCGGCGCAGCTCCTCACACGGGGACGTGAGACTGATGTCGTCTTCTCATGTGACGCTTTGAGAGACACCAAATAAGTGCGTTTCCCAAAACGGTGGGCTATGGTTCAGGTCCCACATCCATCCCCAAAAGTAGACACCATGAGGAAAGGCTAAGGACCGGGCCAGTGGGGCCAGTGCCCTGGGGCCTCGGGCTATGTGCTTATAGCGTGAGCTAACCACTAGGGGCCCCCAGACCCCTCAGTGTTTACAATGTGAGGCCCCCCAGACCCCATGAAAACTACCCCCTGGCCCCTTTGGCATTTGAAGAGTAAGCTGACCACTAGGGCCCCCAGGCCCCTGGGTACTTCCACTGTGACGCATACATCAGGTGTAACCCCAGGGGCCTCTTGGTACGTACAGTGCACGCCTGAAACAAGGGCCTCAACAGTATGCTGAGACTTGACACAATATTCCCCAACACGTCAGTTCATTCTGCACAACAGGACCGTGTGAGGGACGTCCCATTATGGCAAGCTGTTGGTCATCTGACTTACTCTAACTTACTGTACTTACTTTGCAACTTCCCGTAGCAATCCCTTTATTTTAGCTCGCTTCCGTTTTGCCCATGTGATTCAGCTTGTTAACAGAAATTACAACCAAATTAGCTGCCTTAAAAAGACAGCTAGTTAACCAGCGATCGGCCTAAAACTCAGCTTAATTAGGTGGCGCACAACTTAACTAGTTAGTTAGGTGGCATTTGTTCTACAATTGTTGCTACAGTGGAATGAATAAATGCTACAACAGCTTGCCATAGTCGTGATACTTAAATCCGACATACTAGCTATCTAACTATTAGTGCTATTAGTTCACAACGTGGGATGCTGGGGCATTGGGAGCTTATTAGCTAGCAAGTGTGCTAAATGGACATTGTTGTGTTGTTACCATGGACTGTATATAAAGATGGAGGACAAAACAGTTCCCCCCCCGAGTTAGCAGGTGGGACATGAGCCAAACTGCATTGCTATCAATGCCAAATGAATTGTAATATCTACAGAGTAGCACCATAAATGTTTAGTGGGCCAGAAGTCAAAACACCTTTCCCCAAACAGGTCCTATTGTGTAATTAGTTACCGTATATCGTCATGAATAAGAATATTGCTCTCTTGTGTAGACCTTTCGCTTCCCCTTTCCCTCTTCCTCCCTGCCTGGACAACGTGAATGTGCATTTACTGTGGCTAATGCAATGCCACATTTCAACCGAAACACCTAGCATGTTGTTTCGCTACAGTATAATCACAGTCCCGCACCGATTTCCCTTTATAAACTCGACATATGGGGCACGTGAGCGAAGCGTCTTGTCCCGAAGAATGGCTTCCATCTGTTTTTGCATATGAACTCTTCATTAAACATACATTAGAGGTGATATTTCTATTCATTTGACACAATGGCATCAATTTGCTGCTTTTGTGCGTACGTTTATGAGTGAGGCCCCCAGGTGTCTAACAGTGATGTCATAGTGGAAAAGGCAAACGCAGTCCATCAGACCAGCAAACTCATCCAATTCAAGTTTTTTAATGTGTGACTCTGAGGGTGAGAAGTGCCCAACTAAATAGCTCGAGACGTTGCAGGCCCTGCATTTTGCGAGGAGGAGGGCCAGAAAGACACCAATAAAGGAAGGGGGGGGCTCCAAAGGACATGTGCCCTGGGGCCTCACGGGACCATGAGCCGGCCCTGAGAACGCAGTGTTACCACAATGCTGGTTGTTTCAGTATGTACGATCCTAAACGTTTTTGAAGACACTGAATTGCTTCCTAAGAGTGAAGCCAAGAGAGCTGTGTACAAGCCAAGAGCAGGTGAGCTCTTAGTAATTACTACGCTAATTGCTAAATACTGCAGCATGCCGGCGCTGTCTGCAAACAGCGCTGCAGTCTGCACCACAGATAATCACGTTAGTGTTTGCATAATGTCAGCTTGTTTGTTAGCTGGCTGTACGTGGTCAGCGATCCATCACTGTCTTCCCGTTCTCCGCGAAGCCACGGTAGCAGTACAGGCTAGTAATCAGAGGTCTCCACGGGTCTGAACACTTGTCCCCGGCCTGCAAATTCGAAAGCCATTCTAAAAATACAAACTCAAGTTGAACAGGCCAACAACAAATGGATCAGAGCTAGAAGCAGGACCCAAAGCGACTCGAGCCCAGAAACCGTGGTTGCCACTCGAGGTTTGGTGACGCTCATCCCCCAGAGTCGAGCACTTACTGCTTTAATTAAAGCTCCTCGCTGCCAGATTGCAACATATGTTCTCTCTTCACTGCAGTGGTACCCCTCCGTGCAGATGGTGCCGTTTTACTGGTTCAGGTTTTGAGGTGATTGTAAATTGCAGTTGTAGTGCGCACAGTATTGAAGTATGACATTCATCAAATGCAACAGTAGCACTTCCAGTTATTCTGCATCAGTGAGTCTGACCCCCTCATTAACACATTGAACCCCCTGAAAACATCAGCATGTATTCCCTATTTTGCCAACGGCATGCTGTCCATCCCAGCACTACGCTCTGAGCCCACTTCATTACAGGTCCGGTTGCGTGTCTTGCATTTATGAATCGTCTAGCAGACTGATTTACGCAAGGGCCTAATTGGATATTGAAAATATTCAAAAGTGACTTGTAGCAACACATCGTGTGCATTGTGGCGGCAATGTCTACAAATGTTCATCGAAAGGTCTTTAGTGAAATTGTCTGGGGCTGGCTAATTCCGCTGAAAAGCTCAGTAGCCTCTAGGCGAAATCAGTCACAGATTTGTTGCATTTTGCCCGGAGACGGAGCAGGCGCCGCTCAAGTGCACAGATCCAGGACCCGTCGCGATTCAAGCACTGAACCTGGCCCAGCTTATTTAAGTCACAGCCCACTGTATACCTCATCTTGTCTACTCGCTTTTACTTCGAACGTTGCTGAGGGGATCTTTTTTTTGAGTTTTAATAATAAATAAACCTCCTCTCTAGTGTTGGTATTAACCTTCCAACACCAGCGCCTCTTAACCGAACAGAAAGGAAATGCTGTGGCCTTTGGTTTCTCCCCACATGAAACCTGACCAGGGAAAGCTAACAGGGAGGGTATTCTTAGTCTGATCTCAACGGGGATAACAAGGTCATTTGCAGTAATACCCCCCCCCCGACCCCTTCCCTTTTAACAGATAGCAGCCTGTCAGTGTCCGAGCGCTTTGCTGTTGTGGGGATGATACCGTTGTGTTTGTTTTTAGGCTTTAGCTTCCTTCAGGTATCCACCAGTATCTCCACTGTTGTTCTTTCATCTCGCGCCTTTTAACACCCCAGCGTTTCACCCTGATTGGACAGTCTCAGCAGGGACTAGTGTGTGTGTGTGTGTGTGTGTGTGTATATTATTACTAACTATATTATTACGCTTTATCCCGAACTAAACAACGGTCCGTCTGAACCAGCAGTTGACTGGTGTCCGCTTCTCTGTGTTGGTATGTGCAGGAGAGCAAGTAGTTCCAGCACTGCTGATTGAAATTTGGCCATAAATTTCCTTCAAGGGGACATTTGTTGCAGAACATTCACTCTCCTCTCTCACAATGTCATACTAACCCAACGTCTCTTTCCAGAAATCATCCACCCATTGGTTGTGAGCAGCTTCATGTAGGAACCATCTTGTAGAAAGAAAACAGTTCCTACGTGTCGCTGCTCACACGGATCACCTTGAGTGACCGGGGTCATGATTCCCGGAAAGAGACGCTGCTGTTGAGTCTTTCAAATGTATTTTTTTTGGCGCTTTGAGCTCCACAAGCCGAGCCGTTATATTCAGAACAGGCAGACGTCTCGACGGCCGACAGCTCCGGAACTCGGCAACTCGCACCAAAACAGTCTGGATGGATAAACAGCTCTGCAGGTGTGCTCAAATGTAAAAAACCGGATTTGTATTTTTTTCTTGCCTGTGAATATTCTACAGATGTAGACAATGAAAGTGAGCGTCGTAAATGTTGCTGGTATGATGTCAATGTGACCATCAGCTGATCATTTTTACGGTCTCTTTTCGCGGAGAAAAAAGCATGTAAAAGAAACACCAGTGCAATGTAAAAAAACAACATCTTCACTATATTGCCTGTCCCGTCGGAGATCGCTAATATACTAAGACAAAAGTAACATTTTCAGACAGAACCGACTGTTTTACTTACCTAATTTTAACAGTACCTTTACCGTAGTTTATTTGCCATCACTATGATCTTTGATGCGTAGAACCCATTTTATTAGAATTTTAAAATGATTTCTGAAACGTTGGCATTGGACGTTAAAAAAAAACGTCATTGAACGCCTGTCCAATGTTAATGTTCTTGTCTGGTGCTGGGGTGGGCTGCTGACGTTACTCTGGATCCGCATACACTGCCCTGACCGCAGTCAAGGGGCTTCTCGTGGAACAGTCTTTTCTGAAAACTATTGCTGTTGCTGCTATTGTCCTCCAGACTCTCCATTTTCCTCTTGTCTTTGTACGTTTGTGAGGTGGAGTCGCTATAAACAGATACGTGCATGTCGGCATGCAGACTCTGTAGGCAACGAACACGATTTTGCTATCAGAAGTGTTCTGGTTTCCGAGTAGTATTGACCAATCCCGTTCGAGCGGCCTTTGGTTGCATGTAGGAAAACAGCACAAGAGGCGAAGGGCAATCTCGGAAACCCACCCGGCTATCGTCTGACGGCGAATTTAGCTTTTTATCAGTCTCAGAACCCTAGAGATGAGCTTTTTATTAGCTTCTTTTGAATGTATTCACATCGTCGACTGCAAACCACGACCAGCACACGGAAAAGGAAGTCTACACCGGAAGCCCCCAAACATTGCTCAGCAAGGTTCAAATAACCCGAGTAGACGCTCATCGAAAGGATTAGGCATCGTGTCCTTTGGACCAGCAAGATCTCCAGCGTGGCCCGCAGTTGTACAGATGTCTTGCTTACCTGCTCACACTGCTGCTCACTAGAGGGACAAACGCTGAATGCTGAGTTACCAGGTCATTATCAGATAATAAAACTTGTTTGATCGGTCCAACAAGAATAATTCAGAGCTCATCGACATTCAGTGGAAAAACTCTCCAAAGACCCAGACAGATGGAACATATAGGCTAAAAGTTTCAAAGCATTTAAGAAGAGTAAGAATGGGCCGCAGCTAACAATTATGTTATCATGATTAACTGATAATCTGTTTGGTCTATAAAATGTCTGAAAATCTTTTCTGCTGAGAAGACACAGCTGAATGGACGGGGCCCTTCACTGGTTAATCCTGACCTAATAAAGGCTATCCAGGCCAAAGCACTGAATTAAATGGTCTCCACAATACGTGACATTAATCTGCTTAACTCCATCCACATTGGATTAACAGAGGTATCTTTCCCTCAGGACTTCCCACCGAAGCTCACTGACACCAGATCAATCAATTAAAGCCAGTGTTTTGTGATAACTCAATGATATAATCTGATAGCAATAAAGAAATACCGATAGAATGCACGTTTTGACATTTTTAAAGACAGGATATGCTTTGCAGGTGACTCCACGGGTTTACGATGTTCTTCTCAAATCCAGGATTTGCGGGCCCTCTGGAAGGCCAGAAAACTTTGTGTAAATTGATTAAATTAGGTCCCCAGTCTGCCCCCTCCATTACAGCCCCCACCGCTGCCTCCACTGTCTATAAAGTCAGAGAGAAAAGAAGAGCCGGCTTGTGGGAAAACTCACACCTTCTGTGTCGCCAATGCTGCCATGCAAATGTGGAGCAATTCCAGTGCAAAAAAACCAGGGGTGGCATCGCTTTCATCCATTTTATTGAGCCGCAACCAGCATCCTTAACCCTGGATAAACAAACAGAGCTACCCGCTTCATTTGCTTAGGGAGCAATTTCACCCCTGCCCCCCCCCCATGGAGGCCGTAGAATAGCAGGGGTGACCAGAGAACGCGACCCTGCCTCCTTAAGCAGCCCTGAATGCCACAAGCCGACACAGAAGCTGCCCCCGTCAAAAAGCACTTACAACCTCCAGCCACTTGTGTACGTTCTGAAACATGCGGTAAGATGAGCATTTTCCCAGGGAGCACGCAGGCCTTGTTGACCCTCTGGGCTGACTTCTATGAGCTGCAGTTGGAGGGACAGTCATATAACAATAGTAAGCTGAACCTCTCCAAGGACCTTTGTGGGTTAGGGTTAGGGCAGGCTGTGATCATTTCAGTTTTAGAAGAAAGTGAACCCGCATATACGTTCAATTGAATCACGGCTAAATACTTTAATATTTAAATATCAGTGAATGTATTTAACAGTGACATTTTACTGTCTGTATTCATGTGTTCTGAATCTTCATCTTAACTTCTCTTTCTTGATTTCCAGTCATTGTTGTCCTCTTACGTGCTGTAACCAGGGACAAGAACTGCAAATTAGCCACGGCTGGACCATAGCATCGGCTGCATTTTGTTTAAATGTAAGAATGCCCATACGTGCCTGATCACTTGCATTGCTTATTCGTGGTAGCTCATCCAGTCTGAGTGACTTGATTTTTTTTAACTTACATTTTTAGATCTAAATATGACCAACTGAATCGGAGTAGCTTGGACGCTTTTTTGAATATCGGACACTTAACGGGGTTGTTTTACCTGAATGTGTGAATCCTAAAAAATAGAGGGGAATTCAAACAACATGCATGCTTGATAGATGGGTTGTAGAGTAAAATATTACATTTTTTTTACACCTAAGATAAACATACATTCTACAATTGCACACAAAGGGCACACGGTGTGTTTTTCAGACCAAAAGTATTCAAATTAAAAAAGGGAATTTCTCTTTTTTTCCGCCCAAACTGTAAACCTGGCAGTGGGGAAAAGGCTTTGAAAGAACCATCAGACCATCATGCAGAGAGCTCGAACTTCCAGGACAGCTAGTCAAACTTTTCTCAAAGTGCTGTGAGTCTGCTGGGGGAATTTGGGCTCCTGTCCTGACCTCAGTATTTCTAAAAGATCCCGGCTACACCCCTGAATAATTCAGACACATTAAGCCCGTGCTCACCAACTATTGACATTCCATACCCAGCCGTAGTGTTTTCAAGTGACATTTATCTTCTATGGGTCTTCTAGGTTCACGTCCATGTTGTATGCAACTGCAATGACACGATGTTACTTTAAAAATGACGAAAGAAAGTTGTACTGACAGTAAAATTGGAAAGTAAAAATAATAAATCCAATTTACACATTTTTGAAAATTGGATTTAACATTGGATTTGTCCTTCTGCAACTGTTATTAGACAGGAACATGACACTGTTTTAATGCTAGAACACCTCGTGTCTGATAAGCGACTACCAGCAATGATTTCGTACTGTACTGAGCTGCTAAATAACACTTGTCTGAGGATGTTCAGATGTACTGAGTACAGACGCAGTAAGGTGGATGGATTCTCTATCAAAAATGACAGGCGGCCCATTAAATCCAAGCCCCCATTCAGCAGTGTTAACAAAAGCCACCAGTCCAACCAGCCTGGATAATTGAAACGCAAACAACTGATCAAAGTGAGGCTCCAGCTTGACAGTTTCATTGTTTATGTACGGGCCTTATGCGAGACCTGTTGACTTTTCCAATTGCAGCTGTAAACTTTTGTTTGTCCATGCATTTCCAAGACTGATTGTCAGTCTGATCAGAACAATTACCAGCTAAATGTGTTTGCCAGCTCAGGCATAGGCCCCCCTCCTTCTTTGATGCCCTAAAAAGATCAAAAGGGAAGACCCCCCCCCGTAGCCCCCTTGAAACACCCCCACCGCAACCCCTAAATGTCCCCTCCACTCCCCATAGCCCTCCTCCCAACCTCTTCATTTCCTTTTAGCCATGACAGTTCAGCTGGAAAGCCAACCATAAATGATTTTTTTCGACGGCCCAGTGTTTGGGACATGGTCTTTTAGAGAGTGGAGCTTTCAACCAGGGGACATGTCTTTAAAAAAAGAAACAAAGAAAAACGATCTGCATATTTCAGTTATGTGCGGTTGCCCTCAGCTGATCAAAGAGCTGCGGAGATGCCACTCGAACCTGAAGGCTTGAGGACCCTCATGATGTGAATGAGCACAAATTGATGCTACTGATGCTAAACGGTTAAGCGCCTCACAAAATGTCATGAGGTCAATCAACCTTTGGTAGTCATTTGACCGTGACACAACCTTGGCAGTTTCCGTGGCTAGGCAGGCCTCGGGGCTGTGCGGGGCCGGTTTGAGGCGGGGAGGCTGACGCATATGCGTGCCAGTAAACGCGTTTCAGCAAACAAAACTTCCTGTCATTGTCCACTGCAGTGATTCACTGGCTTATCACACACTGGAAAACATCATGCTGGAATTTAGCGAAATCAGCAGAGACTGGATGTAAATAGAGAACCTTTTTTAATTTAAAGATCCACCGACTAGCTTTTTTTTTTTTTTTTTGGAGCTTTCAACCCCATCTCATGGTCTTCCTCACATGATGAAGTTTCTTCGGTTGATAAGTGTTTCTGTGGACTCATTATTGTTACTGAGCAGGGGGAAGAGCGTGCGTGCAGTTGTTTTCAGACCCATTTTAGAACTTGACATGATGAGTTGAATGAATGTCCTGCTGAGCGCTCACTGAACTCACTAAATCATTTGTATGTGGGTTAAAACTCTCCTGGAAGCCATCTCTTTCCTGCTTTGAAGAAAACTAGCGTGATGGAAACTTGCATATCTCTGCTCACATTATAACTCATGGGTGGCTCTGATAATTATAAAAATAAATGCTATCTATGTCAGTTGATGACACTCGTCAACTGTGTGTGTGTGTGTGTGTGTGTGTGTAATCCACGATGGCTGCCATGCCTTGTCTCTGACTATCTGCTTTGTCTAAATCTAACAAGAATCTATGCAATCATGTCCGGAACTCTTAAATACAGCCGTTCACTGAATCCAGCTGATTGTGATCACTGTGTAGAATATTGAGTTCTCGGCTGTAGTCTAAATTTGGGTCTACCGGGCCTCTGACACACAACCCTGACTGGATATCAACGTCTATCAACTGCTGGCACGTCTTGGCACGACGGATCATGCCTCCTCAACACGCTAAAGCATCCCCTCGTGAGGATGATTCAGTGGTTACAATGAGTGGACACTCCCACTTACTGCAGCAGCAGGGAGAATTCTACGAAGAAATGCGATTCAGCAGCAGGACGACGGTGCTTTATTATTGAGCTGATCATGAATGGAACTAGCAAAAGACTGGATGGCATTGATAGAGGCCAAAGATAAAGTCATTTGAACACAACCTAATGAATTCAAAGCAGGAAATAGAGGGACTGTTTTCCAAGCTGGACTACAATGACAAAAGTAAAACCTTTCAATTGATGGGATTGCCCGACGACAAAGGAGAGGACTAGAGTGAATCAGAGAAGAAGGTTGGACAGGTGCTCGCCGGCGACCATAAATATGGATGGTGAGCGCTTTTAAGACAGCCAGACAACATCCTCCCTAGAGGATGTCATCTGAACTAGGTCACTTTCAATACGATAGGTATTGTAGGAATGTTGATATGATGTTAAAACGTAGACATTCAATTTATGTGTGGTTTGCAGGAACTTGCTGTAATGTTACTCCACAGTTCTGGGGATTATCGGTGAAGTGTGTGAACTACACTGCTGTTAACAGCTGGCCCCCCCCCTTCATCTCCTTGCAGTTCTCATGCATTCGTTCTGTGTTGTTGACTGTGTCGTTGCTGTGGCTGCTTTGACATACAGTCTGCTGTAGTGTAAATCGTTTTCAACTGATTATAAACTGTTGTCAATAGCTATTAGCTAAAAGGTATGCAAATTAATACAGATACCGTGAACATTGTGCACCATTTCAACGTCACTAAATGGACTGCCCTTGTCTCAGCGCCCCCAACTGTGAAGGACTTCCAGCGTCCCTGTGTGGCAGCGGGTTTGTTTAGTCCAGTCTGTCTGTCACAATGCCTACCTCTGTTAAGTCATTGTTGCACATTTTCCCACCTCTCCTGTCATTTCAGATACATGCCATTCCCCACCCGCGCTGTAGCCGCCTTGAGTCACCTGCACACCTGTTCCCCTTTCCCTCATGCCCAGCCCTCTTTCCGCAGTCTGTCGCCAGATTCCTGTTGCCAGGTGTTGGTGTTCCAGCCTTCGTTCCTGTTTCTTGCCTGCCTGTTCCTGACCACAACCTGCTCCCGATTCTGCCTGCCTGCCCCTTGCCTGCATAGTTTTCCCTCACTGATTGGTTACCTGTTGCCGAACTCTTCCTTGAACCTCATTAATGAACCGTTGATTGCCTTCAACCTCTCTGGCTCTGAGTCCTGCTTTTGGGTTCTCATCTCCGTGTGCAGAACTTTTACAGTCTCTGAAGAAGATCTGACAAAGTCGCCCTTGTCTGTGTATTAGCTCTGGTACAAGGTGGTATGTAGTCCTACAGTCACACCCACATGGGACATGTTCAGACTGCACTCACTTAGTAGAAAAAAAGAAGGTTTCATTTGTCAGTTGTGGGAAGGACAAGTGACCAGTTATGGATCATCTGAAGTACAAGGACCCTGTAAATATACAGAAACAACAAATCTTGCTAAGCTGTGTGTTCGCTTCATGCTAGTGTGCTAAGATAACAGATGTATTTAGAAAGGCACGGAATATAAGTATCACTTTTCCTCCCAAACAAATAATGATTGTGAATCAGTCATTTAAAGAAGTTTGACGGGTCCAAAACGAATGCCTTATTTATCTCTGTGCGAGATGTCTGGTTGGTTCCTGCTTCCAACAAGGCTTGGGAGCCAATAGCACGGCGACGTTGGCATCACGTGGTACAGTTGCTCTGTTAGTGTGGGGGGGGGAAAAGACACTGACGTTGGCACATGTTAGCTAACTTAGCTTAATCGTCCGAACAACAATGACCCATAAGATTACAGTTCTGCACGTTGAAAGAAAACCGACAACAACTGCCGACAGTCACAGGCCTCAAAAGCTCAACTAATGTGTCGTCAGCGGTTGTGTCGAGCGCTGCGTTCTTTATTAGCATCCCTGCAATGTACTGTACTCTGTACATCTAGTGGCTGGATCTTGTCAACGTTAGAAAAAGCACGTTTAAGCAGCCTGCAGGTGATGATGGGGACAGTGGGGAAGAGGCAGGGAGCAGCAGCCGTGTCATGCCTACATGCTGCGGGCCGTGAACGAGCTAAATTAACTAACTAAGGAACAAAGTGTGTTTGCTGACCTCGGGGTTTCAATTCGAGTCCCGCTGCAGGTTCGACCACCTCCAGGGTTTAACTAGTCAGACTCAGTGCACCAACGTTTCTCTAAGAGTTTCCAAAAATGGTCGACTTCGACTGTAAAAGGGTAAAATAAACATGCAGCCTAAATGTGATCGTTGTCTTTCAGACTATCAGTAGCATCATAGCCTGTTGGACACACTGATTTGTTAAAGAGGCCCCACTTACTCTACAGGGGACCATCGATATTTGACGTGAAGATGTCTGGTTGATGCCTTTTTATAACAAACCGATGACGCTGGCTCAGACAGGAAGAGAGTGTTGAGGACGTCTTTGCAGGGACCTCTGCGGAGACAGGTGTGCGTGGCGATGCAGTGCGAAGACAGTGTGCTCCTGTGGACAGAGTCTGCTGCTTCTGATGGCTATGAACTCAGATTAGGTGGTCGTCGTTGCTTAACCTGGGGAAATGAGTTTCACCGTTTTACAGATTATATTATCACCCCCCCAAAATAGAAACGAACAGATTGTGGTCTTTTCGAATGAATCAGTCATTGATCAGCAAACATGTTGGGTCCGTTCGAATTCGGTGAAATCCAACTGGGGCCACGTGACAGCAAACTCCCGGGCTGCTTTCTGTTGCCAGTTCGCTTCGTCCTGTCGCTGATCGGGGAAATTTCCCTTTTTCTTCTTTTTGCCGAGCGGTGGAGCAGGAAGAAGTATCCGCATGCCAAAGTCGGCACATCCATTTGTGGCGAACTGTGGTGATGGAAACGAGGCTCGCTCATGTGCGTCCAGGTCCCCAATGATTGAGAGTCAACGAATTAGGCGTACTTGCAGCTTTATAAAGCTGATGAAAACGATGCGTATGCACATGTCTGTCTCACACTGGGTTTTAGTTATGCCTCCGGCCCCTGGTGGCTGGATTGATTTAGTAGAATATGTTGTGCTGTAGAAGCAAAAACAAGGCCACACTCTCCAACCCATATAAAACCACATTTTTTTTATATCTGTCATCACTATCCCAGTATCTAGAGACCACAAAGTTTCCCAGCATACACTTACAATGTGAAACCATCAAAATGAACACAAAATGTGTATTATTAAAGAGACATGCCTAAAACTGTCACTGCCCTGAAATCCCCATCCTGCTCGAAGACACCATCCCCCCCTCTCTGGTTTTCACACCATTGGTCCTTGTGCGCTGGCATTTTCCCATCTAGCTTCAAGCCCGTGATAGTCCAACCTTCTTGGCAGAGCCCTCTTCCACACCTGCCCCCCGTCACCTGTGGCTTCCCCAGGGGTCAGTTGTTCGGTATATTTTTACTTTGCCATTTGCATGCTGTTACTGGGCCAATAAACAGGACTCTGCGCACTATCTGAGGGTGATATTTGACTCCAGTACAATCCTCCTTCCTTCAGCTCAGGACAGTAGCTGAAGTGAAATCCTTTTGAACACGTTCTGATCTCTGATCTCGAGAAAGAAGTCTGTATCTCCTCCGTAAGCCTCACCCATAGATGCTGCTGCTGGGCTTTTACAGTATCTGAGGGGAAACACATCGTTGCCTCTTTGCGCTGGCTCTCTGTGATCAGAGTTGCACTGCTGAAATGTTAATCCCTTGTGAGCCGCGGCCACAGTGCAGCCTGAGACCCTCGGGCAGGGGTCTCTGGTTGTTTAAGCCGCTCACCGGGGCTGACGGCTTTGGGTCGCCCTGCCCGAGCATCTCAGGCTAGCCTGGTCAAATCACCTCTGAAAACTGACTTTCATTTAATCGCCCTGTTCTGCTTCTAATGAGCTACTCTTTAACACGCCGGTGCAGATTAGCACATTTTGCCAATGCCAGAGTTTTACTTTGTTTTAACCCGTGCCGTATTTGCTTTTCGTATTTGTTCTTAATTCATTTATTTAGCGTTGCACAGCACTAGGCTGTACAACCAAATGGGTTCGGAGTCCCTTCTTGCCACACACATAGAACATAACAGATACATCAGTTTCTATTAGAGCAGGGTAATGTGGGAACTTGTACTCCAAAAAAGACCAGTGGACAACTTGTCCTCGGAACAACTTTATCTAGGACTGGGGGGGTCTTCATACATACAGAGGCTTACACACAACAGGCAACATGTAAAAGAAATGAACTAAAAGAAAACAATAGATAGGCTACGGGTATTTATATACATACAAATGAATTTCATTTGACGCACAGACGACAGTTTGAGACGTCCCCAGCGCCACACGTCATCACGTACAGGTTACGTGGCCTCGCCGTCATCAGCTGTCAGCGCACTGCTGGCATGGCTTCCTGTGTCGCCTGCCCTGCCGCTCTCTGAAACATGGAACATAGTTTACTGTCCTTGACGGCCGTTTTTACAACCTGCCGCCGGGTGCCGGCCGACGCGCCGCCGGGACCCGGGCACCGAGTGACCGGGGCGGGGGGCTCACCATGCTGCTGCCCCAGCTGCCAGAGGACGTGCTCTATCATATCTTGGCTTACTTGGACTGCAAGTCTCTCAGTCGCCTCTCTCAAGTCTGTAAGGCTCTCTACCACTTTGTGAGCCGGGACGCTGTGTGGAGGAAGGTCGCCAGAGGGTTTCTGAACACCGGAGTGACCCGGGACGGGGCGGACAGGTGAGCTAAACCTGCCGAGTGGCTCTTAGCTTAGCTTAGCGTTAGCCTCGCCGGTGCCGGTCTTCGCCGGGGCCGCGGCCGCTGCTCGCTTCCTGTGTGCAGCCACGGGTGGTCGGCGGGGAGAGACCCCCACCTGCCGCGGGCTGCCCCCCCCCCCCAAACATGGCACACCAGGCTCTGGCAGTGGCACCTCATTTCCCCAGAACCACTAAATATGACTCGTTTTACTTTCGAATCAGGAATGACTTCATAGAGCATGTAGAGAGCTGGCGTCCGTCATCCGTTTTGGGAATCTATTAGTGTCACCTCACCAAACCAAAGCCCCCCCCCCCGTGGCCGGATAGCCTGAGCTGAGCTGCCCCTATGAGCCCCCCCTCTCTTTACAGCATGTCCAGATGTCTCCTCTGGAATACCACAGGACCACAGATTAGTTTGGGGTCAAAATGATTTAGCACATTTGTGTAGGAACACGCTACATATGAGTGATGATTAAGATCTTTTAGACTCCGTGAAGCCACGGCAAGATCAGGTAACAGAGCAGGAACCGCCTTAACGCCCGCATCTTGTCCACTTGTTTTTTTTTTTTTTAAAAAGTGCACAAATCAGTTTACAGACAAATACACCTGGAGCTTTCGGGCCCCTGGACTTATAAGGCCCTGGGGCAGTTGCCTGCTTTTCCGCGGTCAGTAAACCAGCCTTGCGTACCTGGGTGTTCCCGGGCCATTATACAGCTTAGGTGCAGCACCTAAGAGTTCACGTGTGCAGCCAGAAAGAATACAGCGAGCCCGGCTGAGGAGGCGCTGACTCCAACTCCGACAGAGCTCTCTGGGCTGAGCAGGGTCACGCTTTGGAAAGCACTCTGTAAATGAAAAGGGGCGTGCACATTTAGCTGACTGCTTGTGTTACGTGATGAGAAAGTAGCCCAACGTGAGGATGAGGAGACGCATCGAGAGTCGTAGTCGAGTCGTGAGACCACAGAAGGTTTCCACAGCACACAGGGACGCCGGCCTGGAATACGTTTAAAGACTTAGTGACCCACACAGCAGCGTTGGAGGAAGACCGCAGCTTCCTTGCTGGATTTATTTCCGGTGGTGATGTCGAACCCAATTGCGCATGGGAGGTACTGGAGAGGGCGTGTGGTTTCAGGGGTCTCTGGCCTGCAAAGCAGGGGTTCGTTGCAGGCCCCTAAGCCCCTGGACCAACAGGGCACCACGTGGTTATTACGTTTTCGTAAACCATAGAAATGATTGCCAAAAACTATGAAAATACGGTCCAAGTTGTTGTACGTGGGGCGAAGAAACGATCCCTGTAGTTTACGTGTGGATGTGACGGACTCACACAGGCCAACCGGACTGACTGACTGGCCCAGAGCCACTCTGGCATCCCAGTGTCCCCCCTCAGGCCTCCCCTCCTGTGGCGGAGTCAGGCCCACCCTGGTCCCTCTTGCTGACTCCGCGATGCAGGCGGCAGTCGCGTCAGCTGTCGACCGTGCTGAGATCGCGAGGGTGACGCTTCCTGTCGATCCTCCCAGTGAGGCGGCTTCAAGCTGCGGCCTCCTGCTCTCCGTTCTCCCCCTCTGGCACGGGCTCGCTCGCCACATGTGAATGCATATGCCACAGTTCTGGATGAGGATCGGCTGCTCCTGCACACAGGCCCCAACGCCTCGGACAAGCAGTGCATTATTCCCAGTATCGGAACAGTTTCTGCCTCTCATGTAATCACCTTTCTACATTAGATCATTTAGCATCTATGATTGCATTTGAGGCACAGAAAAACAGCCAGGGTTTTCTTCAAAAATGAACAAAAGTACAACTTCATATGAACCTATTACAGTCATGCAGATACATTTTGGTTTATTTGTCCAGGCTGTGAGATGTATGCCTCCTCCACAGTACAGGGGAGGAGAATCTCTTCCAGTTTGCTGCACTCGGAGCATTTAAAAGTGACATCGAAAAACAAAATGTCGCAGCAATGTCTCCATCCAGAAACAACTGGCGCTCCGTCATGAATGTTTTCTTCGGGCCCCTGATTTGCTTGAGCGTCACGATTGTTCTTAAGTTGTGTGGGAGTCATTAGCAGAAGGAGCCACCAGGCATCAAAGTCAGGTGTAAGTGATATGATGTCGGTGCTGGGTGGCATGTTTGAGAGGTCCAGGCCACGGTTACGAATGTTTCCTGACTGAGCCTCATCGTCCCATTTGCTCAGGATGATCCACAGACTTCAGTGTCACCCGTTATTATTGGGACCATTTCTTTAAGAACGACGGTTCCAATAAAAGCTTGTTCCCAGGGAGGTCCGAGGATCATCCTGATTAATGGGACCAACGGTTGAGAACCAATATGTAGCTATTACATATTTTGAAATGCAATTTTTCAATATCGTGAACGCCACAAATGAAATTCCATCCACCGCCTCCATTGTGCTGAAGTAGAGGCAGACGGATATCTGTAAAGCTGTACTAGAGGGAAGTGAGAAAGTAGGATTTTTGTAATTTGGCGAGGTGACCCCTTAAACGGCCTGTTTCACTGCCTTATGCACTCGACCAAGCTTGTTTGGGACTGGAACGGAACGTGAGAAGATTGTCAAATTTTTATAAAGGTTGATTACACAAGAGCCTCCAAAAAAAAAAAAAGGATATTTAAGAATAAGATATAAAAGAAGATATTTAAAAGTGGCATAAAACAGAAACAATACATACAGATAGTTATATACCTTACACAAAGGGAGTGGTATGGTACAAACCGAAAGGTCCATGTCGGTCATTGATGGTGCAGAGGCTGCTCTGTAGTCTGTCCAGTATCTCCTCTACCACTGAAGAGATGGCATGACGGCGGTTTAAAAGAGTCAAATGGTTTCCTGTTCATCGTAGCCACCACTGTAACGTTCAGCCGTCAAAACCCGCAGTGGCCCAAGCCTAGTCATGTGAACCCGTCCCTGTCATTGCAGATATCCCCACATCCCACTGAAGGAGCGAGTGAGGGTCGCTCACCACTGGTACGACGGGCTCTGCAGAAGGGCAATGCCTCTCAAATGGAAACCAAAGTAAGGGAGCCATTTGCCTATACACTGCTTAGAGGCTGAAACGCTGTGACCTTGTTCTGCTCCATGCCAGCTAGTCAATACGCAGTGGGACACGGGAGAGATGGAATGTGGATAAGCATTACATGAAACTGTGCGTTGTGTTGTACAGAAGGACAGGTCCTCTGGGGCCGTTCCCCCCCCCCCCCCACGCTTCTAGTCATTATGTAAAGCTAAGTGTGTCCCGACTCTCACGCCGCACTTAATACCCGGACACGAATATTCTTCGTAAATGTGAGCCACGTCTGTATATTTCACTGCAGTCTTATCGTGGTGACCTTTCACTCACGTTAGCTTTACCCTCATCATTTCTAAATCCCGTGTGTTGTCTTCAGACTGTTGCCATGGTTGCAGCTGGACGGGGACGTACTGTTTCTGTCTCAGGCTGGCGATATTGGAGCGCACCGTCTGCGCCGCGACTCCGGGAGGCCCCAGCGGAACCCATTTGAAATCTACTCGGGCCACAAGGGGGACGTCTGTCGCTTTGTTCTGACGGACTCTCACTTGATCAGCGGCGGAAGGTAGCCCGTGCTCTGTCTGTTTGCTCTCCTTGTGACCCTGTTTGGCATTTACAACATGCGTTAGTCGTTATGTAACAATCAGAGATACTAAAGTAGCAATTTGTATTACCAAATGTTTGGCATGCCTGGCAGTGATCAGTAGCAGTTTGACCTATAGAGATTTCAAGAAAGCTTTTACACGTGCTGTTTTTAACGCTCATACACGGGTACCTGATTGTTGGAAACAATGAGCAGCATCGGCGATGTCTTTGGAGTTAATAGAAGATCTGGTTAATTAGTATAAGCGGCCTGAAGGCCGCGCTGTACTTGGAAGTAACTGCTAATAGCTGTTCAAAGCGGCAAAGGTGGGGGTGAAAACTCTGCTGTCAGGGAGCGGGGCGAAAAGGAAGCGTAGCGAGCTAAGCTACCAGTTACTCACATTAAATGAAGCTTCACTACACTGAAGCTCAACATCTTCCGTCATAGAAAGGCTTATAAGCATACATTGGTCATTGCTGTGCGTGAAATTGGTGACGAAATAAGACTAGCTTTGGTCCCAGAAGAAGCAACGCGACAGAAGAGAACGGCTTCAACCCATACTGGCCGATGACAATATAACTTGCAAATGTTTTTTTTCAATAAAGGCTTGCGTCCTCCTAAAGGTTTTGCCAGCTAAGATATCAGGCTAGTGCTAAAATACCTGCCCTTTGTCTGTGTCAGTGATGCCAAGATCCTGGTCCACAGCCGGAGGAGCGACATGTCGCTGGAGCTATCCGGGCATAACCAGGAAGTCAACTGCCTGGACTCTAAAGATGGACTCATCATCAGCGGATCCAGGGACCAAACAGCCCGGGTCAGAACACCTCTGCAGTGCTGATTTATAAATGTGATGCACAGCGCCGTAGTGCTTACCGTCCACCTTGGTTTCCACGCGCATTAAGCCTGAAGAACGTGAAGCGTTTACAGTTCCTCAGAACAAGAAAATGTTACATTTCAATTCATCAGAAGCGTCATCGATGCTTCAGCAGCGAACGTCACGTGCATTACGTGTCTGTGACTTCACACTTGTATGCGTGCACGTAGGTAAAAGGGCGTGCTTTTGACTCTGGCGTTAGTACTTGTGTCTTTGCACTGTTACTGGTAGTGAGTGGTTCGCGCGCGTGAATTACACATAATAATGTAAGGAATAAAGTGTCTGTCTATCCACATATCATAGTGTGTCTGTTTATGCATACATTATCAAACGTGCTTACCGGTGACTTTTGTGTCTCTAGATCTGGACTTTGACTTCCTGCTGCCCCAGAGACACAATTCCCATGTATGACAGGGTGTGGTCTGTTGCTATCAGTCCCACACTGAGGTAAGCAAAGAGTTTGGTCATCGGGAGACACTGAAAGGTTGACAAACGGGGCTGGGATCGCTCACACGGTGAAATAGGGTCCTACTTTTTCTAACCTTGCATCATGCGCCTCTGAGCACGTCGATCGATGGGACCTGATCGCCTGCTGAGCTGAATCAGACGGACCCTGACGTATCTCATTTCGTAATCAATTTAGTTTCTACGTGGCGTAAATGGTAGCCTCATTCATTTAATACGTGGCCTTTGCTGTGTGATATAGCGCCTCTGCTCGTTTTCTTTGAAGGTTGATGTTTCGCCTGTACCATTAGCATGGGTCAGCATGCCTTACTAGTTACTTACTGTTAATTAACCAAATTGTGAGTTTATTTAATGTCTTTTATATATAGCCAACACTGTCAGTCATACAAATGTTGTAGTTAATGTGTTAAAGCCAGCCCACTATTCATGGCTGACATTCCCACAGGTGGTTTTCATTTTCAAATTCATTCCAGTTAGCTGTATTTCAGATTAGTGTTCTTTATTTATTTATTTTTAAACTGAACCAACTAAAACTTGAAGGCACGGCACTAATTTCTCTCAAATATGAATGAGACTGTCTACATGAGTGAACTTACACTTGCAAATCCAACACGTACATTTGAAAGGAATAGTTTACCATTTTGGGAAACGTACTCCGCCCTCTGCTCTACAGGGCACTGCTGCGGTTTAGCGGGGTTTAACGCAGGTCACTACTTCACGCGTGTGACGAATGTCTGGATTCCACAGCCAGCCGTGAGGTCCCTTCAGGTCCCCGCTCCATTCAACATTGCAATTTTATGTGTGGACCAGATACTCTGCCCAGGCTGATGTCTGTTCATTCCCCAGTTGCATGTAAATTGCCTCGTGTAGTTTCCCGTAGACCCTCTAGATGGCAATTTATCGCTTTTATCCAATCAGTCATTTTTAGCACAACTTAAATTGAAAGCCGAAGAATTCATTAACGTCAGCGATAATTCTTGCCGTGAGGTATTTAAGTGTTTTGTTAGCGGGAACTGCGTTGGTTTTTCATCCTCATTGAAAACAGCACGAGATTGAAGATTCTGTGCATTGTCTGATTTATTTGACATCATTACTGTGCTTGGATGAAAAACCTCCTGCTTCATAATGCAGCCAATAACTGGACTCCTTTCTAATTTGAGATTTCTGTTACTGTTAACGGCCGTCGCCCCTCCCCGCCCCCCTGTACACGCTCTCCAAGAAAGTGAATGTTGGAAACAGGAGAAGAAGCTGTGGCTGGCTTCTGTAGTAAAAATTGGCTACCTAAACCACAAAGAGTGCACATGCAAAGCACCGACCAAAAGGAAAAACACAGCAGTAATTTGGGGCGGCTGTGGCTCGGTGGCAGAGCGGGTCGTCCACCAATCGGAAGGTCGGCGGCTCGATCCCGGCTTCCCCCAGTCCACGTGTCGAAGCGTCCTTGAGCAAGATACTGAAGCCCAAATTGCTCCTGAAGCTGCGCCTTCGGTGAGTGTGTGTGAATGATTAGTTTAATTTGCATCCGTGTATGAATGTGTGTGTCTGGGTAAATGTGCAATGTAGTCGGACGACTAGAAAGGCGCTATACAAGTACAGTCCATTTATGCCAATTCATCAATGCAACGCTTACTAAGACAGCTGGGACCACGACAAACCTTTATCGGCACTTAGAAAGGTGAGCAAAGTGTAAGTGATGCTAGCAAAGCAAGCTAGCTAATGTTAGCATTCTGCCTCTGCACCAAAACGCTTCAGAAATCTCTTCACCCCTCACCCAAAGACATTTAGCGAATATTAGCGGTACATATTAGCTACCTGCCGTTCAACTTCAATTAAAAGCCGAGCCCCAATGAGAGGCCGGATCCTTTCGCTGGCCGGGTGTGGCTACCCTGTTTGACAAATACACGCAGGTCTCAGTTAGATGCTGGGTCTGGTTTTTATGGACGTTCTTTGGATGCATAAAACGTCTTAAAGCCTCGTCTGATTCCCTCAAGTTGTGGCAGCAAAGACAAACTGTCCTGCGAGAACGCAGCGCTCTCTCATGTCATGTTTATTTTAAAACGGTTTAGATTTGTATTTTCTTTAAGAGCTGAAATGAAGCATCTCTCTCTCTCTCAACCCAACTCTTTATCTCTCTCTGTGCATAAGACGTGTACGTTTTTTTCTTGGTCTTGACTTGGTCTCAAACCCTGAAAGTCTCGGTCTCGATACACTCTGGTCTTGGTCTGGAATGCTGGTCGATCTCCTGGTGTCGATGGTTTACCCCCAAAACTTTATGTGGAAATCTGGGATGTAGCTGGTCCACTAATCTTTGGGGATTGCGGTTAATTAATGTTCCTTATTGCTTATATTTACACTCAAGATTGTCTCTCACGGTGTGCCTTGGCAGTCTTCTCGGACTGCTCATCCTTTATTTAGATTTTTTAAGTCCATTTGCAAGCTCTCTTGGTTTGGTTTTCTTGATTTATATAATCATTTACTTGGGACAATTTTACAAATGTGGAGTCTTTATTTGAGATCATACTGGATTCTGGCCTTTGATAAAATAGCGAATTTGGAATGTACAACAGCTAGGAGGAACAGACAACAAGGGCGTGGATGGATGTAGCTGACCTAATAGCTTAAGCCTCAGTTGCCTCATCTATTTACCTCTCCCCTGTGCTTTTGGATGTTTGGTCATCGTATTTCTCACTCTACCTTGTGCCTTAAAGACAATAAACATTTGATCACAAAAAAAAAAACCGGTCCATGAAGGTACTGACTGAAATGGGCTTGAGAGAGCAGAACCAAACTCTTTGTAGTGGTGATTTAGAAGTGCCTTTGATTTCTCGGCCGTGTTTACACCCTGACACTTAGTAACACACAGTTACGCCCCCAGCATGGGTGACACGCCGGCAGACAGATGCAGACTGCTGTGACAGCATCCTGACTCCATCACCTGCTAGTCCAGCAGAGAGCCAGGTGATCGGGCGGAAACATCAGGGTCCGGGGGTTCCCCATCTCACTAAATAATTGCCTGCTCTGTAAACAGCTTCAGGACTAATTAAACCAAAGTACATGAGTTAAGGTTAAGGTAACACTGACTTGGTTTTTACTTTGTATTTCTTCAGCAGCAGGGGTTCTGTTGACTAAGTGAAGTAAATTACATCTTTAGGGGATCTACCTAACTCTGGTCATTATCTGCTTGATACTGCAGCAGTACTTTGAAACCAATATCTTCTCAGAAAGCTGTTCCAAAGGCAACTGTATTCTCCTGGAGGTAAACGTTGTTCAAAGAGATTTATGTCATTTTGGCATTCTGTGTGACTGCGGCACTTAAGGACTCCAGGGTCTGCCGCCGCGGAACAAGGCAGCACTTTTCCACCAAAGTCCGCTGTGTCGCGCTCTGCGTGCCCACAGCTCTCTCACATCTCTGTTGCACTTCAAATGTCCGCTGGAAGCGTTTCAAGCAATGTGTTCTTCAGCGGAGACGTTTGCAATATTGTCTTTTTGAGTTTTGCCAACAGTCTTTGTGTTTTCTAAGTATATTGAAAGCACATTGTGATTGTAAGGCCACATGGTCAGAAAATGTGAGCTCTTTTAAACAACACATCCACCACCCTGACCTCCACACCTGGACTTCCCTCTTCGCTACACAAAGGACACACTACTTCCTGCAGAGTCGCCCAATGTGGCCAGGATTTCTACGGTTCTGGGCTGTTTTGGAACAGGGCTACGTTAGTGTACACGCACCCTTGTACAAAATATCTTTAAAAAATGTTTCCCAGCATTCATTCCTAAAATATTGAAATGACCTCTAACCCTAAGTCTGATTTGAGTCTTAGTGCGGTCGTAGCTTGGTCCTTAAATAAGTGAGGAGCAGTTAAATCCTCCTTTTCAGTCTAAAACTGCGACTGTTGCACACAAGGAAATAAGAAATCCAGCATGTCAGCATACATGCATGGTGGCCTGGTCTGTCTGATCCAGGCCTCGGAGCGTCTCTCAGATCTGAGAGGAACAGGCAGGTTATCCACATCATTAATTCTCCAATTTGCTGGCTGAAATAGCAGACCGTGCCTCGGCCCCGGCGCCCCCTCATAATGGAAACCCGCTCCCTACCTCTCGCTGACCAGTGGCCTGGTTAATTAAAACTCTTCTGGAAACTCACTGATAAACCTATTTTACCCACGTCTGCCCCGCACACTGAAAGGAAAATAGTCCTTTTTTTTTTTCACCTCAGATGCTGTAGCATAAGCCTAGCTGAAAGTCCCAAAGGACATGTAAGGACAAATCATACTAAATCAAACAGCTGAGAAAGTGCCCCACACAGTAGGCTGCAAGAGATAATCAGGGGACTTCTACAAAGGTACCTGACTGCCATTGTTTTCTGATATTATGATACAGATAGAGGAATTACATGTTTGGCGTGGAACTGATCAATGCTCACTTTCCACACTCTGGGGTGAAGCACAAAGGTCTGGGCCCTATACATAAGCAGTCTCTGTGGGCCCCCTTGTTCTCTCGATCCATCCATTGGAATAACCTTTAGTCCCCACTTCATGAGCTCCGCTTGTCTCGTGACCTCGGTAACAAATGTGGGACCTGCCGCTGCTCCACTCGCGGTGGTAATGTTGTCCATAGATATGACATCATATGACATTGTAGCTTTGATGCTCATTAATTCAATTTATGTTAAACAATGCAAATATGCTCCAAGCTAGATGTCCTGGCTGACTTCAATCTAAAGAACCGCTGATATTAGCTTGTAAACTGTGCTCACTTTTCTTTTGAAAGAAATGAGTCGTAAGCTACTGTCTTTTCCCCTTTTCTTCATTGGTACGCTGATTTCCCTTTATTGGGGAAAGACTGGTGCGGGGGTGGACTAAACCATTTTGCGCCACCACTTTTTTTTTTTTTTGATACAAAGTTCAGTCGCTCAAATGAGTTATTCAGCCAAGTTAGGACGCTAATTACTTGCAATACAAAAAATTGCAAAGAAAAACAAACTTTTTATTCCAGACATTTCAAGAGCCCCCCTTTCACTTACTGTGAATGGGCTTTAAATGTTATGAGAACTTCATACAGTATCAGTTTCCACCCTGAGCCCCCGCAGAGGGTGTGAGGCCCTGTGCAAGTGCAAGGTCCCGATCGTTGACATGCTCGTGCCACAGTACCACACACATAGCTAGTTCAATTTGAAGTTACTATATATCCTACAGCTACAGTTCTATATACATGATAGTAAAACAAAAGGGATATATACAACATTAACATCTGATTTCTTTTTCAAGCTTGCAAGCACACTCTGTGTGCGCACTTGTACAACCCCTACAGTAGCACTGCACACAGCCAAAACTGCACTGTACGCCCCTTAAGTAGCATTATGCCAACCCTATTGCCAGTCAGAATGTTGCAAAAGCACAAGAATGCATGCATTGCAGTGATTATTACATTAATAAAAATGTATGGCTATTACTGTATGGCTATGGTTAGGTAACTAAAACACTTAGTAATGGTTAGGAAAAGAATGCTGGACACCTCGACCTCCACACCCTGTAACTTTCCACCTGCGTTAGCACTGAATGTTGGCAATGGACGTAAATCATGTGCAGCAATACTATCCAGCTGCATTATGTACATTGTCTAAGCCGATGACTTGAAGATGTTGGAGTGAATATAGATTGAACCACTCTAAATCATTTATGCCCCGTCAGCTTTCATTGTTTTTGTATGATAGTGCTATAAGAAATACTGGAATGTTGCGTCTCAAACAAGAGAATGAATGACTTGAAAATGTCACTGTGCTTGCAGTCTTGCCATTAATCTTAGAAGTAAGATCTGTGTAATCCAGCTTGGAGGCAACATCCTTTTCTGTGGGAATACCAAACCCACATGTTCTGTCCTGAAGCATACATAGTTTTGAATTAGTTTCAACTTTTTTGTTTCACCCTGTTTGGGGTTTAAATCTCTATGTAATAACGTGTTGGGGAAATTGCTGAATAATTGTCATTTTATTATGATTTTAAATAGATATAGTGTTGATTCTTACATTGACTTCAAACATGGTTGAACCCTGGTCTCCAGAAGCCTGTGTGGTTTCCAGTCAGAAGGCTGATTCTCTTCCCAGATGTACGACTCGAGACAGGCGTCGTAATTCACCCCCTTTAACGCTTTGTGGCATTTGTCTGTGCCATGTGCCACTTCGACAGATTTTGCGAGATGCTTAAAGGTTAGTTCAGAGGGAATGAGGTGAATGGTAGCTGCCTCCCCAGCATGCCTCTTACCACAGAACGGGAGGAAAGAGAGGGAGCGCATGTTGTGTTAGAAATGTAACTGTCCCTACTTCACACTCAAATATTTCCTTTGATCGCTTAGACACTGAACAGTTAATAGTTAAAGTTTGACCAAGCAATGTATAGCACTTTACGTGCACTATGGGTGGGCCATCGTTCACGATATTACCGGTATCATTTTTAATGTGATTTAAAAACGTCCTATCGTGATAATGGAAACATTCCGACTTTATGCACAGCAGCAGCGAGCATCATTGTAACATTGCTCCGGTGTTGTGGTGCTTCCAAAAAAGGGCGCGACTAAGGCAGTGGTAGTGGTTTGGTTACAAAACATCACGCAGAGTTGTGGTGTTTTTTTTAGGCTACTGTATAAAACCTAGTGCTGCCGAAGTTAGTCGACACATACAGGTAGAAAGAGAAACCGTGAGACAGCAAGCAGGTGTGTGTATGGAATGCCATTTTATTCAATATCAAAGAAATAAACACACAAATATGCCTATGGAATAAAGAAATGAGTCAATATGGTTCAATAAATAAATAGCTTTTTATTTCACTGGGCCTTCATTTCATAATGCCACATTAATAGTTATTAAATTATGTTGAATACTTATACAGTATATCGTCAATTAACTCGAGGCTAATCAGTTTGTGTAGAACTCTATAAATGTAACGCTGTTCCATCCACGCACACACATAAATCATCCCACCTCTGTTTTCCACCATCCCCGTGTTTCTGTTGTTCCGCTGGATATCATCTCAAGGTCTGTTAGTGAGGATTATTGTGGCTGCGGTGAAATGCCAAGGCTAGGCTGTCCACGCTCCCTGCTGCCTCAGAAATGATACTGATCCCATCAGTGGCCATGGACCTTGGCTTTTTTTGTTCACTCATATTCCTTTTTCCACACCACACTGTGCGCTCACACTCTAAGCCCACTGATGGAGCTTATACTGGACAGGGTCAATGGAATATGACGAAGCACTACAGGCGGTTGCAGAGGTAAAATAGGGTCGGATACGCTTCTCTCACACTGTTATCTGTGTTTTTTCTGTCTGTTTTTGTCCCTGTGTGAGTAAATCTCTACTGTACATGGTTTTTCAGTGGTTCCCTCAACCCCAATGTTGAGACTCTCACCATGCCAGAAAATATGATGATTTCTAATTACTAATTCGATTCATAATTTTGCCTTATAAGGTCAATTAATACATTCCTAACCCTACTTTGCTATGTTTGCATCAAAAGTACTGTGCTTCAGACCAATATTGTAACTGTTAGTTTTTAATGAAATAAACAAAAAATTGTTACAAATTTTATTTTTCTGTTTACCAAAATGGAAATAACTAAAATAATGACAGTGTGCCACATCTTGATTGGCATGTAGGGGACAAAACATGCTTTGTATTAGTCAGTGGGATCTAAAATTACACAAGTATTAACATAAATAAAGTTTTTCAGGTTTTGGTTTACAATCCGTCTTCATTGTGCATCTCTGGGCGAATCTCCTCCACACCTGGTGGAGTCTTCACGCTGCTTCCTCCACAGAGGACATGGTGGTCGGTTTCAGGAGTTCCTTAAAGTTCCCTTTCCACCGCTTGACGATATGCCCAGTCGCGATCAGTAGCCTTCCGACTACTGGTTCCTGTCTGCTGCTTCAGGAAACCCCTGAAGGCCTCCTCCTTCCGCTTGATGGCCTCCTTCACTGCTGCTGCCACGACACGGACCGACGACAGGCATTTGCTCTTTGCAGATGATGTGGTTCTGTTGGCTTCATCGTACTGTGACCTTCACCACCACTCCTGTGTTCCTGAAATCCTCTGGTGTTTCAGGTCTTTCAACATCATAGACCCTCCTCAAGGCAACCCAGCTGTTGCTGGTTCAATTCTATTTTATTTATATACTGCCAGTTCATAACAGAAGTTATTTAATTGCGCAGGTCTAGACCATATTCTTTAAAGTCTCCCGGCAGTCTAGACCTATAGCAGCATAACTAAGGGAAGGTTCAGGACTCACCTGAGCCAGCCCTAACTAGGAACCACAAGTAACCCTGCATTCTGAGAGGGCAGTGTTCTAATGGGGTAATGGGGTAATATGAGCTCTAATCAGAGCTCAGTTTGTGTCTAGATGGCTACCTAGCCACTTGCCTCATGGTTCTCTTCTCTTAAGCCACAGTCATCTCGATTCTCTCCGTCTGTGGTATCTTCATGATGGCTGTTCTCCTCCTCCTACCTCAGTGGTGCTGAGGTAGGAGGAGGAGAGCAATCTTCAGAGCAATCTTCAGAGGGGACTGTGAGTTCCAGCATGATGACTTGCCTGGAGGATTTGGACACGAGAACGATAACTTGTTTCAAGGTGGTGAGTCCCTTGCAGAGGCTGAGATTCCTGGCTGAAGGTTCTGGCTGCACCAGCTCTGGGGGTGGTGATGTTTTGAGGGGCGAGGCAGCTTGCTCCACTCTACTCCGGCGCAGATAGTTTCTGCAATGACCTTCAGGACGGTATCGCCCCTCTCCTAGTGCTTTAGGGTTCTACGTTTGGAGCGCAGGAGGCATGCTGATGTCTCAGCTTTGCCCCATGTACAGAGATGTGACGGGTTGGAAAGCGTGTCGCACACTGCGACCACTCCCACCTGCTTGCTTTGGTGCAGTCTGGACTCTGCCCGATGAACGAGTTTCACTGTTGCCATTTCCTCCCAGGCCTCACCTCAATTTCCACCTTCGATCACCTTTGCGTCAATCCGCTCCCAGTACTGCAACACCTCCCTAGTTCTCATCACCTTGAATTCCTCTTCCAAGGATCTAAGTGGCAGTTGCACCTTGTTCTTATTATGCCCACAGAGTGGGATTCTGCTCAGACTCCTAGGCAGCCCCAGCCATCTTTTGAGGTGAGAACTTATTTTCCTCTCCAAGGCCTCAACTGGCAAAATGCCATGCTGGTGCAGCCATGCTTTAAACTTCAGGCAATCCAGACCGGTCCACTGCTCTCAGCCAGCTATCCAAATCAGTGCAGGTGGATCAGACGGATGGTGTATCCCTCAGGGTGCTGCTAAAGACCTTGCCACGACTGTCAGCGAGGGTAGAATAAAAGGAGAAACTCGGAAAAGCAGAGTGGTGAGTGTGATATGACTCTGTTGCTGTACTGATGGAATTTGGAATAGGAATTATTATTTGAGACCTGACCATTATTCGGATATCTGTTTTAATTTAAGAATTTGAGAGAAATTCTATTAGTGATGAGTCTTCTTCTTGTTTATACCGTTCTTTCTCTCCCCCTTGTCTCCCTCTCCCTCGCTCTGCTTATCTCCCCTGCTGTATACCTGCCGTGTGCAGGTCCAGGCAATAGGACTTGGGGCGTGTGGTTAGCTAATAGTTGACTGAAGTGTTTCCTGCAGACCCTGCTCTCATTCAAACAAGACCCAACACGTTAAAGTGTATGCTGGGCAGCTCCAGATGTGTTGCAGCAGGTCAGCTCACACACTAGGTCACGGCTGATAGGGTTTCTTGGACAAGGCTTGCTTTGACCTCAGCGCTCAGCTGGGTGCTTGTCCTGTTCAGCTATCTACTGTGGACATGAGGTTTGGGTTTAAATGGAGAGATCTCTCATTAGCTTTTTCTCCTGGATTGTCAGTCTGCATCCAAGGTGCCGCTAGCTGCTGCTACGTATAACAGTTTTTTTTACAATTACAGTCATGTGAAATAAGAAAAGGTACAATCTCTCCTCACCATAATGAAGCAGGCATTTGCATGTTAATGTAGCTTCCATGGTCCCTCATGCCAAGTAGTAAATAGCCAGTAATGAGTGTGTTTACATGAACAAGAGTATTCTGGTTTGGAGTCTTACCCTGGATTTTATTGTATTCTCGATATGGCGCTTACTTGGAACACACTGACACTTGTTTATTCATACCATAACAGTATCCAGGTTGCATGCTGGTTAATGTCTGCAGCGATTTCCGTGCTGACCTTTTATGGCACCAGGTGAAAGAGATATTATCGCGATGTCCATCGAAAATTCGAAGAAAAAGAATTGATGAAATCACTGAAATCGTTTTTTGGCGGGTGGCAACCAGCAGTAAGGTTTAATGGCAAAGCTGCTGTTAATTACAGAAGACATGCACCCCCATCTGTAAATGTTTCATTTTGGTGTCATGTCTGAATAATTGCCTAATTGTCACTTTTATGTAAAAGTCACAAAAGCAATCTGATGAAGTCAGACCTTAACATTTCTGTAACACGACCCAAGTCTGCTGGGACAGAATGCAGTCAGATTAACATAATGACCATAGCAGCACAAGGTTCAATACGCAGAGAGACTAAGTACACATTTTGGTAATGCAGAAGCCTGCCTTAAACTCTTAATACATTCTGAACATCGCTATAATAAATGCGTGACTCAAAGTTTACTCAGTTTACTTAAGTAAAAGTAGCTTCAGTAAAAGTAAGCAATACAATTACAAAGAAAAAACCCTGTAGTACTAAGCATTATAAGCAAAAACTACTCAGTGTACAACCAAAATGCCCCTGTTATTTTTATGAATGTTTGACGATTCGTAACTAATGCATTAACATGTAAGGGAGCTGATTTAAACACATTTACAAACACGTGGTTAGTTTAATCTAAAGCCATGCCACACATTTCACGAGCTGCCCGTATGTTTTGTATGTTTTGCTGGCAGCGGCAGATGGCCGCCCACCCTGAGTGTGGTTCTGCTCGAGCTTTCTGCCTCCTTGCCACTGTCGCCAAGTGCTCGCTCGTGGTGGGAATTGTTGGGTCTCTGTAAGTAATATTATAATATAACGAGTACGGTCCGGACCTGAGGTGCAAGGAGAACAGACTCTGTTAGGAGTTGGGCGCTATATGAACATTGAATTGAATTATATGTAATATATGAATTATATTATATTTGACTACAGATGTAAATGGGCCCTCATCTGTTTTTGCATGAAGTGCCGCTAGATCCCAGCGGCTCGGGGGCTGTTTGGAGGAGCGCTGTGCACGTCTGGAAAGTAAAGGAGCACAAATGAACGCGGTTTCTGCTGCTGAATTTTAAAAGATTTTGTTTGTAGAGAAGTGTTTTATGTGATTCTATTTTGTACTATTGATAGATGCGTTCTGGAGCTAGGCACAAACACATTTGTTGTGTATGTGACAAATAAAGGTGAATTGATAGTCGGTAAAGAGTTGAAGTTGTCAGCTCCATAAAAAGATCGGTGATTGAAAATCAAAGTTATGGAAAATCAGCGGAGGCTTTTGTTAAAACGTTTCAAACTCCTTTAGTAAATAAGGACGTAACTAATTTTGCTGTTTGGTACCTTAAAGGGGACGCAAATCCTAAGTTAATATATCCTCATTGGTAGGCTTCAAACTAGGCTCCCCTCAGACACCCCCGGTGCCAGATATAGCGCGACAGTGTGCCTCCTTCCATAACCGTCTTCTCAAGTCTGTATAAAGCCATGAGGAACGTTTACGTGGGCCACCTATGTCTGTATGACGAGAAGCCATCACTTTAACAGACTGATGAAGCCGTGTTAAAGAGTCCGTGAGCATTTGGTGGGAGAAAACGTTTTACAGCGCCAGTCCTGTGAAATAGGACGCATTGACACCCTTCTCACAGTAAGAGAGCCGGGATTTGAGTGTTCATTTGACTTTGGTGCTCACTCATGCCAAGGAGCATGGAGCCCGTAATGGCTGCACATTGCCCTGTGCCAATTTCCTGCCGGACTAGGTGAGTATACGGACTCGGAGCTGGGCTGAGGTTTGGCATGGGGGGTACGCTACACTGACCACTAGTGTAGAGAAGGGGGGCTGGGCAGAAGTCAGTGAAGGGAGAAGCCACCCTGAGGAGAGGTGAGAACAGGGAGGGGGTTACAATTGTTTTGTCTAGAATTCCTCAAGCACATCTACAAAGATGCTG
Organism: Coreoperca whiteheadi; assembly: GCA_011952105.1. Classification (NCBI taxonomy): domain Eukaryota; kingdom Metazoa; phylum Chordata; class Actinopteri; order Centrarchiformes; family Sinipercidae; genus Coreoperca; species Coreoperca whiteheadi. The sequence continues at coordinate 27,205,014 of CM022471.1, forward strand.
CAGGGGCCAAAAGCGCTTTTGAAAGTTTCCAAAAGGAGAAAATGATTGTTGGATAAACCGTCCCCAATTCGCCACTTTCTCACCACCGCCGGGGAAGGACGACCTTTGACCTCCGGTATCAAAGTACAGGGTGACGCCACAGCAGCCACCCAGCCAGCCAGAGCCGGTCCTCTCTGACTGCACCACCGCCACCACCACCCAACCCCACACACTCCAATTTCACCCCCACTGCTCTGCCCCACTCAACCGCAAGGGGGGAAAAAAAAAAAAAAGAGCCTGAAATTCATGTCTTTCTCTTTGGTCTCTCCCGAGCCGTCCCTGTGGCTCAGGAGTCAAGAATTCAATTAGTTAAAAAAAAGAGAAGAAAAGAGCGAGGCTGCAACAATGCAGCGATAAGGGGGCCGAATGTGCGTTCCCACACGCTAAATACAGGGCGCTTTCCCTGGGGCCCACAGAGCAAGAGGACCCGCACCACAGGAGGCGAGAATAATCACAGCTCCTTCTGAACCCCCTCATTACACACACACACACACACACACACCTTACATTCCTTACACACACAGATAGCTTTATGCAGACACGCATTACAGGCAAACATTCCCTTGAAGAGAGACACACCTTGCAGACGCCTCCAATGCATAAGCACACACTGAGAGACTCCCGGTGCGCGCGCACGCACACGCGCACACAAACACCTCTCATTACATGCTGGCCTCATACAGGTGTTCTCAGGTTTACCAGGGAAGAGTGTGTTCGTGTGTTGGCTTCGCTTCGCACACCGGGCCGTATGTTAAACATGATGCGAACACAAGTGTAGACAATCAGCTGTCCAAGTCTGTTTCCAACTGATACTTGCAGAATAATATGCGGTAGATACACAAATATACAGAGAACTTGCCTACAGCTGAGCTTTCAGCTTGTTAAACTAAGTAAAGCCGAGGAAACCCCGCAGAGGGCAAATACTGTTTGTTTCCGTTCAGTAACGTTAGAGTACTTGCACTTTAACGTCACGGTTAATAAATCGAATACAACTGCGGTAGATCTGTAACTAACTTATCATTATCAGTTATTCTGTTAATTAGGTTTTTAGTTTTGTCTATAAGATAGGGCTGGGTGATATGGCTGAAATCAGTATCCCGATTAGGGGTGAAACGCCTAATCGATTAGTCGTTCGAGAGAACAGCCTTCGACAATTTTAACCCGTTAATCATTTAAGTTGATTATCAAGAAAAAGCTTGCTGTGTCTTGCTTTTCAAAATGTGAGGATTTGCTGCTGTTTTCTGTTCATTACTGTAAAGCCAATGCTTTGGACTGTTGGCCAGACAAAACAAGACATTTATGGGGCTTTTTGGACAATGTGATTAAATGATTAAAGGACAGTTCACCCCAAAATTAAAAATACATATTTTTCCTTACCAGTAGTGCTATTTATCCATGTGGGTTGTTTTGGTGCGAGTGGCCGAGGTTTGGAGGTTGTTGCGAGCGGCTTCGTGTAGGAACTATTTCCTTTCTACCGATAGTTCCCACATGAGGCTGCTCGCAACAAATCTGTGGAACCGGGGCATGATTTTTAGAAAGAGACGTTGTGAGACGAGTGCCACATAGTCGCGTTATATTCAAAAAATGCCGACGTCCCCACGGCCGATACTTCCAAAACTCTGCAACTCACACCAAAACTGTCTAGATGGATAAACGGCTCTGCAGGTGAGAGGAGGAAGGTGGATTTTGGATTTTGGGGCGAGCTGCCCCTTTTAAATCTTGAAAATAATGGACAGGTTACCTGAAAAGGAAAGCAATCATTAGCTGCGGCCCGCACCGCAATATTAACAAGAGTATTTATTTCAATATGTAAAACCAAATGGTAAAAGTGTGCAAAATCATATGTAAAATAAGTGCGTTGAAAACAGTTCCACTGGCATTTCATGAGGCAAACTCTTCCAGTATGTAAAACACCAGATTGTGACGTAGTAGAAGTCTTTATTGGACATAAGTGGACACCCATAAGTATTAACAGAAAGTTGAATGATAATACAAGATACGTCTTCACAGGAGAAGTGTTAACAAACACTAATACTAAGTAAACGCTTTAAAATGTCCTTATTTCTGCCACCAAATATAGCGTGTTGCACTGCCTATCAAATGGTGGTAAAGTGTTACCCTATTTTATGAAATCATTGATTTGGATAACATAGTTTTGTAATTGTTCCAAAGTGTTTGTCGGAGCCCAAAGTCATGTTTAGGTGACTTGTTCCTTCGTACCCAAGGCTGGCAATGCTCTTCTCACGGGGCTGAAGCTGGAACCAGGGACTGTTTGGTGTTTTCATGCAATGCACTATTTAAGCGATTATCGAACGCTCAAGTCAGTTGTAAATGGATTTCCTGACAGTCGACTGATTCTGTGATCGTTAATTGTTTCAGCCCTAGATTTTCTTTCTTTCTCTCTAGTGAATGTGGGTTTGTACAAGTAGAAGTTTGAGGACGTTGAGTTTGGAGTTTGTTAAAGCAGCAGGTCCGGTCGCTTACCTTTTCTATGGAACTCGTCGCTCGATCTCTTCCATTCGCTTAATACGTATATTTAGTTTAGAGCCGGGCTTTACATCGGGAGTTCCGAACAAAAATCAGTGCACCCGCACTGTTAAAGTGGCCGTGTGCGTATTGATCGAGGCACCGTGCAGCCCGAACAGCGTGGGAGTATGGGATGTGTACTGGCCGCAGTGTTATTCACACAGCACATTATCCTAATGAGCGTCACTCCCACCGCATTTTGAGCAGGAGAAAGCCCTGTGATCACTGAAGCCCCGCTTCCACTGGATCCCAATTTAAAAGTTGTCAGTCGCGCTCCTCGCTGACCCCGACCATACAAACACTTGTCACGGAGACCTCCTTTCGCTGACTCGCACAGACAAGGGCACCGCATTTGACTGGACTGTGGCTTAAAAAGTCAGTTTTCTCATTCGTTTCAAACGGCCTTCGCTTTTTCAGCCCAACTCTTCATTAGGCATCCGCTCAGTGAGCCGCTTGTGCGAAAGAAGCGGGTCTAAATAGACTTGCGGTGCTCTGGGCTTCATGGGGATGTAGCTCAGTGCAGTGAAGTGTGTTACCTCCTGATGAAGGCCTTAAGTCATTTCTAAGTGTCCATTAATTAGTATACACGTATCCATCAACCAGTCAAACTATCCATTAATCCATCATATAGTAAAGGGCATGAGAATGATCACTACTTTACAGCATGGACACACACCAGTTGGATATTAGTTTCACATTAAGAACATCGCAAGTGGAATTGCAAATACGAAACCAGTTCTTCCGAGCGCCGCTTGAAAATGCGGATCCCGTGACCCCAGCCGTGTAAGTACCGTGTTTATGTGAGGCCAGAGAGCGGAGGTACTGAGCCCGTGTTTGTAGTAGAGCCTTATGAAACACAATGCAGCTCCGTCCTGTCGGTTAGGGAGGGCCGTCCCACCTTTCCCTCTACCGTGCACTGGTGAGTGAGGAATGTGTGAGCTGGGATGACGCGCAGTGCGCCGTAATACACAGTCAAGAGGCTTTAAGGGGGGGGGGCATGCACATATACAATATCGCCAGGATCAAGAGCAGATCTAATTGTAGATAAGACAATGGTCCTTCGACTAGCATGATTAGTTTCTATACGAAAATCCAAATTTGACCCTCAGAGAATCGATTCATTCTGATTTCACGTGATCAACAAGTAAAAATATATGAAAGATGTAATATCTTTGTAGAAATGTAGTAGCTACGCTAAGCTTTAAGTTTGAACAGAAATACTTTCACTGCGGGTCATAATTACAATGTGACCAGTCAGAATAATAATTCTCTAATATCATCAGGCCATTTTACCATGGAGCCTCTAATTATATATTCTAATTATCTTATCTATTTACATAAGATTTCTACAATTCAGTTCTTACTTCTGAAATGTGAATTCCAAGTATTATCACTTTGATTATGACTAGTAACAGCTTGAATCCATATGCAATAAATGCACTCTAATAATAGACTTCAATACTAGGGTTCGATGGTTTGACAGCATTTTATTGAATGTGAATCCAGTGTCGACTCTGCTTATCACATCTAAATCCTTTGGAATCCCTCAGCGAATCCAGTTAGTGTGGAGAGGTTAGAGCAGATGGTGTGACTTCAGTCAATCCGGATTTTCAATGGGAACTGGATCCATAATGGGGCCGGCTATCGGACCCCAACTCCACTCCGTAAACTGCTGCTACAGCCTCACCTGGTCTGATGGTGGAGAAAGTTAGCAAACCTTACAGTAGACATTACTGTGTAAGTGCCATTACGGAGTCCGTTCACTGACTTTGGAACGCACCTCTACTTGTGCTACTGTCACACTGTGTTTTAGCATTTGCAGTTGTTGCAGTTAGCATTATCCTGTAAATGTCTCTCGTGGCAACAGTGGCCGCTGTTCATCTAAAGGTACCGGTACACCACTTAACAGGGACTTTGGCCAACTGTTATTGTTCTAAAGGTATTGGGAGCAAAGCACCTCATGTAGCTAACGTTAGCGTGTTGTCGCGTCTGGTGTTGGTGTGTGTGTGTGTGTGTGTGTGTGTGTGTGTGTGTGTGTGTGTGTGTGTGTGGACAGTTGTGTTGGGCCTCAGTCTGTTCCAGCCTGATGAACAGAGGCGAGGGGCCGGCTGAGGAATGTCCTGGTGACCCTACACACAGGAGACACAAACAGAAGCCAAAAGGACCGCAGGGGGGGTGGGGCTGGGACAACAGGGTCCGGGCGCGCTCGTGTGTGTGTGTGTGTGTGTGTGTGTGTGTCCATGCATGACAGTGTGAATTTGTGAGGGAGAGAAAGTGCGTGTTTATGTGCATGCATATGTTTTCCCATGCATATCGGTGTAAGAAAGGGCTAGAGGAGGCAGGGAGGGAAAGAGACAGAGAGTGTGTGTGTGTGTGTGTGTGTGTGTGTGTGTGTGTCAGTGGGGGTCAGCACTTGCACCCTTTGGCCATTGTCTCCCTCCCTGACCGATATAAAAGCATCATAACCCTTTGAGATCAGACATATTTAGAAAGCAGATAAAAGCACTTTTTACAAACTAGATACACGGCCGGCACAAAGCCCGGGGTCAAGCGCAACAAATTAACAACCCTCTTTCTGACGGGGGGGGGGGTGGGGGATGACTGGGCAAAGCTAAACCGCCCCTGGAGTCCAGAGCCAAATGCCTCCACATTCCCAGAGCGGGGATGTGGGCTGTTCTCTTGCATTCATGTGTAATTGGTCCTCGGGGCAGAGGCTGAGATAAATACTGACTTACTTTTTGTGCGTGTATTATGTCGTCTTAATAGAAGACTTGTTTGGAATTCCCTAATTCCAACAAAAGTCCGAGACTGCTATTATGAAAGGCAAGAATGTAAGTCATTTCTCGCTCAGGGACACAGGTGCCGTAACAGCCAGGTTCCACACATTGAAATCCCAACCTTTTAAAAACGTTGAGCTGTGCAAGGAAGCTTTTACATTGGGCAACTATATGGCATTTACTTATGGTAAGATGTCACTCAAACTGGAATTCATCACCCAAGAACCACAGCTAGGGCCGAGTCCGCCGGACAAATCCACGAAAGCCTTAACGGGTTTCTTTCCTCTCCCGTTCACGGGGCTCCATCTCGTGATGACACAATTAGTTAATTGGTTTAATTGAGTCATCCGCCCACCAACAAAAAAATGGATTTTAATTCATTGTCATTTATCACGTATCAAGCAAAAATGCCAAACTGGCTCAAGCTTCTCCTGTGTTGAGGATTTGCCGCTTTTCGCTGTGTCACGTCATTGTAAAGTAGATCTCTTTAGGTTTTGCACAATTTGCCACTTGTGATGCGCATTTATTACTGTTTTCTGACATTTTAAATGCTATACAGTTAACCAATTAATTGAAAAAAATAGAGATTTATTAGGAGAATCAGTAGTTACAGTCCTAGTTCCACAGGGTTAGGGTTACGGTTGGCAAACAACAACACATTCCGGCACTTCCTACTCTACGGTCGCTTACATTGTATTGTTTCAGTAGAGCCAAACGCACAAGTCAGGCGTTCCCGCTGATATCTTCCTGTTCTCTTGCCAGACCAACTGCATCAATATAAAATATCAAGCGAGAGTCAGAAAGACACGAGCGCCTCACCCTGTCTACGAAGGCTGTCCATCGTGCTTTAGCATTTCTCCATCTGCACTTCAAATCGAGACCTGTGTTTTAATGTTTATTCACGGCATTTTAAAAAGGGCACCCTTTTCTGTGCTCTAAAATGCTGCCTTAGCGCGGCTGGAAGGCCAGAGCAGTGAGAACCAGATGCATTTCCAGTTACTGTGAGGAAGAGAACAGAGATTAGGCCTTTACCAAATATCGGGAGGTATTAAATGGTTCAGTCAAATTACAACAAAAAAAAAAAAACAGACTTCATGCCTCAACCTTTGTGGTATCTAATTTGGGTTCTTTTTGCCCCGATTCTAATATACATCCACTCTGGAACTGTCCTCCGTACAGGTGAACAACATTTAATTTGTGCTTGCCAAAACACTGAAAAATTACTTGGGACAAACTTGACAGCACTGTGTCTTTCCAGAAGGTTTTACTGGCATTAACGTGCGTCTTGGGTGATCCCATCACCCGTGGACAGCTCCATGTACGTCCGTTCACACCTGGCATTAGAACGCGTCTCCACATGCGTCTCGAGGGACCACTTGTGATCGGATCTCACTCCCCCTCTACATGCGCACATAAATATGGAGAAAATGAGATCTGGCTTTCCCTCCGATGTCCTCCGGCGGCCTCTGGGTGATTTATGGAGTTTCCCGATGGACCGGTAGCTTTACATGTTGCTAAAAGTAACCGCTAACTGCTGCCAACTGTAGCTGCCGTTAGCTCAGTTAGCCGTGCCGCTAGCAGTCCCATGAGCTTTAAGGCTTAAATAAAGCTTCATTAGCTTCATTAAACCTCCTCCTCCCGGCAGTCCAAAGCTCCTGTGCTAGCGGTTTAAACACTCCCCGGTGCGCCGAGCTCCCAGTCCGGGCAGAGCCAGCTAGCGTTAATTGGACCACTAGTATAATAGTTACCCCCAACACTGCCCAGGACACATTCACGTACACACTGCTAAAAGAATGCCACCTCCGAAAGTGGTGTGAGCGATCGGATCGCCATGCGTCTTGGGTGCATTCACACCTGTACTTACGGATCACCCAAGACCCATGGTGTAAGATGCCCAGGTGTAAACAGGGCCCTTGTTACTCAGAATAATCCACAGACCTCACTGTTCGGCAGTTTTCATTGGAACTATTTTCTCAGTATAGACTAGTTCCAAAATTGTGTTGCCCTAGAAAATTCTTTACATATACCGTAAGTCAGAAATGCTGCCGTAGCCAGCAACGGAAAGGGCTGTGTTTGGGACCAGATCCGTTTGAAATGTTGCTTCAAAGGTCCGAGGATTTTAATGGGCTCGATTTAGTTATAGTGTGAGATGCAGAAACGTTCAAACAAACTTGAGCGGTGTTCAACCTCGGCCACCCATGCAACAGGAGGACACGCTCAACTGGAAGGTGGCTCTCGGCTTGCCACTTCAACTGCCCGTGTTGGTTTGTTTGTTGGCAAGCAAACAGCGCTGTCTATCACCCAGCCCACTGTACAGCAAGGCTGTTTAATGTCATATATTGTCATGGGGCCATCAAGTGCATAGACGTTGCACCAATGAAATGGTTTGCCATTCGTGATGTGCGTTATTTATTTGATGATGAAATGATTCTGTTCATCTCTGTAATACTCTAAAACCAGACAGCGCTGGGCTGTAGTGTAATTGCGCGGAGGCAATGGAGAATATAGTATTAGTTGTAGTTCTAGGTAAAATGTGTTGATGAAAGTGCAGAGAGATCTGATTCAGGTACAGCCCTGGTAGTTGTAGTGTATCATTCCTGCCCTGAGACTTTGGAAAGTCCCCTAACAATTCAATCTCCAGAGTAGCGTTTTAACAGCAGCTTCAAATCCTACATACTTGTAGATAAACACTTGTATTGAGGGGTTCCTGCCCGGGAGAGGATGACGCTGAGCTGGGATCAGAGTGGGGCTCCCTGTGCGGTCAGCGTGTTGATTTGGAGCTAACACTGTTGGTACTGTTGGACTCGACTCCCAGCAGGGGCTCTCACGCTTTGTGTGTGTGTTATTCCTGCCCATGTCTGTGCTTCAGCTTGTATGACGGGGTGTGTGTTTGCACGCGTGAGAGTGTGTGTGTAGATGTGTTTCTTCATGTCTGCGATTTGTGCCTCTGTGTGTGTGTATGTGTGTGGCTGGGTTCCCACTGAGGACTAGTTTGTGTGACCCTGCCACACAGGCCCTCAGATAATACAGCCAGCTGATGAGGTTACCCAAACGGCAGCAGAGGCCCAGCATGCTGCTAATGATTAGGGGAGGAGTGAGGTGGGGGGGGGGGGGGGGGGGGGGAGACTCTGTTTGGTCAGAGATACGGCTGTGTATGTGTGCATATGCCCCACATTAGGCGAGAGAGGCTCTGACCTTAGCAGCTATAATATCAGTGCAAGCGCTGACCCCAGATCAGGCCTGGTTGGCGCTTCGGAGGGGTGAGAGAGCTTGCTTGGGGAGACGAGGGGGGAGTCGTCCTTTCATTGTACGGCCAGTGTCCCCTGCCCTGCGTCTGCCAGCGCCGCGGCCCAGTGAGGGGTGAGTAATGTGAGTAATGGAGAGTAATAGGGTCCAGATAGTGAGTGTGACCGTAACCCTATTGTATCCTGTGTCAGGGGGGTCAGAGGTCACCCACCGTGCATACTGGTCCCAGCCCCGCCCGACCCATTTGGGCCATAAATGAGTTTACCCAACACTAATTACCGGGGGCCTGCCAATGGGCCGCACTGCTTAATGGGCCTGACAGCTGGCTCTATGCAGCACTTACACGCCCCCCCCCTCCCCGGCCCAGCCCTGTTCCGTCCTGCCAACCCTTTGGTTTGGGTCTGCCCTGGGACCTTTGTTTTCTGTTTCCCTTCTCTGTCTTCCCTTGTTGCCTGTCAGCTCTCGACTAAAAGAGACTACGTCAACTGCCATGTTATCAGTCATGAATCTGTTATTAGAGTCATATTTAGTTTCGTTCACGGAGACCTTGTAGTAGAGTTGCATGTTGTCCAAAAAGAGCACTCTCCTGGACTGCATTAGTGATCGACTGGTCAGTCGTGGCGTCTATTTGGACAAATAGCAAATGGAACGGAAGTACAGATTCAAAGATTGTATGCAGTATTTTCAGCCCTGAGTAGTGTCGGCAGATCCTCCTTTTAGGCCACCCCTAGGCCAGCGCCCTGGTGGGGTTTGAGGGGTGGACCATGAACCGCACCATCCAGGTGTTCGGCCGGGGACCATTTGTTGCATGTCATTCCCCAGGTCTGTCTCTCTCCCCCCCCCCCAATCCAAACCTTCCCACCACGAGGTCCATTCAGCTGCTGCTCTGGAGCTTTGGCTCGTGTCGGATGTATGAGCTTGCATTAGACTGTATCCGTTTTGTATGGGCTTCCTTTGGGGGCCATGTTTCTTTAAAGTCAATGTTCATGTTATTGGTGGCTAGAATCGTTGGTCCTGTCCATACCTCTCTCTACATTTCAGAGAGCATCCAGAGGTAATAGGCTTCAGCAGTCTCTGCTTAGTAAACGCCTAGTGTGGACGGCCAGTTTAGACAGGAGGAACAATTCCAGCAAACACTGGCTCTTTTACCGTACATACTGTATGGACATGCGACTATTGTGTTGAGCCAGACGTGAAAAACTACTTTTCAGTTTCAGTGTTTAAAGCTGCTTCTCTCAATGGTGTCCGTTCATGCTCGTTCCTGGTGATGCCTCAAGTGTCCAAATGCTACCCTCAGCCAGTTATGACTCAAGTAAGCGTTTCTCCGATGCGATGTGTGTGCTGGGCCCACCCTGTCGGCAAGTAAGAGCGCACTGCTGGTAACAGGGGCTCATCATCATCATCATCATCAATCTGGCACTCTGAGCAAAATGCAAAGCATCTGTGATCCAGAAACCTTTCCCAAAGTTGAGAGAGTCGCCGCACGTTGCAGTTTCCACACATAGGAGACGAGGGCGACGGCTGAGCAAAGGAAAGATGCCGCGTGCCAGCGGGACAGTAGCACTGGGTGCCTCGTTGAGTCGAATGAAGGCACAGCCTCGCGTCTCATTCTGACAGCGCTCCTGACCTATGCTCCGCCACGGCTGGAGCTAAGAGCTTCCTTCCCTTCACTGCGGTTTGCAGGCAGGGAGTTCACCTTTGGGTTTCTGGTTGGAATACACATTCAGTCGGTCCCCGAAACAATCTCTGGAATTTTCTTATACCCGTACACATCTGCATAAAGCCATCTGGTTTATCTGCAGGCTGCAAACGACCTGCTAGCAATGCTGTCAATGTAGTCCTTAACAGTTTGGCGTCTATATAACGGAGAGGCAGATAAAACCCCAAAAGCAGGGTTGTCATCTTGATAGGCCAATGAAATAATAGATTTGGGTGCCCAATACCTAAAAAAATATATATATATCATTGACCTGAAAAGTTTGTGTCGTGAATGCCAAAAATCAAAGCAATGATAATTCTGAGCACTGATTTGATTTGGTTTTTGGCATTTCTCTGGTTTCTAGGAACTAATAATTGGTATGTTTTTCATTATTTATGACGTTGTATACTTTAGTTGATTAATCTGACTTGGCACGTGTAGTTTCAGCCTGGCAGCGTTGCCCATGCTGGAAGCTCCAACTAGTGTGTTCACTGGCCTCAGAGGCGTTAGTGTTTTCAAGCCCCCCCCCCCTCCCAAGCACCTCAGAGAATTCAACAGGTGTGGCTTCGAGTAGGGATAATGTGAAGTGATAAGGGAAATGATAGTCTCTTTGAGGTTTTTAAGACATTGAATATCAGGACACAATATATATATATATATATATATATATATATATATATAGGGCCTTTTCCCCCTCTTCACGAGCCCACAGAAATGGGCTATGTGTTTCCTATTACTGTCTCCATCTCCAGTATTCCCTTCCAGCCAGCAGCATTTGTCAGTAGCTATCTCTCTGTGGGTAAAAGGCGGGTCCTCCCCCCTGTCCATCAACCCTGTAGGAGGGCACTAAGCCCTGAGACTCAGGCCCGGCCCACAGAAGCCCCCCTACTAACAGCACCCCTGGTCACCACCCCACCCTCTACATAGCTTCTTACTCCCAAACACACCCCGTCAGCCCACTCCCACAGCGCTCCTCCCCTCTCCTTTCAGCGCTCCCCCAGCTCTCCACATGCATGGCATTCACTGTGCATACCTAGGCTGCTAATTCCAACCTGCCACTCCAATCAAAGGATCACGACTGTTGTAGTTTTCTTCTCTTTTCTTCTGCTGGGAAACAATGTGTGTTGGATGGAGGCAGGGACAAGGGGGGGGGGGGGTGTGTGCGTGCTGCTATGTGACAGCAAAGGTTCTCTTTATTCGATCATTCTGTTTATTTGCTTTTGTCGCGATGAACCGACTGCAGCGTCCAAATCACAGATTCGCCCCACGGGGTTTAACAATCCGTACAGCATCCGGGGCTGTGCTAGTGCGACACAACCAGACAGAGGGTCTTCAGGACACCTCGCTACACTCTATACAGAAATATGAAGGGAGTGGAGATTTGAAGTGTGAAGAGATTGACACGGACATGTACATCTCAGTCAAGCATCAGATTGTTTGATATAGTGAAGCTTCACGAAGAGGAAAAGGCCGAACCCAAGTGGGATCTTCTCTTACAGAAGGGCAAAAGGTATATTTAAAGCCAAAGGAAGGTTAAGGTGGGGAACATATGGGGCAAATGTTTTAAAAGGTTCTGCGTTCTGAGAGTAACAGATAATCTAGGAACGTGAGGTCACAGGAAGCAGCGTCACCAGGACGTACGGTTCGGACGTGGTCGAGAGGGTGAAATAAGCACAGCCAGGCGACGGGGCGCTGCTAATCAGCTGTTGGTGGTGCTTTATTGACGGCTGGTAAATGAGGCTGTGTGGTTCAGGCGGCACCTTTGTTTCCATATTCACTGTTGTGCCCGTATGAACGTAGCAGGGACTGTGTTACGCTGGTTTACGTGCTGTGCTGCTAGTGAGACATTTCATTCTCTCGCTGTGTGTCCCCCCTTCTCTGTCCCCTTCTCTGTCTCTGTGTGCAGCTCCTTTGTGACGGGCACTGCCTGCTGCGAGAACTTCTCCCCTCTTCGCATCTGGGATGTTGAACGGTAAGTCTGGACGCCGTGAGCGTCCGGGTTTAGCAGCGCCACGCGTCCCTTTTAAATAATGCCAAACCAATTTAACAAACGGTCCACGTAACAGAAAAAGCCCGCTTGTTTTTACTAAACAGATGCAGCAGCTGTTAAAACTCCTGTTAAAACCTGGCAACAAGCAGTGCTCAGCAAATGGAATCCGTTACCGCTAACAGTGATGCAGCTCTGCCGTTTACTGGAGCATCGGCCAAATGACGCACTGTTTACCCAGACAAGTCGACTTTACTGAAATACAATCATTAACGATTGAATTTTAAGGCAACCGATCGCCTTAAAGAATGTGTGTGTATATATATATATATATATATATATGTTGAGGACATTCAAAATGTGTCTTGTTCAATGATAATCAAATAATAATCTAACAATCTTTCTCACCGTGATGTATGCGGGCCATGTCAGGCGCTCAGTGGTGTGGACTCCCTGAAGGTGCCCCCCCTCTCCACAAGTGTCCCGTCGGTTCTCAGGGCTGTGTAGTTCCTCTGCTGCTTCCTCCCAAAGGCCAAAACCAGCTCCTTTGTCTCACTGACTCTCAGTAAGAGCTTGTCGGCCTTGCCTGAATAATTCTGTTTTTCCAGTTCTTGAACGGATGCGCTTTTTACTCGGGAATAGAAGGCCGTTTACATTCAGTTTCACATCTTCAGGTTCTTTTACACCTATTTATCATAATAAATACACAGTACCAGTCAAATGTTTGGCCACACTTTCTGATTCAAGAAACTGGGAAAGGGTGTCCAGACCTTTGACCGGTACTGTAGGACGGAAGGAAGCAGCTCGATGGGCCAAACTGAAAGCCGTAGGCAGCAACGGGCGACGTCACTTCAGCTTGTTTAATTCAGTTCGAAAGAAGGAGTGAGGACAATCGCGCTCTTGTTCCATCGACACAAAGCCTGCTGCGTTTCGGTTCCTGCGCGCTCTAAAGTTCCTCACATCACATCCCTCTTTCCTTCGGATTTGAGCGAGACTCGGTGTGTATGTTCATCTCCAGTTATCGGGCCAGGTTCCGTGTTTCTAGCTCATTCCAGCTCACGGCCATTTGAACATTTGCGGCAGACAAAGAATAAGCAACCGGCACCAACTCAATAGGGTTCTATAGGCTTCACCGTTTGAACCCTAATGATACTCGGTTCCAAAACAAGTGATTGCAAAAATGAAATGAGTTTAATTTACATATTTATTAGTAGTTGATCTCGGTCACCATCAAAAAACTGTAGAATTTCTGCTGCAGAAAGTACAAATGTTCCAGATTTGCATGCATGGGCTAATCATTTCCCAACAATCTCCGCAGTGCTTCAATATCCCTTTCATTAGATCCCTGTTTCAACTACAGTCAACACTATTTTTACGAAGTCGTTTGACCTCCACACAGTGTTACTGGTAAGGCCTCTGAAGGGCTTAGTGTGAGCGAGCGAGACATAGCCGCCCTGACGGTCGCCACTACATGTAGTCAGCTAGCTGCAGCACTGGCAACAGAGGCGGTTTGAAGTGGTCACTATTGTGTCTCAAGCGTTTCACTGCAGAATTTAAAAAAAAAAACGGTTTTGCTGGATATGACTAACTCAGCCAACTGACGTTATACTTCCGTTTCAGGCGAAAGGTGTTTGCTAATGTGTGGTCGTTGCCCAGACGTGACAGTGTATTAAACCACTTTAATAGGCACATATGTCCCGAAGTGTCAGTAATACACCTTACTACAGTAAATACACATTTACTGTAGTACATCCTAACGTTGATCACGTTTGACATTAGTGCGAGATTAATATTTATTGAATTTCACACCATCTCCATCCTCCCCCCTTTTCACGAGTTGAGTTATTGTTGTGTGGGCCATTATATTAGGGACGTTATGCATGGGCTAAATTAGCCCCAGCTTGGCCACCTGATTGGTTTGTCTGGGAACGGCATTCATCCCTGTATGAGCAGAGTCCTGGGAGCAGCACCGAGACACGCAGACAGGGACGTGTCTGGCGCGAAGTTCACGAGCGGATTCACAACTAAATAAAAGGTGGCGCTTGAGATGGATCAAAGATCGACGTCATCAGTGTTTGAGCATTGCTGTGCCTCTGCCGTGATGCGCCACTTCATCGACCGCAGGAAACCTTTGGGCTGTGTGGTCAAATCAGCAGACTGAAAGATGGAATCGCAGGTTACATTACAGGCTGTGATGAATCATTATAGGCTCAGATTTGTAATGACAACATAACACGCAAAATGTCTGTTTAAAATCAGAAAGCAATTCACGTGATCCGTGTCCCGTTTTAGGCGAGGCGTTGTCATGGCTTTGGGTTTGTTCAGTTATTTTCTGTGTTGTCGAGATTCTCCTCCTCGTGTGTTTTGCTGCTTTTCCTGCCTTTGGTTGTCCGTGCCCTGCAATAACCCCTGTCCGCTCCACCACCCGCACACCTGTGTCCACTGTCCTTGGTCAGCCTGCAGCGTGTTGGTCCCCTCCCCACCTGCACTTCATTCCCCGTCAGCCTCTACCTACATAGAGCGGTTCACTTCCTTTGTGTCTGTGTCGGTTCGTTAGGACCCGTTGCTGCGTTGGTTCTGTCTGCTTGTTCACTTGGATCTATGCCTGCCTGCAACCCGTTTATCTGCCCGTCTACCATGCAGTTAAACTATTAAATGACTTTCAAGTCAGCCGTCTGCCCCCTCAGTCTGCGTTTGGGTCCTCTCCCCGTTTGCCAGCATACGACAGTTATATAAGCAAATGAATACAGAACGATGTCAAGTTTGCGGACTCAGGCTAGTCATGTGTTTTTACGAAAGAGAAAAAAAGCAAGTGCACGCATACACAATATTTCACCGCCTCATCTAGCTGGCTTCCTTGTAGACCGACCCACTCATCATCGACTCCTGTTGGAAAATTCATTCATGTATTCTATGTACTGCGGTTTCAGTGTTTCCACACCTTAGGTTATATTGTGGACCCCGTTCTTCTGAGTCCTGTGCATTATGGGTTAAACCCATTGTGATTATCGGTTAGGGACAAGTTCCACCGCCAAAACGTGTCCTCTAACTATACCTTATTTACCAGGTCAACGTTCCCACATGGCTTCTGTCGATGCGAACGCAGCAACAGTGTGGCCCTTATCGAGGAACAGGTTTGAGAACACGGAGCACGCTAGTCTGGAGCAGGGAGCAGTTCAAAACGAGGGGCCCTCTGAAAATTCCTGTCTCTGAAAGGCGAGGCTTAAACCTGATACACCCCTGCCAAGGCTGCTGTAATTCCCAGATTTACCTGGGCCAATTAAAACAGGC
This sequence comes from Coreoperca whiteheadi, assembly GCA_011952105.1. Lineage (NCBI taxonomy): Eukaryota > Metazoa > Chordata > Actinopteri > Centrarchiformes > Sinipercidae > Coreoperca > Coreoperca whiteheadi. The sequence continues at coordinate 27,220,579 of CM022471.1, forward strand.
CGACACGACACAACACCGGGCTGGACACAAAAAGCTGGTTCCTGCTCCCAAATGGTCTGGAAATCTGAGGAGGGGAGAAGAAAGGAGGCACACGGGGGGAGTGACGGAAGGGCTGGGTGTGCAGGATATTCTGGAGGTTGCAGGTGGTGAGGGGAAATGACATGGTTACAAGGTGTAGCAGACCTAGATAATGCATGTGTCCTGTAAAGTCCAAGGGGTTTGTTTTTCTCCCTGGCCGGACGGGAAAAGCTATCCTCCCTAACGTGGAAATGAATTTACGGTGGAACAAAATGTTCCCAAAGCCGTAGCTCTTCTTACTTTATCAGTTAATACTAGAATAGGTGTATGCGAGTTTCAGCAGACCTGCCTAAATATTGGACTCCAGAGTGGCTTTGGCTCTCTAACAGCTCTCAGCAGAATGTTCATGGTATTTAGAGAAAGCTGCATTCAATGTTGACAGTGTTTTCCCAGTGTTAGGCGCCTCGAGTGGTTTCAACCCAGCGACTTAAAGCTTGATCTTGATTAATGCCGTTTCAGGAGCCGGGGTCTATCTTGCCGGGTCAGACCTGGAACATTTCCAACCTGGCAGAAGGCTTAACCGAATGCTGTCAGATTAACAGGCTTCAGCACACAGAGAGAAGGAGTTGAAATGCATGTCGCCTTCTTAAGATGACTGAAGGAACTGTATCACTCAATCATTACCCCTTATTGTCAGAGAAAGTCACTTCAGTTTGTTAAACTATAAAAAAAAAAAAAAAACATTTTGTCCAGCCTTACTTGGGATTATTAGATCGCAATAGAAAAACACATTTCAAGATAAGGTGAAAGCAGTGAGTTTCCATCGTCGGGATCGTCGTGACTAACTGACGTACAGTCCTATATTGATTGCCTGATTTATTTTTGAATTGCCCCAAGGGGAAGTCCGCATCTTTCCAGGCAGTGGGACCTTGTGATTTATGATTCCCTTTTTCACGATTGTTTGCTTTTCACTAAAAAGGATGTTCCCTGAAAAGGTGGTTGTCCTCTCTGTGGTGCAATACAAATATTTGTTTCTTAACTAAACGTAAGTTGAAGTGATCCCAGGGTGTTTTGGTGCCATGCGGTGCCGATTATCGGGATAACATCGCGAATCGCCATTATTTTGGCCGGCATAATCGTTACGCGAATGTTCCATATCGTCCCATGCCTGTTACATACAGCGCGTGAGCAAAAAGTAGCTAAACGTGTCCCAATGAACACGTTGTCATGCCGTGCCTGGGCACTGTCACACATTTATATATAAAACAGGAAGCAGGATTCTCTAAAAATAAAAAAATAAAAGGTTGGCATTGATGAGAAAAATGGGCGAGGGTCCCTCCCGCTCTCGATGGTCATTCATTCTTAAGGAAGTTTTAAAATCCATCAGCGAAGCAGCCTCTTCCTTCATGTGACTCCTGTTGAGCTCCGCTGTTCTCCCGCAGTGGCACCAGGCACTCAATAGCACGCGAGCACCGTGGGCGGCTTCTGCAACGCTCCGGTCGTGTTTGAAATAAGGTCAAACGATAACGCACACCAATGTCTGAATCCAAAAGAGACTGACAGACCCAGTCAGCAATGTAGCATGTACCCGTTTCTGAATCAGCTGAAGCCTGTCAATAGAGTGGTTTAGACAAAAGTCTAATCTGGGAGAAATGAAGGCATCATTACACGTCGGGAAGGGCAGTGTTTGTGTGACGGGGTCTGATGAGACATTAATCAGAATCCAAAATGACCCCTAAACGTCCCCACTGACATAGTGCATCATACCTAGTCTATGGCCCAGCTAAGGGAATTGACTTCTTGTCTTCTTCTACCTTTAAAAAGTTGTCGCTTGTCCTGATATCGACGGCAGGTAGGCAGGTTCACTGTGGTCAAAGCCGGAGGGTGAAGTGGCTTTGCTATCATCCTTACACGAGTCCCTGAATACAGTCACCTTGAGAGTGTCTCCCACAATCCCCCGTTGTGATTTTCCATCTGACAAACAGCTGAGAGCAGCAGCATACCGGGCTGTGTGTGGGTACAGTCGGGCGGGTGCAGGGCGAGAGTGATCAGGGTGCGCTGTCGTGTCCACAGACGCTTACTGCTTTAATCTGCACTCACGCACAAAGGCTACTAATTTACAGGCTCCAAAGGTGTAGAGGGGCCCACGACAATAGCTTGTAATAATAATTTGAAATCATTATCAATCGCGTCTACAGATAGTAATGGCTGAATAAACAGGCTGCGAGACCGAGCCCTCTATAATTAAACATGTCCTTTCGCAGCTGCTCCACTGTTATCAATTTCTTTCTCGAGCTTTCACCAAATGGAAGATGAAGGGATCAACATGCAGTTAGGCTACTACCCTTCCTGAGGAGGTGAGTAGTAAAATTTCGCCTTGATGCACGACGGGGGAGGGGAAAATGTGTGCAGCCTGGGCAGTCATCAGTAGTCTAAACAAAAATAGCAAAGTCTTTGTGAACAGTAACATACAAAACAAATCAGGATTAAAGGGCAGAGGCACAGTATGGTGCTGGTGCTACAGTCTGCTATGTGAAACTGGAGATCAATTTAGTAGCCTGACGTTGACAATGTTAACAAAGGAATCATGGTGTCGTAACCCTATCTGCATTAGAGCTGTAATCGGGCCTTAAAAGTTAGGCCCGACACGACTGACAGCTTTTTAAAAGCCCGAACCCGCTTACAGCCCGACATCAACCAAATGTGCGCAGCGTTCTTCTTCTTCTTCTTCTTCTTCTTCTTTGACTTTACCGGCGGGCTACAAACCAACTTTAAAGGTGTATGCCGCCACCTACCGTATCGGAGTGTGTGACATCATGACTTTTTAACCCCAAAAAACCGAAATGATATCATAGATAATACACCGGTCTGTGCGCCCGCTTTGCCGGTGCAGCCAACACGTAATCGCCAGAGGCCCGCCTCCGTTTCACCTCCTCGCCATCCATTTTCGCGCTAATCGAAACGCCTCATTCACCGCACACGCCCGAGCCCGTGTAAAACGGTAGAAATTAAGACCGAAATCTTCGGGCAAAGATCTTCAGCTCTAACAGTGATAGTTGCATGAAGCGTGATGAATGCATTAGAATTCCCTATGAATGCCCCCATAACGCACTACAGATAGAAAGTCGTAGCACATTTCTTTATGGAGCTGCTCTGTGAACGACTGTTTCTCAAACTGGAAGCTGTTCTAAAATACTTTATGGTTAAGAATTTGCTTTACAGATATCTGAGTAGATGGGTTGATATGCTAATATCCTTTCATTTCAAAGGAATACCCCGTATGTTAACGTATCAGTTGTGAGCAATAATAACTTGCACGCACTTGTAAACACACTGACTCACCCTCAGTTCCTGTAATACCTTCAGACACTGCACATCCCCCCCCCCCCCCCCCCCCAGCAGCAGCACCCGCCAGCATGATCCTCAAACCCTGTGCATTAGTCTCTTTGATTCATTCGATCCATCTGAGCCAAAACATAAAGAAGACACTGTTGCACCTGCAGCGCCGAACAAAAAAAGCAGCTGCCGCCACAGCCAGATCACAGAAAAGAGCCCGCAAGCTTCCAGGAAGGGTTCCAGCAGCCACTTCCTGTCTCCGTGGAAAACAGTGGTGAAAATAGTGGTAGAGGAGTTTACGGGTGGAAGGACAGACAGCTAAGTCTTTATGACTGGATTGTCATAGTTCTTCATTTTGATCCGATCAGATCAAAGAAGAAATGTTGCTTTTGACACGCAGCTTCACGAGGTGTCGTTAGGGCTCGTCACTCGTCATTAAGATTGCAGTTTGAGAGGGTGCGATTTTTAAATCCGAAGAGACGCTATTAACTTTAGCTGTAATACGTTAGCTGAGGGTAGCTCAGGTTTAAACAGCTGAAGCTGTAGAAGTTTGGTGCTTGGCGCAAACTCATCTTGTTGAATACTCTGTAGACAACCAGTACACTTTCTATCACAAGCACAATATTGGCGAGGGAAGTTGCAATTAGATATCTTTCTCAAATTGTTCAGTCCTAGTTGATGCTTTCCCTGATTCTTCTACACTTTACCATCGTTTTCTTTTGGGTGGCACCGACCGGCCAACTGCAGGTTGAAAAACCTGTACGGTAACACGGGGGGGGGGGGGGGGCGGTCATGAAACCCAGGCGCCCATTGAGCTCTGGTGGCTTTGATTTGAATTTCACTTAACACGTTTTCTTTTTCTCCTCCGTTGCAATTAATTAAAAAGTCTCTTCTTTTTTTTTTTTTTCATCTCGACGGCACAAAGAGGTCTTCTGATCAGCCGTACAGAGGGGGATCCCACACAAGTGGCGCCATTGGAGCAGCACCCCGACTTTTCACACTGTCTTCGCTCATGGCTAAACACAGAGGGGGGGGGGGGGAAAGCATCAAAGAGAAAGGACCCTGACCATCACTCCCAGGATTCCCCTCTGTTCCTTTGCACAAATGGAGCCCTCCTTTTTTCTTTTTTTTTTTTTACAATCAAATGGCCAGGCTAGGATTCCTGACATTCCTGGAACTGAAAAGAGCGGGGCGAAATGTGTGCGTCGGGGTGGACGCTCTGTCATACAAATTGCAACAGTATTGTCTTTGCGGCGCGCGCACGGGACATTTTGAAAGTGGCCATTGTGGATGGGTCCCGGCAGCGAGCGCAGGGGTTGCAGGGTAAGTGGGGTGGACGTGCGGCAGGCTGCGTTTGTTTTGCCACGTAAAAACCTCAGCAGGGCTTCTTTCCTCTACCTGTCTGATGGCTTTGGATGGGAGAGGCTGTCTCCCGGTGCGTCCCCAGGCTCCTGTTTAGAGCTCAGACTTAACTTTACAAGTCCTGTCACAAAAGCGCACACACACGGCTTTTCTTTAGCAGTCCCCACACTGAAGGATAAAGCCCTTAGCTTCTTCTGTTGTTTTTCGACATTGTCAATTCATTAATGATTCCTTTCACAAACGTGTGTGTGTGTGTGTGGCCCCTAAAGCCAACCTGACTCCTGCAGGGAGACCAGACAGGCTGAAATCAGGACTTAGACCCTGTGTGTCACACAGCCAGGAGCCGCTTCATAACAATCACTAAGTCTGTGCCCCCTACGGCCACCGGTCTACCCATCTCACATTGCCACACTGCAGCTTCAACTGCTTCGTTTTCAAGTCATTTCTCTCAAAAAAAGCGATGATTTCCGTTTGAATCTTGGTCATTTTAATGGCAATTGTTACATCTTGCTTAAAGGATCGTTCCCATTAGGGTTGGGGTTAGGGTTCCCTCCTGGGTCCTATTTCTTGTGTTTCTGTTATGATTACATTATAAGCCCATCAAAATGAAAACCGTTTCTTTCCAGCGTACCGCGCTTTAGTTCCCCAACAGTTTTTTTTTGTTGTTTTTTTTTCTTCTTCATCAGGGTGGTATCGGACTTTGTTTTCAGTTTCGTAGTACATCAATTAGGCATGGGACCTTTGGTTGTAATGCTTTGTGGACATAGTATTTATGGTGATTTATAAGGGCCGACACTCACTTACGTAATTGAGGTCTGGGAGCACAGTAAGAAGAAACACGAGCAGTGAGATGATCACACAGGTTGTGGTCAAACCAACAGCTGATCCGGATGATCCAAACCACTTTATTTGGAGGTCAAACCGATGGTGAGAGCACCTGAGATGTCGTCACTAATCCCTCATTGAGCAGGAAAAGTGTGCACACAGCTAGTAGGTCGAAGTTGAAGCAGGATGCAGGTCTTTGAAAGGCGAGGGAAGCCGGCAGACCGTTTGGTTGCAGACACTCCCTTTCCTTACAAGAGAGGCAGCCCAGGTCCTCACCCAGGTCTCACCTGGACTACTGGAACTCTGTCCTCCCCTGAACCCCTGGACCTGCCGCTAGACCTGGACTGTAGGGACATGTCCCGACCACCAAAGGCACTGTAAAGGCCATACTGAATTGTCCCCACCAACATTCTTAAGTATCTCAAACGACCATGTCATCTTAACTCTATATAGAGTTAACCTGTTTGCTGTAAAGAGTGTGGGGGGGAGATATAGGGTATATTGGCAACCCTCAGGCCGAACGCCGTCAGCTAGCTGCAGCACTGGGAGTTCGTCTGTGACATACATTAAATGTGGGAAAACGGTTGGTTTCCAAAAGTGAACAAACGTATGTCTTTGATGAATAAAACTAACATCAGTCATTTGATTTTATATCTAATATACGTGTTAGCTACCAGCCATGGACATTATTTATGTGCAAAATGACATTATCAAAATGAAATGTGGATACCTTTTAAATCTAAGACAGTCCACAAAATACAAGTCCTGTTTTGGCATAGGTAGAAAAGCAAGTACAGATCGCTTTAAGCAACCGTTTTGCATCGGTTTCTTTGGATGTGTGTGGACACACATTCAGGCAAATGCACTCACACAAATGTGCATATTTGTCAAAAGTGTCCCTGCCAATGTTAAAACCCTGGGCTGCTGGACGATGCCTACAAGACCCCCACTGGTTCTGCCCCATCATGTCTTCACTAACACAGACCTGTGCTCCTGCCAGGTCCCTGCGCTCTGCAGACCAACAGCGTCCGGTGGTACCATGGCAACGAGGAACAGGATCCCTCTGGAGCAGCTTCTCTGGATCCGTTCCTCATTGGTGGAATGATCTGCCTGCTCCTACAAGATCAGCAGGTTCTGTAGCCGCCTTTAAAAAGCTCCTGAAGATGCGTCTCTTCTGCCAACACCTGACTGACCATCACTGACTTTCTACCTCTTTTCATATATAATGGGCGGCTGTGGCAGAGCGGGTCGTCCACCAATCGGAAGGTCGGCGGTTCGATCCCTTCGATGTGTCGAAGTATCCTTGAGCAAGATACTGAACCCCAAATTGCTCCTGAAGCTGTGCCATCAGTGTATGAATGTGTGTGTGTGTCTGGGTAAATGTGATATGTAGTGTGAAAGCGCTTTGAGTAGTCGGACGACTAGAAAGGCGCCATGCAAGTACAGGCCATTTACATACATAAAAAAAAAAAAAGCCCTTCCTCTCCTCAGCTCCTCAGTATCCTGTGCTGGACTTTACCAGACTAGTTTCCGGTGCACTTCTGCTTCTTGTTACCTTGTGGTGTTATAATTGCCTCCATTGTCTTCCTCACATGTAAGCCGCTTTGGATAAAAGCGCCTGCTGAATGACTAAATGTTAATGTAAACGTAATCCACATGCAGTATGGCATTACTACATTTCCACTGATTGTAGAAGTAATCACTTTAGCAGTATCTGACACAAGCCACCATGCTGTGCTGGTGTGTTCTCCGCCTTTTAGGACAGACATGGTTATGACTCAGGGGAGACTAAGGCATTCAGCATTATGGACCTAGAAAAGCAGTCGAAGGGATGGTCAGATCAGAACATTGCGCCGCTGCTCGCTAACAGATACAGTCATTTTGACAAATTATATGCTTATGCCTCCATCCTGTAATCACACGCGGCCCATAAAAACCAGTGAGCTAACAATTTGAGAGTCCCTGCTGTTTTGCACTGTGCACCAGCTCATCAGCGTAGCGCTATTACTGGCTTTGAGGTCCGTGCCCAGATGTCAGCTTCATTTTATGGAAACCTAGCTTTTTATTTTCCTCTCACATTTGGGTGTTTGTAACCGATTTTTCAGAGCAGCGTAAGATTGTAATCGTGTGGTTGGAAGGATTTCAGAGGGTCAGGGTTATGAATGGATGATCGTTTTAGTGAGAGCGGCGGTGCTGTGATGGAGACATCATTATTTAGTTATGAATGAACAGGCTCGTACCCCTTTGGCTTGAATGAGTTTCTTTTTGTGTGGCATGTGCTAAGCTCCTTGGTTTTAGTGGTAAGGGGAAAATGAGGGGTCACTACCCCACACAGACACAAACTCAGCCTCATCACAGACTCCCCATTGGCCCGGGCTTAGTCATGAGACCCTGGCAATGAGAAAGCTCTCACCCAATAAGGCGCCCTGTGGGGAAAGCCCTGGTCCAATAAGAAGGCCCCCTGGGGTAAGGCTGGGGGATTACCAGCCCGAGCCTGTGGATTGAGCTCCAGGGCGAGGGAGGGGGGCACGAGTCGAAGCACAGGGCTGCTTGGTCACCAAGGCCAGCGGCCTCCTTTAAATGGTTGCTACGGGGCAGGTATCAAATGTGCGAGAGTCGCACACAGTCACGGTCATGGAGGGTATTAAATGGCAACAAAGAGACAGTTATTCTGCAATAATCCGCCCTGCTGAGTGCAAGTTATTCTCCAATAATCAAGAGGCGAGGAGCAAGCGGGACAGAGCTGTGATCACAAGAGCATGGTGCTGCATGGAGCTCGCCTCGCAAGGACACACACACAGGTCACACCACATCAACCCAGACACCCAAACCTTATTTATCACTTGTAGATACACACAGCTTATGTATGTCCCCAGTCCAGTTCACTGATCCAGGCTCAGGGACACACAGACAACACTCTGCCACTGTTGACGTTTTTGTTGAAGACGGAAAAAACTCGAAAGTTGAAATGCTGTAATAAAGGTACTAAAAACCAATGATGTGGGCAACGATAACCGTATTAATAATAACGACATCAAAGTAATTGTGCTTACCTGGCCATGTGAATTAATCTCAGTTCATCAGAGCAGATGGTAGCATTTCTTTCTTTCTTTTTTTTTTTTTTGTTAGTACGTGATCAGATGTGTGCAGGCTCTTCCCGGTGTATGGTGGGTTTGGATCGAGCAGGGAGAAGCATTTACTGATGACAAATTTAGCAATTTGGCCATTTTGACAATACAGTATATACCAGGCTATATATACATTTGGATCAATGTGATTTGTCAATGAATTCACTGGATTGGACAGAAACAGACATTCCCATTTTATCCATACACAGTTTCTCATTAGCTATTCCAGAAAATGTACTATATTACGATATACTGATATGGGGATATAGGATTGCGCCGTGATGGAGGATTCCATCCATATTTCCCACTGCTACATGAATATTTGTTCTAACTAAAGCTGCGTGATTAAGCCACTTGATTTAATTTCTTTTGCAATGGGGAACTGTAATGCTGGTTTTCTACTCGTCACAAGGGGTTAACAGGAGTCCCACGGTACGAAGCTGCTGTAGCTTGTGATTTACCACGACACTAGAAGGCTGTCTAGATGGATGGATGACTAGATGGAAGTGAAGCATGTTTTCAGTAGGTGCTGGGCTCCACCAGGGTCGTCCCTTGTTACAGATTCTGTTTGTGATCTACAGGGACAGGATCTCAAGGCGCAGCCGAGGGGGGACAGCGTCCGGTTTGGGCACCTCAGAATCGCGTCTCTGCTCTTTGCAGATGATGTGGTTCTGTTGGCTGCGTCAGACCGTTCCCTTCAGTTCGCACTGGGGCGGTTTGCAGTCGGGATGAGAGTCAGCACCTCCGAGTCTGAGGCCAAAGTTCTCTGCTGGAAAATGGCAATTGCTTTCTCCGGGTTGCGAGGCAGTCACTGCCCCAACTGCACGAGCACAAGTATCTCTGGGTCTTTTTCATCAGGGAGGGTAAAATGGAGCGTGAGAAGGCCAGGTGGATTGGTGCAGCGTCAGCAGCAATGCAGGCGCGGTACCAAACCGTTGTGGGAGCAGAGCCGGAAGGCCGGAGGTTTTTGATTTACCATCCCACCTGCATTCCAACATGAGGCCGAAATGAGTTTCCTCCCTACGGTGGCAGGGCTCACCCTTAGAGAGAGGGTGAGGAGGTCGGACATCCGGAGGGAGCTCGGAGTAGAGCCGCTGCACCTTCACGTCGAAAGGAGCCAGTCGAGGCGGTTCGGACATGCGATCGGGATCTGTGTTAATTTTGGCAAGAAATTAAAATTGAGTTTTAGTCACTTACTGATTAGTCACATTTTAGTCATTTTTTGTTTTGGATTAGTCAGTGGAACTCAGTCTCCAGGCTGTAAAAATTGCAATTGGAAGTACGCAGACATTGAGCTGCGAGCCATATTATGCTTTTTCAGGTTTACCCTGCCCTTTATTGTGTTGTGTGGCATTTTTGTGCATGTAAAAGGTCTGAAAGGTCACAAAATCCAGAGTCCGGCGGTTACTTTAAAGCTGTCCATCAGTGAACTCCATTAATCACAGCGAGTTGAGACATTGAGTTGGTAGATGGAGACATGATTGGGCCAATGATTTTCCCCACAGTAAAGGTGTGCACATTCTTCGTAGGTACTGTGTGATACGAATTGGGACTGTTCTGTGCAGTTGCCGTAATCATGTTCTTGTTTTCACTGTGACAGAGAGCGAGAGTCACAGGTAGCAGGAGGTTTGCAGTTCAAGTCTTTCTTGTGTTGTATCGACTCCTCAGTCTCCACCGCCATCACCAGCAGCCCATGCTGACCACTCTCCCTTCTTGTTGTCCCCATGTGGTCTCTCTGTAGCTGCCTATGCCCGGTGGTGGCGCTACGTAGCCGCATAGCAGCCAACCCCTTAATGTACAACTGTAAATCTAGTCTGTCAGACATCGTGCCAGGGCCTCACAATTCTCAGCAACCGGTCGTTTTACCTAGCACTTGTTCACCCACAAAGAGTCTCACCGGTTAAATAGCTATAGTTTCAGGTTAAAGATATTCAAAGGTTGGGGCAAGTATACTGAACGCGTCCAGGCTCATCGATACGCCAGGCCTACTGAAGGAAAATACCAATCATCGTCAACCCTGCCCCCCAAGGCATGATTTGTTACACTTACATACAGCACATAATGCAATAAAAGAACCATTGAGCAAAGTGTCACATTGGGGAGAAAAACACAGTGAAATACATTTTAAATAAAGCCAAACTGCAGATACATATATATCCATCCAATGAATGGAATAAAAATCATTTGGTCACGTTTATTCTTTCATTGTCCACATTTCATATGTGATGAATACAGGCATATGTGGTTTTCGGACATGATCACATGTGACTTATCATATCCCACATGCGACAACGCAAATCTCACATGTTCATTTCTCACCTCTCTTCATCCTCCCTCGTCCCTCTCCCCCCCCCC